>KK116811.1:795228-859193 GCA_000611955.2 Stegodyphus mimosarum | reverse complement strand
TATATTTGATATATTATATATACTTAAGTCATCTTCATGAGTGCAGTTCCTTTCTTTGCTGCTTTGCAACAGACTTTATGATTTTCAGTTATAAACGTGCTGATTAGAGTCGCTTGATAAATTTAAATCTAAGAAGTCACTTTTCTTACCAAAGAGTACCGCTTCTGCATTTTTGATGAATTTTACTAGATATATCACAGAAAAAACTTATTTATTTTATCTTTCAAAGCAAAGAAGGAGAAAAATATTTTATTACTGAGGTTCATGACGCTTTTAGAAAATACAGGTCGTATCAGTACAGCTGTGACAAACTTTCAGGAGAGATAGAGTACACCTAGACGGTGGGAAACCACATAGCAATGCATAGTCGGAAACGCTTTCCTGAAACGGTAGTAACGACACAAAAAGGAAGGACACAAACAAACGATACAAAATGCGTTTTATTATGTTTAGTACAGCAGAAACTAACAAATAAGAACAAAAACGAACAACGATCATCATTAAAGAAAGTGTTCGAAATTACGACTCCGGAGCTTGATGCATGCCTCACTTCTCCGGCAGATGGAAGATCTGTATCACGAATGGAAAATCGCATGGAAGGTGAATGACGCACGGTTCCTGCATCACGGTCCGGGTGTCGTAATTTCGAACACCTTCTATGATGACGATCGTCGTCTCTTTATGTTGTTTTAATTTGTTTTTGCTGTACTTCGAGTAATAAACATGTTTTCTCACGCCGTTCATGTCCTTTCTTTCTTGATTTTTATGTCGTCACTACCCCGCCTGGAAAGCGGTTCTGATTATTTATGATTTCTATGTGATTTCCCATCGTCTAGGTGTACTCTATCTCTCCTGGAAGTTTGTTACCGCTGTACTGTTACACCTTGTATATTATTTATTTGCTTTTGTGCATTTCTTATTTTGTGTAAATAATTTTCAACAACTCGACTTGTACTGAGTTTTGTTCTAAGTTTTGACAAGCTAAATTAAGTTCATTTGTTGTAAATAGAAAGAGTCAGTCCTTTTGTATTGCCCTACATGCTGCAGGTTTTGAATCTTTTGGCACGTAGCCCAGACTAAAAACATATACACAAGTGATATCATGGAAACTATTCTATAAATATTATATAAATTTCGTTTGCGAGTGCATAATTTCTGAATGGCAAAATATGTTTATTTAGCATCAAAAGTTTCGCAGCAGAGCTCATAGTGCTGTATAATATACAAGTGTGTTACGACAACAGCTCGGGGAATGTTGGTGTTTGCACCGAAGAACTTTTCATTGCACGTAAGATTTGTTTTTTCCATAGACCGACATTTTAGCAAGCACATCTTGGCTTCAAAAGAAACAATGTATAAAAGCTTTTGGAAGAGGGCGATAGATCTATCGTAATTCACAACGTCTAGAAATGCTCTTTTTATATATTCTTTCATGAATTCAATGGAAAAATGATAATTCATTTTATTTTTCATATAATACGCATATATATATTATTTTATTCTTATAAATTGCACATAAAAGTTTCGTATTTAACTTTTCCGGAAAGCATAGTTATCAGATTGATTACCCATTTAATTCGGGACGATGCAAATTGGACGCATTTATAAAATATTGCTAAATAATTTATGTTTTAAAGGTTTTTAATTATTAGTTTATTTCAATTACTATTTGAGAAGAAATATTTTCTAAATAAAGTTGTTTCTGCAGAGTATATTATATATTTAATGTAAACAAATATTTTCAGCACTTCTAATTTCATTAAAATTTAATAAAAAAGTTCGTATAAATTAAAAGTATAAAATTAAATTAGCTGAAAGGTAATAAATATGTAAATTCAAATAAATAAAAGTTAAACAAATAAGTTCATTTACGCTAAATTTTACGCTCTAACTTCTTGAGCTACTTCTTATCGTTATATTCGTACAGTTACCATTATCAGAATAATTTTATCAATAACTAGTCGCTGCACGGCCAGCTTTCGTCTGGCTTTTATACTAGCCGCTGCGCGGCCAGCCTTCCTCTGGCTTTTAAGTGTACCAGAAAAATGCCTAAAGAGAACACTAAACATTAAATTTGAAAACTGCACAAAATTTTACTCTGCTAAGCAATTTTATCGAAAAAGAAACAAACAACAACGGGAAAAAATTCAATTAAAAATGCATTACATATAAAAAGCATACAATGAAATAAGCAATATCCCTTAATACAAATATTAATTATCCTAATAAATAAATTAACCAACTTCCTGCAGCCTTCTCTAGACAAACGTCCAGTATCCAAGAGAAACATTAAATTTAAAAACTGCACAGAATTATCACCCTCATTTTTGCGGGTGGCAATGGTGCTGATATCAGCAACAATGGCTGCGTGCCATTGTTGTTCATATAATGAGAAAAAAATCATCAATTTGATACTATTTCATGAAAAAAAACTCATTCGAATTTTGAAAATCGATGTGCACTGGCTCTTGTCTAGATGCATCCTGTGTACCAGATTTCATAGTCCTGGGTCTATTAGCTTACGCGCAGTACGAACGAAAGACACTTACACACACAGGAAGACTCGTCATTTTAAATATAGATCTATAAATTAATTAAATAATTTACCTTTGCAAAAAGAAACAATCTTTCAATTTCTTAAACTGTTCAATAGAGTGAAATCTCGCTTTGCTATAGCCCATTATGTCTTAAAATGACGCGATTTGGTCAGAAAACATAAAATTTAAAAAAAAAAAGTCTAATTCGAATTTCGAAAAACTCGCTTCGAGGTGCACTGGCTCATGCAAAAAAATCATGCAAAACTTTTCAATATCTTACAAACAGTGAAATAAGCAAAAAATAACATGAAAGAAACTCAAAAAACAAAACATTTCGCGCAGAATTTTACTCTGCAGAACAACTTTATCAAAAAAGAAATCAATAAAAATGTATTATATATATAAAAAATGACAATGAAATATGCAGTATCCCTTAATACAAATATTACTTATCCTAATAAATAAATTAACCAACTTCCCTTTGCAAAATCTTAAGAACTCAAATGGTATAAACAGATTAAGAACTTAAACAGATTAAAAAATATCATGCAAAACTTTTTTATAATTAAAATTATATATAATTAAAACATAATATTACAATGAAATAAGCAATATCCCTTGATACAAATGTTAATTATCCTAATAAAGTAATTAAACAATTTACCGTTGCAAAAAGAAACAACTTTTTAATTTCTTAAACTTTTCAGTCTCTTAAAAACAGTAACATAAGAAATACGATGAAAAATTGTTGCCAAACCGAAATTTTTAAAAGAATGAAACTATTCAAAATAATGCAATTTCATCAAAAATCTATCAACAACAATAAGAAAGGAAAATTGTTGCCAAAACTACATTTTAAAATATCTGAGATGTGAGAAGTGTATTCGGAAGCTTCATTTAAAAAATTTAAAAAAAATACAAAATATTATTATTTTTCCAAAATTCTTTTTTTAAAAGGAGTCGAAAGGATTAAAGTTCAACGTGTCCAAAAATCAAAGGAAAATAAACAGCACATTTTTTAAAATAAGTTTTTTTTAAATTCCGCTGAAAAGGTGTTAAGCTCACCTTTCTAAATAAGTTCGTATTTAATCAATTTATAGAAATACGAAATTTATTTTAAGCTCGTAAAATAGCTAGGTGTCTACGCTTCACGACGATATAAAAATGAAATGTATAGAGTGAAATCTCGCTTTCTCGCCCTGGGTCTATTAGCTTACTCGCAACACGAACGAAAGACACACACACACACACAGAGACTCTTTGTTTTATTATATGTAGAGATGATATTGCAGGTAATATGCTCACAAATGTGCAACGCAAATAATTTCAATAAAGAAAGAGTATGCATGACATATATATGACATTCTGAAATGGAAACCTATAGAAATCTATTTCAAATTATTTATCTTTAAGTGATTTACGCTTTTCATCTAATATAATAATTATATTTGTTTATTGGTTCTCTGAATCCGTCAAAGTATATGGGAGTTTATCAGGATTTTCGAAGCTAGAAAGTATATAATAATAATAATAATTTTTATACTTCGCTCCGTTGAATTAAGAACATTGCAGGGAGTTAAATTTAGACATCTCTTGCCAAATAAAATGCCGAAACAAATTACAGGTCGTACTCTAGTACCACGCAGCCTGTTAAGGCTAAGGACGTGCCGAATAAGTCACATCCCTACTTGGAAGATTTGTCAACCTCGCGAATTTTTGGAGACCACTGGTCCTTTATTACAAGCATGTAATACAAGTTATACAGTTAAGCTATACAGAAAACAATAAAAGGTATACATACAAAAACTGCAGTGTAAAGTCCAGACCCTGCGTTATGGTTGCAGAGATGAGAAAAAGATTTTCCTTCTATAGTTCTTGGTTATACAGATGTAAAGTAGAATCATTCTACAAATGTTATGGTTATACAGATGTAAAGTTGATCATCTTTTTACAATTAGTTTGTCATTGCTTTCAAGCACATATTTTATTATTGTTCTCATCCCACCTGTACATCTAGAACTGTAGAACAACAGATCATTCTTGGGAATTACGTTTGCAAAGCTCGAAAGATACTCCTTCCTCATTGATGAAAGTAGTGGGCAGTTGTAGAGCAGTACCTTGGATCTATTGTCTCAGCCGCCGCTCGGCATCCCCATTTGACATTTCATCTGAGGAAACGCTTAAAATAACTTGGGAATTTCCCATAATCCTTTGCAGCCTTCACTAAGAAAGAGTCAGTCCATAATCTCTTCAGTGATACCTTTGGGTAAAATTCAAATGTGAGCCATCTCGTCTCTGATACATTCCATTGTTCTTGCCATTCCTCCCAACAGCTTCTTTTATAAATCTGTTCTTTATTACTAACTTTGATATCGAAGATCATAGTTAACGATTTGCTTTCATGAGGCATGCTTCATTTCTTGCTTCCTTTTGGAAACTCTTTTTGCCGCATTATTGTTTTCTTTTCAGATGGACGAAGTCTCATTCTAGTTGCATATTCTTCAGTCTCCATGCCTGAGATAACACGATCTCTGACCGTCAATTATTCCTAGTAATGATTCGGCCTTAGTATGTTTGACTTTTGGTCTGCTTTGAGATCTAACGAAAGAGGTCCTGCCTGCACTTGAAGTCGGCGGAATGCTGAAAGCTTCTGTAAAACTCAATAGTACAATTCTTTGTATTTGTAGCAACTTATTTGTGATTCCTACAGTCTTGCTGTAATACTACATAATCGGATAGCCATAGAGAATTAGTCTTTCTAAAGCCCTAGTATAGAGCTGCTTCATTACTTTATTCTTCAATTCCCATCTGTGGGCCATGAAACAACTGAGATTATTCACTAGAGCGTAAGTGCGATTTCTCATCTCTGTTAGTCTGGTATTCATAGATGCATCTTGTCCAGAACGAAACCTAAGTATTTTAAGGTATCATTGTTTCGGATCGGAGCGTTCAACCACTTGAGCCTCAGTGGATCGCGGATTTCTTTTGGAAAACGTGATCATATGAGTTTTCTCCGTACTGAAATTTAACTGGAACCTTTTACTATAATGTCAGGGATATCCAAAGCATGTTTTGATTTCTTTTCTAACATGGGAGTATTTTCACCTCCGATTATGATCACAAAATCATCCGCGTAAGCTTGCAGTGCTGAATGTTCTCCTAGGTCCAGATTTAGTGTCCTGTTCGCTATAATTTTCCATAAAATTGGGCCCACGTTTAAACCCCTGATATGCTTCTTTGTAATTAGGCTTTACTAATATTCACTCCGCCATGATTATATGCCACTTCTCTGTTATTTAAGCAATCGTTCAAGAGAAGGAATACGTTCTTTGAACATTTCAGGTTATGAGTGTTAATAGGAGACTGACCATCACATGTTATTAAATGCCAAGAGTCACCTCTCGAGTGGAAGGCTTAAATTTATTTATAGTTTGAACTGGAATGGAAATTAATTGGATTAGAGTTATTTATTTTATAGCGAAGCGCACTATGTCTTAGTTAGACTTAAAAGAGAACTGGCCCATTATTTCATGCTGAAAACTCCAAAAATAAGTATCTTATCTTATCTTCTCGGCTGTAGGGAATCCATGAATTAAATGGAAAATAATATGCTAAAAATGTCTTTGCCAAATTCTGATTGTCTCTTTGAGATTTTTTAATTGTCCTGTAGCTGCCTCCTGAAGCTGAACTGAGTACGAAGATGGTCAGAAAAGAGACCAGGCTGCGAGATTGAATGATTTGAGATATATTATACTGAATATTTCATTTTAATAATGATCACACATTGCCTCATAATACTTAAAGTAATTACAGCTTATTTTATGTAAGAAATTTTCTGTGATGATTAAATAAGCATGTAATAACAAAAATAATTAACGATTACAAACAGCGTTATTATAGTTTTAGTTATTTTTGCTATGATATCTCGGTAATAAAATTATCCCGAAGCACTTTAAAAGAATTGGTGCGCAAACTGAAAACTGTATACAAAGCGTATCCTTTTCTAACGTTACATTCTATACTATATAACGATGAAACAAAAATCAACGGAGTTTGTTCCGCTTCAGGAATTTTAAAAAATCCTCTTTTCATGATGGATGCAGCAATGCTATGCCTTAACTCAAATTCTTCTATCCATTCCTTGCATTTTTGAAATTCTACATTTTGTGACTTGACAGAAATTCTTATTTTTGTTTCCTCTTCTTTTGAAGGATCAAAAACAAGAGGATGTGGAAATTAGCAGACTGCAAAATCTGATGCGCCGCTGCCATTTGATATTCTTTGCATTTGCTTTTTGAGTGTGTGTGTGCTAAGAATAAGAATCTGAAGACACCGGACAAATTTTAAATTTCTTTGAAAAATACATTTCTTTTTTCCAGCAACAGTTTCCGAGAATTTTAAAAAATAAAACTTTCAGCTGCCTTCCAATATTATCTCAAAACTTTAGTTTGTAAGGTATTTTCTGCCTCCTTTCTGCATGCCTTCCTGGTGTAATTGCAAGCACTCTCGAAGTGCATTCGGGAGGTCCGGATTTCAACCTCCGGCACGGGCACTGCAGAATTCTTCAGTTTCTTTACTTCGAAAAATTATAAAATGACTATACAGGATTTTTTTTTGCCCGAATTAAAAAGGAGACGGATCACAATTCATTAATACCAAAATATGGCGATTAGATCCCTTCATCCCTATTCATCTTTTGGAAAGGGGATTATATAAGGTATTTTCTTCCTCCTTTCTGCGTGCCTTTGTGGTGTAACTGGAAGCCCTCTCGTTGCGTATTCGAGATGTCCGGAGTTCGAATCCGTGCGAGGCGACTGCACACTTTTCTTGTTTCGGCATCGATATAACCTAGCAATTCTGCATGTTTCGAGATGAATATGCATCAAATTGCTAGATTCTTTATTATAACGAGCTACTAAAGTAAATATATCAAACATCCAGTTACTAAATACTCATCAATTACTACTGTGATTTAACTCAGTCAAATAATGTACACAGGGCGTATCACTACAGCGGTGAGAAAGATCGAAAGAAGATGGGAAATCACATACAGAGACAACGATCGCCATCAAAGAAGGTTTTCGAAATTACGACACGGACCGTGATGCAGGAACCGTGCGTCATGCATCTTCCATGCGATTTTCCATTCGTGATGCAGATCTTCCATGCGCATGAGGAATGAGGCCTTCCGGGTCGTAATTTAGAACACCTTCTTTAATGACGATCGTTGTTTGCTGTTATTCGTATTGGTTAGTTTATAATAATATGTAACATAATAATTATGCTGTACTAATCATAATAAACCCCATTTTGTCTCACTGTTTGTGTCCTCCGTTTTTGCGTTTTCTGTCTTTACTACCGCTTCAGGAAAGCGTTTCCGACTATGGATTGCTATGTGGTTTCCCATTGTCTAGATGTACTCTATCACTTCTGAAAGTTTGTCATCGCTGTACTGATACACTCTGTATGTATTTCCGCCGCACTTGATTAAATTCTAGTAGCAGTTCAACTGTATTAAGTCATTTCGAAATTTTCTATCAAACGTGTATGAATGTCGTAAAGGCCATAAATTTTGTATTTGTTGGGAGTGTTTATCTACGTATCAATGTACACTAATCGAATAGACGAATGACAATGTCTACGAATTTAACCACGCATCTAACGACGTGTCTAAATGCCACATCTGAATTTCTGCAAGCGGTGGTTCAGTTATTATTCTATGATCAAATACTCAATCTAGTTTCTAAAAGGACTTATTAATTACTAAACAAATTAATCTGGTCTAGAATCGAATCTAATGGTACATCTCATGAGCAGCGTTCGAGCTGCATCATTGCAAATCGACAGTCAAGTTCTCACTGTTGCCATTCCGAGGCAGAGAAAAGTTTGTTTCTAATAAAGCGAAATAACGGCAGAAGAAAGTTTTTATTCAAACCGGAACAGAGGGGGGATGACGTTTTGGAGCATATATGTAGTAAAAGTACCAATAGTATGAAGAATTTTTGATAAATAAATACTCACTAGCCTCAGAGTAGACTTAAAAAATTCTAAACTTTAACAGTCTTCCGCAGAATTAAATACCCAGTAAAACTAGCTGGATGTATTTTTACCCTTTCTAAATCGTAAGGAAATAAAAGTTCCTTTATAAACTCCTCCACGGAATTTACTAATAACTAGGCATATAACTCTGGATTATTTTCCCATAACCAATTAATTTTTGAAATCTGTATAAACATATTGATTTCTACGTTTTCTCATACTGATTTCTATTTTTTAGAAATTGTTAATGTAATTACTATTTAGTCTCTTACGGAAAAAGAACGATTTTTTTCTATTTCGGGCAAAGACATAATGTTTCAATGAACTGCTGATTTCGGTTCTTTAAGAATTAAATGATATATCCCTATATGAAGGGACCTTTCATCTTTAAACTGGAGATATTTCACCCCAGTCAAAAATTTTAAAAGCGGCTTACGTATTTTATTGATAGAGGCTTTATAAACATGATTTCAAATAATTTAATATTTGAAATAAATTAGCATTTTAATATTTTGTTTCTTAATTCTTATTAGGTGTTGGGTTTTAACACCTTCTTTATTTATCTCCATAAGAATCTCCATTAAAATTATGCGTAAAATCTCCATAAAATTTATTAAGACGAATTCTTTAACAAAATTTAGAATTAAAAGTGTAAAAAAATTAAATTAAATTATAAGTTACCTTAATTCATTAAATATCATATTTTTTGCACTTAAGCATCATAAAATTTAATTCAACAGCAGTATCACAAAATATTTAGAAACAGCATATCTTTAGAATTTTCGGCAGGTAGTCTCGCCCGCTAGAAATATTTTTTCCCTCGTACAGTGTTGTCATTGCCCGTTTTGAAATCGTTGATTTTCTTAATCAGAAACCCGTTAAAGTTTTACAAAATATGAAAGAGATAATAAAACAAGTTCGAGATTCAAAATGCGGGCTTCCAGGTGCCAGGTCGGGCGGAGGATTACGTTATTCAAAACTTGATGGCTCTAGGTAACGTCGTTTTTTACAATGCGAAAAAGATACATATGTTCATGCATATTCTTCGTTATTTAATTTCTTTAAATATAATATAGGTCAATAATAGTTGGTGAATGGCCCAAATGGCCAAAAATCTTCAGCCCATTTGGGCTAAAAATAAAAATATTTTATTTTGCAAGTATTAAGAAAATAATACCGCACTAATAAACGCATTGAATGAAACATGGGGAAATGAATATGCTGAATACGTTTTCAAGCACTGAAAAGTCAAATTAAAATATTACAATTATAGCAAATCTTCGAGCTCTTTTATTGGATTGGAATCTTGTGAAATTTTTCTCATTAATTACGCTTATATTAAATATTTCGACATAAATGAATTATTAATGAAAATACTTTCTTCTTACAAAAAAGTAAATTTCATATTCAGAAAAAATAGGTATTTTTTGTTTTGTTAACGTAATAAACTCTTTTCCCTCTCAGCTTTAGAAGTGACTGTAATAATATTAATCGAACTCAAATAAAAATCATCTAATTCCGTTCTTCTAAGCTGATTAAGTTGATGCTTTTTCCGTTATATTAGGTAAAACTTTAAAGACCATTAGTGTAATTGGATGAAATTTCTTGTAATTTTCGTTTTTTTTTAATTTGATGGAATATTAGGTTTACGTGTCGGTTTACCCATTTTCCAACATCATACACCTGAAAATTGCTTTTCTTAGGTAGCTTTACATCCATTCTTACAGAGAATGTTGTGATAGTTTAAACACGTTTTGCAAAAATTAAATAAAAATATTATATCAGTTTTATGAATAATAATAACCGATAAATAAATGGTGGGTTATTAGTATAAATAATAATAAACCACCATAATAACCGATTCCGTTTTATATCTATTATATAAGACTGAATCCATTACGAAAGTTTCGTTTCACTACACAGAATTTGCTCACAGAGTATTAGAATCTTCGGATCATATATTAGTAGGGGAATAGAATTAATGTCTGTAACTTCGTTCTGTATAATTATTTTTATTATACAGCTAATTAATACAGATATCTCACTAATTTACTTTATAAATTACGTTAGTACAACAAGCTTACGTATTTAAAAATAATGTGAAATGAAATTCCTTAATTTACAATAAATCTATATATATATATAAAGAAGAATGTCTGTGTGCTTGTTGACGATTAACTCAGTCACTACTAAAGCTATCGTCACCGAAATTTCTGCCATTTTTTTCTCGGTCCTGGAAAAGGTCGACGTCCACTTTTTTCAAAACAAAAATAGCTAAAATCTCAGATATTAATTAATAACTCTGAAAACGCTAATTTTTGATCTCATTTTTTAGAGTGGCAACAGTCTCGCACAATGGAAATAAAAATCTGCTTTATTTTGAAAACTGTTGCCACTGCTCGCTTTCAGATGCTAGAGTTTCTTAATAAAACATTTGTGATGAAATAAAAATAGCATTTCCAAGCATTAAATACATTATTGACGATTCTAAAAAATTGTGGGAAGACATTTCGACTGTTCCCATGTCATACGACTTTAATCAGCCGAGATTTTAAATAAAAATACTGAAAACGCTAATTTTCGCACTCATTTTTCCCAATGGCAACAGTCTCTCGCGTTGGACGTAAAAATACTTTACTTCGAAACGTTTCGCCTTTTCTCGCTTTCAAATCGTAGAGTCTGTTAATGAAAAATTCTCAAGTTTTACGAAATCTATCTATATATTTACGAAATCTATCTATCTATCTATATATCTAACTTTAAAATACACCCTTCAGTAGTGTATTTTAAAGTAACAAAAGATCACCTTCTCCTCAGAGTAAATCATTCTCCTCTCATTTACGATAGTAACATGTGTCACCTCCTGAACAGAATTAGAGGATTCTATCCAATTAGAGAATTAGACTTTTTATCCGCAGCAGTCATTACTGTGATATGAGACACAGTTTGAAAGGGACGAAATGACCTTGAAATGCCAATTTAAAGCAACAGACTTTAGTTGGAGGAGATAGTCACTTACATTTCAAGAACACGGGAAGATGTGATAATCTCTTACATCTTTTTCCACCGAAAAAACTACCAAGTAAAGGTATGCGACTTACTCGGTAATCTAAGTTGTGACCACATTTTTGGTCAATCACTAATGTGACTTTATTTTGTTTTTGAAGTTGAAAACGTGGAAGATCAACTACCTTTCTCATAATTCAAACCATGCGCTTTCTATTTCCTGAATGGAAATGATAATTCCTTACATGACAACATCACGCATTAGGGGTACGCGATTTAGATCCTTAGAGAATATACATTTGAAGTAACAAAGCGTCCCCAATAAAAGAAGGCAAATTTTTAGAAGTGTGAAAGCAGTGTTAAACACACCGCGTACCAAAGAGTTCTGTAAATATGAAATTTAACGTTTGTATGCCCTGCAGCAAAAACAGGTATTTGTAAAATAATTATTACACATTATAAAATTAAATGCAAAAGATTTGATATCTTTATACACGAAATTCGCGGAACATTTTCAAACGGCCAAATATAGATTTAACAGCGAATGTTGCTTTAACAAAAACTACCGAAATGAACAGCTTTTTCACCTGTTACTTTAGATTTCCTTAACGAAACTTATTTGGTCTGAAAGAGGGATCTAAATCAGCAAATTAATTCTCAAATGATTCCAAGCATTATGGAACTTTTTGCGTTCAACGTATGAATTCGCAACGAATGCTTTTACTACTTGTCATTTTGGTCCTACAGGGAAAGTAAGAAAATTTAGATTTTATATTTTGAAAACCACCTTATCAATAATGCTAAAACTGACTTCATAAAAATTCTTTTCTTGCTGTAAAAATCTCTTCAGTTAGAAGTAACCCATTCGCAATCAGTATTTAAATAAATAAAACTTTACAATGCATTTATTCGATAATTAAACCGTGGTGATATAAAATCCTCCTTACAATAAATTTTAAGAAACAGAAGTATGGATGAACATCCATCCTGTATTGCAGTAATTCTGAAGAAGTGAATTTTCCTTTTCTTTTTTTTTCTTTTCCTTTAAAATTTCTTTGAAATGAATTTCTTGCACCATTAGATGTACTTAAGGGCATTGCCAATAATAAATTGTCACCTATTGTTTTCATTGTTACCAGTATAGAAGGCGCAAGTCTAAACTGAAATCTCTTAGATAGATCTGCCTTTTATAATTATCGGTAGTTAGCAGTTTATACAAGGTATCTGTAATTAAAGCCTGTTATCAGATAAGTGGGGGAACTATATGTATGCGAAATAGAGAGAGGAAAAAGATATTTAGTAAAAAACCTAATTAGTTCTAAACATCGTCATTAGAGGATATTTTATTAATAAATTACACATTTAGCCACAAATTTGAGCTGCACAATTTTGATTACAGCAAAATGTTTTCCACTTGGTGGCCCACACTGTCAACTGCCATCCGAAATCCGAGAGAGTAGGCACGTAAAATTTCAGACTTTACATTCCTGATCCAAATGGCATGTAAAGTTATCTGTTTAATTTTCTTTCATGTTAGATGCCTTCGTTAACAAAGGCATTTAACATGAAAGAAAATTCATCTGCTTAATGCACTGTGCCTAAACATATTGTGCTCGCATCGCAAAATGCTGTGTTTTAGATGTTGTTGCTTGCGTTGTTATCATGTTTGGACAGATGGTGTGAAATGGCGTTGGATAAATAATTTTAATTTACAAAGTACGATCTTGCAAATTTAAACTCATTTTGATTTGTGACGACATTGAAAACATGTTCTCCGCGATTGTTTGAAGTTTAATTTTCTTTTAAGTCAAATAGCTTTGTCATTACTTCACACACAGAGCTTTACACTTCTTTAATGGCTGGTTACGGCTGAAAGCCGTTCTTAGTAGAAACTTCAATTATTGACACGCTGTAAACATATGCACACATCCATTGACTTGCAATTGAACAATTCTTTTATTTTTAATATTCCATTTGTAAAGCACATGCAGAAAAATTGTCTCTAAAATGTCCCTGGGTTTAAATGAATTTTCATATTTTGGAAATAAGCAAAATATCATATTGAAAAGCACAGCGTAATGGAAGCTATCTGCTTCTTGAATTTTAAATATGTACTCACATTTCTTTTGAATAATAAAGAAAGAAGGCGAAGCGAGACACGTGGTTTATTTGAAAAGTATTACGTCGTTTTAACGTAATGTTTCAACGTAACGTTTCAACGTACATTGTGATTCAACGTAAAATGCCAAAACGAAATTAATAGCCTTTCTGGGCTAACGTCCTTTGGGCTAATAAGATCTAATAAAACTTTCAATTTAATTATACTGCTGTTCTGTGTTATCGAAGTTCGGTTAAACTTCTGGTTAGAGTGAAGGTGGAAATTTGTCAAAGCAAGCAATGGTAAAACAAGTACAAATAAATAGTTAATTAGATTTAATTTTACGTCTTAACTCCCTTTCATTTAAAGAGTTTTTTTAATTATGTTTCAGCTGAAAATTAATTTAAAATTTTGTATATAAAACAAATAGTTGTCTTAAATTTTGCTTCACTAGTAACAGATGAAATATTTCGTAATCTCCTTATGTTATCCGAAACCTCGAAATCTACTATAAACTCCAAGAGATATAATAAATTTATTGTAAATAATAAAACATAAATCACAATATTAGGAAAATATCTGGTAAATATACGTAAAAAGGTAAATACGTAAATTAGTTTTCAGCATGTGAGAACATTTGGCAAATTTTGGAGCTGACAGTCGATGCATAGACGATATGGTAATTTAATCATACTCTAAGAGTCACGTTAAAATAATCTCACTTTGAAGATAAAATCAAATCTCTAAGCATCTAAAAGCTAGTTGCGCTCCAGATCATAGTTATTTCCCCAACGTATACAAAACATCCTGTAGGTTGGCATTTCCATAATGTTAAGCACCAGAGGAGAGAGAGAAACACGCTTTATGAATATTGAATCGGGGATCAAAGCAGTGTGTGATGCTGTTCCTAGAAATTCGCCACCTCGTCTGCTAGCATATGAGTTAATTCCTTCATTTGTTACCCATCAGTTGTATCCCTGGGCTTTGCTCCCTCATTATGCTTTCCCATCCCGCGGTAAACACGGGAAACAGGAGACTTGGAATGATTGGGGGTTCCAGAAATGCGGAATAAGCATTAAAGCTGGGTTAGTTCTCACGCTGCAAGTGTCCAAATTTAGCTTTCGGATAATTGTTGGAGAACTCGGTAAGTATTCCGATTTATGACCATAACAAGAACATTTAAAGTTGAGCAATACTTTTATCATCCATCACAGCTTAAATATGGTGACTTGGTGTTATATCAGATAGATCATAGATTCACAACCAGAAAGGGGGAACCAAACTTTAGATTTCAGATAGAAAATAAATAATAAATTGGAATTCTTACTTCCTTGTACGAAGTAAAAAGGAAGTGTTATTGTAATCACGAAAAATTTCGGGTATCATATTTAAACGAAAATATCCGTTTTGACTGCCATCGAATGCAATTTAACGATGTTTTTGCGTAACATCTTTACATTGGGACAGAATAAAGGACTCTTTTTCGCCCAAAAAAAATTATAAAACTGATTTAAAACCAATTCTGAAGAGATTTTTTCGTAGCGTCTGTGCCTACGTACGTATGTATGTATCTATGTATGTATGTTGCATTATTCAAAAACGAGTAGCCTCAGAACACTGAAATTTTGTATATAGGACTGCTTTAACATGTAAATGTGCACCTCTTATTTTGATTACAATCGGCCGTACCAAAAGTATATAAGTATATATATATAATTTAACAAAATTTCTATTCGTAAAAAGCAAATTAAAGTAAAAAATGAATTAAAGAAATAGGCTTAAAAGGTTATAGGTTTTTATTTAAATTTAATTTACTATATTCTTTTGAAACAATATATATATATATATATCCACTCTATTACTCGGCTCAGTGTGAACTCAGTTTTTTTTATTCTTAAATGTTGGTATTTTGTGCATTTTTTGCTTTAAAAATGATCGAATTATGTTGCTCTTATCTTCCGGTTAAGGTTTTTAGGGCTTTAGTAAATCTGCATGCAAGATTTGTAGAATTATCAGCTATTTAAAAGTTGTTTAAGTGTGACTAAGCCTAATGATTTTTCCCCTGGCAGTGATATTTATTTACATTTGAATCTTAGGAGAACAGTGGATTTGTCCAATCTAGAGAAACTAAATTTCGCAACAGCAAAGATAACGCCTTCTTTTGTTATTGCGAATTAAATCATGGTTAATCCATTCTGGAATTTATTCGAGGAAATAAGTATTTAACATTTACTTCTTAATTTTTAATATAGATATTTTGAGTTTTTATGTATTTTTGCCTTATCGCGAAGTGAGAACTGAATTACTTGAATGAAAAATACTGAATCGTCTGTGAAAAACTGTTTCCTTGTTTTCTTTTTTCCTCTTTAAATTTCTGTTATACATCGTTTTTGATTTATTATAGTATTTCAATAGAACGTTTGGCAACGATTACAAACGTATTATGTATTTTTGCCTTATCGCGAAGTGAGAACTGAATTACTTGAATGAAAAATACTGAATCGTCTGTGAAAAACTGTTTCCTTGTTTTCTTTTTTCCTCTTTAAATTTCTGTTATACATCGTTTTTGATTTATTATAGTATTTCAATAGAACGTTTGGCAACGATTACATAATTCTTCAGATGATATAATTTTTTTTTGCATTCTGAGCTATAAAATGAATGAGATGTAACCCTGTTAAGTGAACCTAGGGACGCCAAGAAACCTAGGGAACATAGTGTCAAGAAAAAATGCGTATAATTTAATATTCCGTACAAAGAAGTCGTGTGGTGTACACGTCAGATTTTTTCTTTAATTATACTGTTGTAATTATTATTTACATATGTTTTGATGCATGTTTAGTAAGCGAAATTTATAAAATTTTGAGTATTTTTTATTTTGGTAATAAAATGTTTCATTTTGTTAAAAAATATTTTTGAGATCTGCTCCCCCTTACGTCCCAAATAGTAATATCTGGCCCGTCAGTTGCTTTCAGACCCTGCTTTCGGAACGCATTCAATTTGAATTTGAGCCCACTGCATTAAGAGAAAAAAATTTTATCTGAAGAAGGTAATATCGTAACACCGATATTATCTTCAGCATCTTCTCTATATAAGTTTTATTTATAAAAGTTCCGTTGAAAATGTGTCAAAGCTTTTAACGAAATTATGCTCGTCTGAATTAAAATACTTGTTCCTTCTCCAATTTAAAATGTCGGGATTTTTTAATACTATCATTTTGGGGAATGTGACTTAATTAAAATCATCTTGAGCAAGTACCTTCGTTTAGACAGTTTTATTTCATAAAATATTTTGAACAGCTATTGCTTAGTAACAGAATTTTCATTTATTTGATTTCTTTAGCAACATCTGCCTTACCATTTTCGCCGAACAGCATAATTTAGCTGTACCGGAAAAAGGTTTGGAGTTTTCAATCAGTGAGACTGGTGTTAAATACATATTTTAATCTAACTGCCTACGAAAATTACTTTGTCTGTTTTGATGTAATTTCAAAATCAAAAATGTCTGGATGTAATTTCCAAACAAAAACGGTTTTAAATATATTCTAAAATATACGGAGAAAGGAATTCCTTTTAAATTAAACTTAAATTCCTTTTTATCACAAAGGAAAGAAGCGAATCAAGTTCTAATACTTTATATAATTACTTCCTTTTTCAAAGAATCTGACAGATTCACAAACATTATTAAATCATATATTTATTCAGAAAATAAAAACGCTAAACTGAAAACATTTCGAATATTTAATTCTCTCTATGTATTTGAATATTTCTTATATTTAATACCTAAAACTTTACTGCTGAGTTTCTCCGATAGGAGAGCTTTATTTAATATCTGCTGTACGATTTATTATTGTTCTTTCAGTGATTTTGAATTACAGGTTTGAACAAATGCTTAGTTAAACATAGTATGTTTATTTTGGTTTTGTTTAAAGAAAAAAACTTTGGGGACTATAAAATATCGCAAATGATTAGTCTTTTCTCTGAATAAATAGTAATGAATTGCAGACTGACGTATTTATCATTAAAATATAACACTATATTGAAGGAGGTTGTTTAATCCTTTTAAACAATCTCCTTAGATCTGACAATTATAAGTTTATAAATTTAATGAAACTTTTATCTGACTGTAGGGGGAAGATGTTCCTCTTGGAACGCCTTTTGAAATGAGTTTTTAAATTGTATTTTCATAATCAAATTTGAGATTTTATTTTCTTAATAAACGAGAAAAAATAGTTTAAATAATGTAGGTAAAAAACTGACAATTAAAACAGAGATCAAATAGATCTTACAACTCCGTCCGGGGAAAGAATATCTTCATTTTTAAGTAGTCCAGAGATAGTTGATGACCGATGAGAGACCAGCGTTTCAGCCGTGAAGAATTTAGGACATGTATCATCTAAGAACAATGGAAAAGATACACATGAGAATGGAGATTATATTCCTCTTTTATGGAAGATGCTGAGTTATTATGCTTTGAAGTGTGATTTTAAAAGCAAGCATCTAAACAGAAATGACAGTTTAGCGTCCAGTTTTTCAAGTTAGAAATACATAACGCGAACCAATATTTATTGTAGCTTTTCTACAATTCTTTAAACCAGGTGCAAATTCTTGCGCGTATATGAGATTTCCAATACCATACTTTCAATCTCGGAGTTTCTTTTTATTTGCCCAAAGCGAAATGTTTGGTTTGGAAGGCTCTCATTTGCAAACAGTAAACATTATTTTCCTTTTAAAGGCCATCTAATATTTTGCCAGCTGCAAAAACTTCACTTTTATATTTATTCCTGGATCTTACAGCCATCGGAATATTGATTTATCCAACAATTTACCTCCTTGCTTTTATGCATCTCGTAGCCTCAGAATATAAATCTCGGATCAGGTTGAGAGAAAGAGAAGGAAAAAATGGCAAAAAGTAAAGAAACAAAGTTTGCGCTTCGTGTTATATCGCGATTACAATCAACTTCTAAATCTTTGCATGCGTGAGCCATCCTTTTTGAAAGAGCTGGATGCTGTTGCTATGGAAACAAGTCTTCACTAATAAGGGAACGCCCTTTCATATTTTTATTCCAAGTATGAACTTCTTTCCTAGCTGTCATCTTCCTATCAATCAGTCCAGAATACAAACAATTAATTGTTTCTTAACAACATACTAATAGACTGACTATCCTGTTTATACATCTTGCCTTACGTGCCCTTTATTTAGTTAAAACACTTAAAATTTATTTAGCTGAATAAATTTTACTTTATTTAAGTAAATCTTAATAAAATAAACGTAGTTATATAGCAAATAAACAATGAATGTGTTTTAATAATCATTTAATAAATATATACGAAACAAAGTGTTTTATAGATAAAATTATGTTTATAAACGTCAAAAAAATTTTATAGTAATGGCAATCAGTTTACTGACATTGCTTTCCAAAACTTTTAAATATGTGATGTCAATTATTAAATAAGAGGCTCAGCTGTTGATTTTATTGTGCAAATATTACTGCTGTTTATCAAAAAAAATATACAAAATATCAAATTGTTTACACAAAAGTAATTTCTTCTTTGAAGAAATATGCTTATTTGGAATGGTGGGAAAATGACTTGCTTGTGTCTATGAATTTCAATGCTAAAAAATTTTCGAATATCGTTAATTTTGCTTTTGGATTGAACTAGCTTCATAATTAAAAGAATATGTTTAGATGATTTCTCAACGCTGGAGTACTCTTGGAAAGTTTAAGTTGAGGCAGTATATTAATCAATGCCCAATAACTTTTTTACTTCCTGTTTTCAAACCCATTTCAGAACAATGGAAGACCTGTTACACATAGTTGTAAGACCAATCAATATATGTTATGGAGATGGGCCAAATGTTATGGCAAAGGATTATGTTTGGTATATAAGATACCAATTCCAAGATCAATTGCTTAAGATTACTTAGTGTGAGCAATGAGCAAATGAATTTCAACTAGAATTTTGCGTCTAATGCGTTGTTTAAATGCAATAACCCAATCGTTAAAAAATTCCAGAATTATCCCCAATAGGACTTGACATTCGATAACATTAAAACGTTTTACTCACCAGTATAGTGCCATTTTATTTTACCTATGAACACACAATAAACACCTTTATGTATTTTGCTAATTTTATTTATTAGTAGCTACCAGATTGATTTCAATAATATCTTGATTATATATACATCATTTCCATCGTTTCGTCAGAATTGCCGTTTATACTTTGACCGTCCTTTGTCCTGCATCATCACAGAGCTGACCACGTACAGACCTACCATTAGACGTCTTATATAAATTTAATATAGTAACCATTTTCTACGCTTTGATGCAATCTCTAGGGTCTTCCTTAGTAGAATACCTCAGCAGTCTGAAGTGTTACATAATGTTCCATAATACCATGTTAAATTCACCTTAAATAATGATAAGGTGCTTGTAAGCAACTATTTGAATAAATTCACAGTTTACTAGCTCATCTGCAATTATTATACGTAAATTGACCTGTATCTGAACAAAAGTATTAGCTGCTAATAAGCTGCGAAAGAGTATTAAATAGCTGTTGAATAATATTAAGTAGGTATGTTTCATAGCAATTTTAACAGAAGGATAAATATCTATATTGGGACCAGAATTTAGCTTTTTATAATATGAAGTGTTGAATACGTTTGGGAAAGTGTCAAGAAAAATTAAAATAGACAAATAGATAAATAATATGATAAATTCGAATTAAATAGAAATTCTAATAAAATAGTAAGTAATCGTAAGTACTTAAATGATTAGCTAATTTAAAACAAATACAAATAAAACTTAAATCAAACGAAAAGCAAATGAAAGAAAACTTTCATTTGCTTTTCCGTTGTTAGGAGAAGTAAGTAATTTTTGTTAGTAAAATTCCGTTGTTAGGAGAAGATACCGACAATAAAAGAAAATTAAACAAATTGAACGTTATTTGAGATCAGATCAAAAGTTGTTCCTCAGTTTGGCCTCCAATCCATGCAAAGCTTCTTTTACGAATGGACAGCGCATAAATATTTCGCTACCTAATAGGATCGGATTTCGAAGTATGATGTTTCTTCTCAAGCCGCTCAGAATTTCCCATTATTTTGCTTTTCTGAGAGATACAGAAGATCCTTAAATAATCTTAATTAAGTTTTATAGACGGTTAAAAATATTGCAGGAATAATACAGTTACTCCTAATACTGTGCTTCACTTATTCAACACAGTATCGAAACTCATAATATTTGGGATCATACTTAAAATACGATTTTTCTGAAAAAATTAGGGTTGCCTGAGCTCAGCTTCAGTGCAATGTTTAAGCGCAAAGTCCAAAACTCATCCGTTTACTTTATTTTACTCCACCGACAGAGCAGATGATTCGCTTGGAGATTGTGCTTATCAACTGTTTAAACCCTGCCAATGATTCCAGCTTCCTTCGCTGATATACTATTATATTAAAAATATATGCATATTACGCATTTTCCAAATTTATGGCAAAATTTATGGCATTTTTTTACTGTACTTAGCTATAGCAGGATGCCATTTAATTATTTAGTCGATTGGAGATTTCAAAAACTATATCAGTACATTTCTGGCTACGTCTGAGCGTGCATGTGTTGCAACAGACGTTATTTGGCCATACATACTTGTTTTCAGCTTATACCGTCTTTTTCTGAAAATAAGACATCCTCCGAAAATAAGCCCTATCGTGATTTTCGGAACTTTTTATAAAATAAGACATCCTCCGAAAATAAGCCCTATCGTGGTTTTCGGAACTTTTTGTAATATAAGACATCCCCCGAAAATAATCCCTAGTTAAAATAATGCGACAAAAAGAATTCGTTAAAAAAAGCTGTTGATTTATTAAGTATAAGTAATAATATATTTAGCTTTCCTAATACTCGTATTTCAGAGAAATATTTGAAACAAAATATTCCGAGAAATTAATTGTTTACCTCTACAGTTCGTTTCAAATTAATTTTTGGAATTTAAACATAAGGTAGCATAAATAAAATAAAACATAAAACATAAGGTAGCAGACTACATTGAGCGACAGTGCAGGTATACAACGTTCATTCATTTCAGTCTTTAAGTCTGATTATTTCCTCATACATAATTTTATTTAAAAATAAAGTGAATAATTTTTAACCTCAGTTAAAATGAGTACAAAACGAAAGAGCTATTCCGTCGAGTACAAAAAGGGAATCGTGGAAGACTCCAGGGGTGTAAATCTTGTAGCATTCTGTAAAGAGAAGATGCTGGATCTCCGCATTCAGCCAGCACTCACCACGCTAAAGGCATGAAAAACTTTCTTGCTGAGAGGAAGATTCATCAAATAATGATTCCGGCAGGAATGACTGGTTACCTCCAGACACTTGACATTGCAATAAACAAGCCATTCAAGGATCATTTGCGGATGGAAATCAATGAATATATTGAAAACAGAATGGTGAGAAATTATCGAGGTAATTTTGTAAAACCAGGCTTACAAGAAATTGTGAATTGAGTAAAAAATTCATTTAACGTATAATGTGTAACGTATAATAATGTAACGTATAATATGTAACGTATAACGTGGGTATTTATTTAACGATAGCTATATCGCAAGACATGAGAGATTCGGACCAATGATTCAACAGGAAATGGATTTGGAAGAAAATCAGAATATAATTCAGAATTTTATTTATGACGATGTTCCAGAAGAAGATGACATGACTATAATTGAATAAATTTAAATTTTTGTATTCTTTGTAAAATAAATATTAAATAAAAATATATAAATATACTTTTATTTTTTCCCTCCCCCGAAAATAAGCCCTAGCGCGTATTTTGGACCAAAAAAGAAAGTAAGACAGTGTCTTATTTTCGGAAAAAGACGGTAGAATGCGGAGTTGATAAGCATTTGTTTCTGGACAGTACAAAATATAACGGCCAAGGTCTCCAACTTCTTCACATATGCACTGCGCATTGTTTCGAAGCGAAATAAAATGCTCATGTATGAACCATGTCCCGTTAGGAATTATGTCAGCTCAGAAGTACCATTCCGTAATTTATCTTTGAATCTTGGGAAGGTAATTATGTACTCTCCTGCCAGTATCGTCGTTATCCCAGAAACTTTGCCCCTTCTCCATCAAACGGGCACTAGTGGTCGTTTTCATCTGCAGTTCCGACCATGGCATGTACAGTATCCGCGTACATTCGTCCATGACTGCCTGTTTGGCAATTTCGTCTACTTTTTCATTGCAATCCACTGTTGCAAGCTCAGCTTGCAGCACTTAGAGCAGTAGTTCAATACAACATTCTAGTTGGTCACGAACTAACGACATATTGTGACTCATCATCAAATTTCCATTATAAGGGGCTGGAAAAGTCGGGACACAGATTCAAAGAGGTACAGAGAATGCTACTCTCCTTGCCAACAAATATCAAAGCTCATCAGATCACTAGAAAGATCAGGATTAGCTGGATTGGTTTTTATTTCCTTCCCAACTGCATGTTTACTGTAACACAAACCGAAGTTATATTTTTATTTGTCTTATTTTACTTTAATAATGATTATAAAGCTAACTTTTTTTTTCTAAATCGTCATAGGAAGTGGTACATACATGAGATTATAGACTTTATGTGGGACCATTTGTGTTAGTTCTCAGGTGCGCGGCCAATGGCCTAAGGCCATAGTTCTCTTCTAGAATTTCAAATTTAAGAAGACTAAATCAATTTTATTCATAACCAAGAGCTTTGTCGTAATTTTTTCGTTTATTTTATTCAGGTACGTTTCAGTAGTGTCTACTTTAATGTCTTCATGGAGTATTTGATTGCTTACATAGTTTTGAGCATTTGTAATAATGCGACTGAATTCTTTGCATTTTAGGATCTTAATTGTATCAGATGTCCATGAAAGTAAGACCTAAACTAAAACTGGTCTAACAGTTGAAGTGCAAACAAGACGTTTCTTCCTTAGGTCCATACTGGAATAATTTTCCAACTGAGGGAAGTTGAGTATTCAAAACTTTACCTGCTTTATTCTTGACATAGTTTATATGATTATTACATTTTAACTTAGTATTAAATATAATACCCAAATACTTAGATTTCTTCACCATAGGTACTATTTAATTGAAAAAAATATGTTGCCAAGTGGGTTTTATCTTAGTTTTTATTCCTTCTAATAATAAGCAACTGTGGTTTTTGAGCATCGATTGCTATTCTTCCGCAAGTACACCAGTTTTCTATGCTGGGTAGTTGATCTTGCAAACCTGAATTGCACGTTTCCCACGGTTTTTTTAAATCTAATATGCGGTGCGCATTCCATGTAATTAATAAAATATACCACAAAAGAATTACAAAATTTTTAAATTAAATATATTTCTTGTTTTAATAGTGTTCAGAAACTAATGATGTGTTTAATAGTTTTCACAACCTATACTAATTGCTTTCTTTACACAAAATATTAAAACCGTTAAGAATACTTTTTTCAGTTTTATTAATAAAAAGCTAATACAAAACAAAATATAAGTATTATTTATTCAACTAATTATTCAGCTAAAATTTTACTATCCAGCTTTTTTTTATTCTTCCCCAATATGCAATTCATTTTTAAAAAAGGGGGTCGGTAAATATTTTTTCAAAAATAAGTGTTCATTATTTTTATTCATTTCATTATTCCATGCTTTTTTTACCACCCAAATGGGAAAGTCGTTGATTGCTCTACCGAAGGGTCAGGTTTGAATACCGTAAGAAACATGGATGCCAATTGTGTGTTCTTTTATATGTGTCAATGGGGGCCCTCTTCTTAGGTGCCCCCATAATAAAGTGACCACCGTCTCTGGCCTTATTAGTGGCCAACGCATCTAATGGCTACTGTCCTGCCAACGGAAAATAATATTTTCACATTTAAAAATAATCAGAAACCTTTTATTTTAATTTTTATGCAGTTGAAAATTAAGTCTAGTTTTAGAAACATTTGCTCTTTAATGATTAAACAATATGTATTTATTAATTAATTACTACAGCAAGAAACCAAATACTTTTAAAATCAAAAAGATGTTAGAAAATGCTTAAAGTATAGTTCTAATATTTGATGCTTAAAACTATTACGTATTCAAATACGCGTATTTGACGCCATAATTACTTGGACAGACCCCCAATGCGTATATTCATAACAAGAAGTAAGGGAGACAGCTTTGACGGGAAGAACACATTAGTTTATTCGTGAACATTCTTGCGGTCCATATCTTTGTTGGGCGCGTGATGCACAGCACAGTTTTTGTATATAGCAGTTTATAGCTTAACAATAAACAAAGCGGAGTGCTGCGAAACACGTTTGCTAGCATTAAGCAAAGCAGGGGAAAAAAAGGCGCAGTTAGTAACAGTGATATTTCTGATAAAAATTTCTTTGATCTGGATTAGTTGAGATTTCATCGCATTTCAGGCATACTTACATAAACAGTTTAATTTTCAGGATTATTTCAGATGACGTACTTAGGACTATTGCTAATGTTAGAAATTTTGTTTCCTAATTTTACCTTACCAGTATAGTATGGTACAAGAAAAATATGCATTTAAACATTCCACTAAGAAATATGTTTGTTGTTACAAATAATTAATTTAATATTTAATTTCCCATCTACTATGAAGCATTTTGTTACATTTCAAGCATAAAAAATGATGGATATATTAAGAAGTGTAGGGATAAACGTGTAAAAACGACTACTCGTATATCCCTGCGAACATTTATCCTTTTTCCTAATTTTTTATAATCCTTGCTATAGAATTCCTTTTAAAGCTGCCTTACTCTTTAAACTGTGATACGCCTCTCAGAAGATACCGTAATTTCAAGTAGCATCTGGCTTTTTAATTGGCTGTCTACGACCAGCCGTTATCGCTCTGGGTGTAACCTAACCACTGACGTCAGAAATCCCCAGAAGCGATTCCATTAATAGCGTGATATTTGATCACGGGGATTACCCGTTCAAAATGCTTTCGTAAAATGATAATAGTGCATATAATATATAGTTAATAAATTAATGGCCATTGTATCGGAAGGATTCAAGGGAGTAATTTGAAACAGGACACAAAACGAGAATGCTGAGTTTGAATAATTATTTAGTATCAGTTACTTCTTGATTTATACCATGTTGCTGTTATGGCTGTATTATTATGTATATTAATACATTATTATGTATGTTAAACCGAAATTATTTGCAGTTATTGAATATGCTTCTTTCCTGCGCTGTAGCCATTATTTCCTCCTGTTTTGTTTTATTTTTTTTTGGGGGGGAGACATCAAAATGTTTGGGTGGCTAAACTAACTAATACACAATTTCTAAAAGGCAAATAAATCTTGTTAAAGAACCAAAATTTTAAAAAACATTCATGTGGACTAAACATGACTTCCTTGTACGGCCTATTAAATTATACAATTTTTTTTTGCCGCACTTCGTTTAAACTTATTTCTTCAAATTTCAATACAGATATATTTCTCATTCAATTCAGATTTCTCAATCAATTCAATTCTCACTTTGCGGCAAGACAAAAGTACAAAAAAAAAAACTTAAAATATCTTCAGTGTGGCAAACACACGAGGACTATCTATCTAAGTGGAGGGATGCGCTCATGGAGGATTTTCTGGGAAACTTTCTCATATTCACATTACACATGGGTAAACCCAAAAACAAATCATGCAGCCGGACACTTCAGCTGGGATTGAACAATAATCAAGCGTCTTAATAACTCGACCAAATATGGAGCTTTCCATTCTTTGTACATATGTTTATAAGGTATTTTCTCCCTCCTTCTAGCATGCCTTCATGGTGTAACGGTAGCACACTCGGCGCGTATTCAAGAGGTCCAGAGTCGTGTCCCGGCAAGGGTATTTCACAATTTTCACATATATTTGCTTCAAAATAACCCAATAAGTCGACATGTTATTGAAGATTGTATTATTTACAGCTTCATTCTCTTTTTGAGATATATTTTTTGCGCTATAATTCTACCAGTTTGGATGAAAAATAAAATTTATTTCACCAAAACAAAAAAGGTAATAATTTACTCCTAAGAAAAAGGTACCCTTACTGAGGCGCTCGGAATGCGTTGAATTTTATTTACTTAATAAATTAAAGGTGAAAATTAACAGTTATTAACTTACCTCGAGAATGAAATTCAGGTTTTCATCCAAAAGCACGTTGGTAACATATTCGCAAATTTGCATTTCAATGAGAAAAGTAAAGCTGTCTGTTATTAATCCTCACCCAGCAACTCCCCTTCGTTCGAAAAATATGTAGAAAATAATTTGTATATGCATAGCGTATATTGTTTAATAAGGTTATTTTTTAAAAAGGAAATTTTTAGATGAAAAGTACAAACTGGTTTCCTAAAAATTTCTTAAAAGGATTAAACTTAATAGAAGATAACACCCTTTCAAGAATTTTAAAACTTATATGCGAATAAAAATAAGCTCTGAAGATTCTCTAATAAGCTCTGAAGAAGACGAGAAGACGCTACGCACGAAATTGGAATTAGCGTAGTGACTGAAATATATGTCATCTAATATCAAATATGTACTTGACACTGTGTAGCTTCCAAATCAAATTTCAATGACGCTGCCGAAATAAATCCATCTGCAAGTAATTTAGATCAGTGTCAGCCTGCTGTATTTTGTAGTATCAGTCAAGCTGCTTCGTAATGCATTTAGGACGTCCAACAGTTTCTGAGAGAAACTGCATTTTATTAAGCATCAATCTTCATTCTAGGAAGAAAGGAATTGCATTTCTTTAGAAAGGGAATTTTTCTCCCTCCTCAAATGAAAATGTTGTTTATGCCCTCTTACGTAGACAACAAGCTCATTGGCACTTAAATCTTTCATTTTCTCATTAGCGTCGAAAAATTAACAATGTAATGAAAACGGTTTATTTTATTTGATAATGGCAAAGCATTCGAGGGCGATCTGGTTAAAGGAAGGACTTTCTAAGGGAAACTGGCTCGTGTACACGTTAAAGGTGGGGAAAACGAAAGAAACGGCCATACAGCCAGCCCTTTCACGAGATACGAACCTCGAACCGAGCTACCAGTGTTCAGCGGCTTTACCGTTCGGCCGCTAGCGCCGTATAATAAGAATGAAGAACTTTGGATTTGATGGGTTACTGAAAGAATAACATAGTGGACGAATATAAACGTCCACTATGTTAATCTAACCAGTTATTATGATTCCTCCGGAATGCTTCGAGCATGCTTCTAGTTACACAAGAAGACATGTGGAAAGGAAAGGCAAAATACCTTATATACTTCTTCTTAACCCAGAGCGACCTAGTATTAGGGGTACAACCACGAAATCCTAGCGGTGACGAATTTTCATCCACCACCTTTTAGTTCGGGCTCCATTTGTAGAGTCTTTTTGGAAATTTTCTATGTGAGTAAAAGGAAAAAATCCGCAATACCCTCGCAGGGATCCGAACTCCGGACCTGTCAAATACGCGTCGAGCGAGCTTCCAGTTACACCACAAAGGTTTGGGAAAGGAGGGAGAAAACACCTTATACATTTGCGCACCAGAATGTAAATGTATTCGAGAGTATATAAGCCGAGAGATTTTCGGATTGTAATTATAAGAGTGTGTTTCTGCCTTTCGTGGCTACGTTATTAATAGTTTTCGCTAGCTCAGATAACATTATATTATTCAGCTTTGCAGTAGTTGCCGACATTTAAATTTATTACCCAGGTGAGAAGTTTAGAACCAACTTCGCGTTAAACCAATTTGTATAGCCCTTGACTACTAAGTTTTAAATTTGAAATTCGCTATTGTTTTAAGTTACGTAGCCGCACGTGGCTGACTGATTTTTTCAAGCACGAGTGATACATTTATATTCCAGTTCTTATTTAATAAAAAGGTTGTTTTAAAACCCTCTTAATACTTTGTAGCTCTTTTCAAACGAAGAGATAATTCTCAATAAGTCTGTTAGGAGTTTGGACTTGTTTTATGTTAGCAAAGAACACTGAACTCTAAAAATCTAACTGCATCATTTGAACAACGTTCATTACAAATATTCACTGGAGAATGTTTATACACATCTTCCTAAACGTCGCTTTGGAAAGCTTGAAATGCATTTTAATGCGCGCTTTTTTGTCAGTATGATGATTAACGAGACACTTTACAGAATTATGGACCCGTGTTTAAACTGCAGCTAAAGCAGAGATGTTTGTCGAGTTCTACCATAGTTATTTCTGCCTCCATGAGTTGTGTAGTATCGATGGTAGCTCCAGTGACATATATTAAATAACATCCTGTTGCCTTTAATGCCACTACGTCAAGTCAACGTAAGTGTACCTAGAAAATAGTAGCAAAGCCTTGATTAACATGGAAGGTATTTGCAATCCAGTGCAATGAAGAAATTATGCAAATTTATGAATCTGAGGCAACGACGCTCCTAAACTTACTCTGTTTTATTTGTTGTTTTGCACAAAGAATCCATTGTATTTCGTAGTGTCAAATGCCACGCTCTGTATATCAGTTTGTAAATTTCTCGAATAAAATCCTAAATTTACCTTATGCAAGAGAATACCACTTCTTTCAAACGTCCTGTTTTAGACAAATTTAAGTGACGCTGAAGAGATCTTTCTTTTCATATGTTAGATAACATTTGACGTCTTTTACCGTCATAATCAGCTGATTCCAGGAATGAACTTTATAGATTGTTCTTTGTGGAGTAATTTACAATGTATAGCTCAGCTATTAAATGCAGATGCAATGAGATAATACAATGTTTACACTCCTTCTATTTTTAATTTTTAATTTCTATGAAAAGATCTTGAGATATTATTTCACTACAGATCTTATCTAAATTTGCAAATAAAAAATTCAACACTTTTGACACAAAATTGAACACAAAAAAAATTCAACACTCTTGACACTTCTGATGAAATGTTCGGCTAATATTCCAACAGCTTTGTTTTTAGATTGCCAATAATACAGGGTGTTTATAAAGTCCCGGACCCATTTTGATGTTTAATATTTCATAAAATAATAAAGATATATTAAAATTAGTAACATAAATGGTTAGATAGACTCAAAACGTTTCATGACCCTTGTCAATGAACTTCCACGTGTCGCACGTAGAATATCAAGTCGATATTTAATTTCACGCCAGGTACCGGCAAGCATGTCCGCATCACAGAGGCTACTGCGGTTGTAATTCTGACTTTTAGGTCATCCATGTTCGACACTCTCCTCCTGTAAACGTTGTCCTTTAAAAATCCCCAAAGGAAAAAGTCCAGCGGCGTTATATCAGGTGATCTGGGTGGCCAGAGAATTGGACCTCCTCGCCTAATCCATCTTCCTGTAAAACGGTCATTCAAAGAACTACGAACGATGGTACCCCAATGAGGTGGTGCAGCATCTTGTTGCAAAAAGACATGTGGCTGAAGCTCTTCTAGTTGTGGAAATACGAAGTTTTCCAACATGTCTAAGTATACGACTGATGAGACCGTCTTCTCTGTAAAAAAGAAAGGCCCATTGACTCGGTCGTGCATTAGACCACATCCCACATTAACCTTTGGGGAATCCCTTTGTGCCTCACGGTATTCATGAGGTTTTTCAGATCTCCATATGCGCACATTATGGCAATTAACAATGCCAGAAAGATGAAAGGATGCTTTGTCGGAGAACATTATGCGCTTCAGAAATTCAACATCATCTTGTATCCTCTTTAGCATATCTGTTGCAAAGGCCATCCTCCTAGGCCTATAATAATAGGCAATAGTTGCCAAAAACAAAAGAGAGAAAAATACAATTAATAAGCAGACGATATTTAGAAAAGTATAGATATTTAGACTGGAAAATGAAATAATCTGAAATTAACCACACACGCAGACGATATTTACAAAAGTAAAGATATTCAAACCTGAAAAGGAAAATATATGTTATTCCATCAATAGATGCCATAAGTTTGTTTATATCTTCATTATTTTATGAGTTATTAAACATCAAAATGGGTCCGGGACTTTATAAACACCCTGTATTTCATGAATTATCATGAAGTACTAAAGCTTATTCTTACAATTTTTATACATTTTCTAGAAAATATCTTTAAATATGTCACATTTCTCAAGAAATTTAATCATACATTTTACAGCTTTTTGTGAAATTCCAGAAAATAAAGACTTTGTTAGTGCTGCTTTCACAAACCTTAAAACACAGTTTTAATTCGCAAAACTGTTAAAATCTTCATATACCAAGCTGCGGGCCAGTTTTAAAAACCCTTTACAGAAGCTAGCCAATACGAAATGATCGTAGGTTGCTGTGCTTCAAAGGGAATCTAATCATGATATATAGCAAATGGGAGTAATAAAGGAATAATTTCTAACTCTGAAAACTGGCTGCGAAATCATATCTGTGTCACAGAGTTAGGTCATGGTGATCCTCGGTCGATATGAATGAAGATTTAGGCAATACGTCACCTAAAATCAATAAAGGACTAGGGAGGCGTCAAAAATTTATGTAATTATCGCTGGTGAAAAATGTTTTCCATTATTTATCTAATACCCATAAAACTTCTGATTGTTTTCGTTTTCGTAAGTTACTCTTACCATTTATAGCTTCCCTATTTATTATCCAATCCTTATGTGTTCTTAAATTGACTTTCGACTTCTCGACTGGCGAAATGCAACTATTTCGTGACATAAGTTAATATGTAAACTATTTCGGAACAAACGTTATAGGGTATAACCTTTTCGAGACTATTTAAAAGTTAGTATGTAAACTTTAAAACAAAATTTAATACATAAACTATTTCTACACAAAAGTTATTAGAGTATACTTTTCTTAAAATAAACTTAACACACTCGATTCTTTTTTTTAATTTGAAACACACAGATTGCAGATTATGTAAAATACATAAAATATAAATTACATGCTTAATGTTTTTAAAAACCAGCTGTTTAATTTCACTTACCTTTGACGAATTTCTTGTGACAGTATGCTAGTTTGGTACACTTTTCTTACAAAATACTTCACCAAACTTCTTCGAATGTTGCATGATGGTTAAAAACATATCATTTAAGAACAGTAAGCAGTATTTTACATTTAAACTAGAAAGAAAAACGTTAAAAATAAATTAGTAAAATATTTTGCAAAATCATAAAAAATTGTATTAAATTTTTAATATATCCAATACTAATGATCGTAAACGGTATCTAGCTTATGACAGTATGCTAGTTTGGTACACTTTTCTTAAAAAAATGCTTCACCAAACTTCTTTGAATGGTTCATGATGGTTAAAAACATTTCATTTCAGAACGGTAAGCAGTACTTTACATTTAAATTAAAAAGAAAATATTAAAAATAAATTAAAACAAACTTGAAAAACTGAAAAAAACCATTTAAACATTATCTTGAACTGACATTTCTGCATCAGGTTGCTTTTGTTTTATTAATTTATTTTTCTTTTTGACCATTTTAAAAAGCTTTTGGTAAACGAGATGAGCCTCGCAAATTCTATCACAATCTATTTTTCGCAAAGACTTTACCAAATAAAATCTTACTTATACTCTCAATAGTTCCATAACTTTATTACCCCGTCATGAAACCGTATTATCACATCTAACGAATCTAATTTAATGTGATGATACTAACAAAGCAGTTTTTGGTATGCGTGACTAGTGCAGTTATTAAAACTTTCATTCGAGTTTTGAGTTCTTCTATGAATGCACTTTGACAGTAGTTTTTTGTCAGAGAGACTTCTGAAGACATTTTTAACAGCTAATAAAATAATGATCCGCAAAGAATATTTAGGAACATTCTTTTTACCATCTGATATGGCTTTATTGTAGCCACACCAACAACTGTCCCTTTTTAAACTGGTTGGTGTGCCAGTACTTGTTTATATCGTTAATGAAAGATTTCGGTCTTTTAAAATTTCGAAACATGCATAAATTATGTATTTTTGGAATAGTCTCACTCCAATTAATTTGTTTAGCCCAAAATTAAAAATTTTGATGTTATATATGTCCCGTTTAACATTTGTCTGCAAAAAACCATCTATTAAATATTAAATAATTGGCTTAAAATGTTTTTCTTGTTGCTGATATTTATCTATTATCATATCTGGTTATTCGAAAAAAAAAACGTGCTGAAAATGTTTTTAAAATAAATTATTTAAAAAGGGCTGGAAATGAACTTACTGTTGATGTTTATCTATTTCCATATCTGCTTATTCGAAAAAAAGCATGCTGAAAATGTTTTTGAAATAAATTATTTAAAAAGTGCTGGAAATGAGTTTACATACGTAATTAAAAAACAAAACATACAATTCTCAGTTAAACGCTTAAAATAATAAAATATTTAACATTTAATTAGATATCATTTATCTAAAATTATATTTTTGTGCTTTTAATATGGATTTTCTCTTCCCGTAAGGAGGTAAAATTGTTCTTTTTTTCCTGTTCCTCACTGAAAATTACTTTCGTTTAGGTTTTTAAAGAAAACGTATGTCTCATTTCTCACTTCTCCTCTCAGTTCATACGTGGTTAGTAGGACTGGAGTTCAGATAACACACAGGAGTTTTAAAAATAATAACGTAGAATCCCAACTATAAGCCATCATTTAGAATCGCTGTCCTCACAAACCATTTTTCATAGATCTTTTCAGATTTTTAGTCAGAATATTTATATTTGTACACTGATTCATGGTGTTGTAGTCAGCGCGCTCGACGCGTAACCGAGAGGTCCGTGCTTCGATTCCCGCCGAAGGCGTTGCTCATTTTTCATGTCTGCTGCTTCGAAATAAAGAAATGACTCTTTTTTAAACATTAATTTAATTTAACCATACTACTGTATAGTTAAATTAATGTTAGAACGTTTTAAAGTGATAGATTTTTATTTTGTGGATTATTCTTTTTCATTCTAAATTACTAAAATTATTATTATTTTGTATTAAAATTATTAATTAATGTATTTATTAAAATTATTATTATTATTTTGTAGATTATTCTTTTTCATTCTAAATTACTAAAATTATTTATTGGTGATCTTACAGAATAAACACGAAAGTAGTGATTATTGAAATGTGTTTATTTTAATGCCAACAAATGTAACAAAAGACAATATTTCCATAAAATTTCCCACTTTCGTTTTAGGACCTTTTAAGTATTTTACCTTATTTTAAGAAACGTTTTGAACCCATTTAATAACAAACAGGTTTTGAACAGATGAACATCGTTATATGTGAAAAACCTGAAATCGATGCTTTAATATGCAGAAAATGTTTCTCGTAGTTAAATTTCTGAAATATAATTGCTAGAAAATAAATCTGAATCACTGGACTTATTTTAAGTTAATATATCAGATGTAAAAGTATGACAAGACGTAGACATGTATACACTGCGCACAAAAACAATGCCAAATACAATTAATCGTTTAGCCCAAAGGGTCAGTAGCCGAGAAGGGCTATTGGTCTCAACCGACATTTTGTGACGTTTCACTATAAACGGTATATCACTTTTAAATTGTTGCCACCAAATATTATAGCCCTGTATTATAAAGACATTAAATAATGAGGAATCTGCATATGTATATTTTTCGCATTATGAAGAAACGAACGCTACCTAGAACTATCAAATTTTGAATAACGTAATCCTCCACCAAATAATGGCACCTGGCCCGAATTTTTTAATTTCGAATTGATTTTATTATCTATTTCCTATTTTGTGAAACTTTAAAAAATTTTTGATTAACAAACTCAACGATTTCAAAATTTCGGAAAAAACATTTTTATTTCCAGCGCGCTGGACTTTATATCCGAAATTCTAAAGTTATGCTGTTTTTAAATATTTCGTAATATTGCTGTTGAATTGGATTTTATGTGGTTGAAGTGCGAAAAACTTGATATTTAATAAATAAAGGTGATACACAAAACGTTAAAAAAAGCTCCTTTGTGCGTAATATAAAGCTGTTGAATTTTTTTTATTTTTATTTATTTATTTATTGTATCTTTAGAATTGAATTCTTCGCTCTTCGTTTTCAACGTATTAATTTCCATGGTAGAAGTTCTAGATCTTCTACAGCAGTTGCAGACGTCCTGACAGTTGCAAATCTACTGTCAAAACTACTTATTATAACTTTTGTAATTAATCATTCAGTGTTTAATGTTTTTTCTTTAATAATTTGCTGAACTAGATTTAACCATTACATCCAGTCTGTATTTCAGAATACCTCTGTTATTTCCTTTTTCCCTGATTAAAACACATAACAAAAAAGTGCATTCTCATTTAGGATTATTATTACTGAGATTTTTTACTAGTATTACTTTTTGTCTAAATTGGCTGAAATGGGCAAAAAATCAGGGACACTTTAAAGAAGTTTTGTTGACTTTGCTTTTAACTTCTTGTTTCATCTTTAATGAACCTAGATTCAGCATCCAATAAAACACTAGTTCGGATATATAGTGAAGTTAATATAGCATCTTGTCGTCTGCAGTCTTGTGTAAATAAAACGAGATTAAAAATAATAAGTAAATGCACTTTCGAAACTCCTTAAATCAATAACGCAAAATAAGTTATTTCCTGTTCTAATGGCATTCTTACACCTTATTTTAATATAGTATGTAAAATAAAAACTAAATTTCACCTCTGATCTAATTTATTTCAAATAGGAATTCTTTAGGAAAATTCAATTCTTTAGGAAAATAAATAATTTTGAAATGGGACGTATATAATAAATATACAGATTAGATTCATAGAATTTTGACAAAACTGAATTTCCTTATGAATTAATTATAAACTGAAAAAATTTATTTTTAATATTATAGTTTTTAATTTAAATTACAATGTCGACATTAAATATCGCAAGATATACTTGGATTAAATTATATAGTCACTTAGAAAATTACACAAAAGCAATTACATTTTGTTATATTCCTTAAATTTAAAAACAAATATGTAAACCTAAGCTGAAAATTTTCTTATCAGCCAATTTGATTTTTAATTTAATTTTCTTATCAGCCGTATGATGCCTCGAGCTGACAGCTGCCATATCTTTGAATTCGTGTTTTAATTTCAGAGAAAACATAGGCACCGGCAGTTGTCTATCCTCTCTTCTGGTCGGTGTAATTACAGTGTACTGTCTTAGGCTATTCCTTGACAATATTCTTAGCGGTGAATTGGCTAAATGGCCAATATGTTTGGCTATTCTCGAACAATATTTAAAAACCAGGAATTTTCCATTATTTTCTTGCTTCTTATGCTTATCTTATAGACACATTATGTTATTTCGAAGTAGGAGGACATGAAAAACGTGCAATGTCCTTGCAGGGACGCGAACCTCGGATCTCTTGAATACGCGACGAGCGTACTGACGATTACACCACGAAGGCATGCTAAGAAGGCTGGAAAAATACCTTATAATCTTTTCTCTCTAGTTACATTGAACTTTTATTCCGAAACAGTTGATTCCAAAATTTCTGAAACTGGTTCTGTAAATCAGATCTTTCCTTATAGTTATGATGCATGAACATATCCACTTTCAAATCTTTAACTTTTCAGCAATATTTTTCTGCCAAGCCTCTTAATTGGCATTCCAAGTGCATCTGAAATTCATTTCGGAAATTCCTGTACTAGTTTTGGATGTTTATTTATTCATACATTTTGTATTCATTTTTACCACCCAACCGGTATCGTGGTTAACGTCGTTGACTTCCGAGCCGAAGGGCTGGTTCGAATCCCGGAGAAGATGTGGATGTTTGTAAATGTGTAGTGTCGTTGCGGTATGGCGGCATTAATATGCGGCGAGCCGCAAATCCTCTCGTGTCGTTTGGTGAAAGGGGAGAGGGCTGAGAGACCCTCGGAACTGTCCTCCCGGGGTGCTCTCAATTAAAATTGGGGGCGGAACTGAACTAAATCCCACTGTCACCTGAATGGTGCTCAAGGCTGTTGCCAATGGCAAGCGTATTCTAGAACTCCTTACCACGAGGAATTTCGTGGGCTTGGGCTGACTATGTCAGACAAGTGAGCAAAAGCAACCACAGCAACAGCATTCATTTTCCTGACTTGCAAAAGGGAAGAAGCTGTCATGGTTCTGAGTAAGGGCTCTTTCATATTGTAATACAGAGCACAAAGGTAATTTTCGCACAAGTATGAAATTTATTCTGGTTCAAAGAGAATCATATACAGTCAGTTTCAAATTATGCTTGCCTAAAAAGAAGCAAAGGACTAGCTTTCTGTTTATAGTACAGCTATCTCATACCTTAAACGAAGAAAAAGTTCATGTCTACATTTAGAGCTGCCGTTTCCATCTCCAAACTTTAAGTTATTCGTAGATCGTATACTTCTATGAAGCACTAGGCGACTAAATATATTCTTTCCTTTTAAAGTATTGGGGAAATTACTGGATACTAAAAACGTTATGTATTTACAACAAATTTATTTTATTATAAGTTGAACTGAATCCTTTAAAAGATAAAGCATGAAAATTAGTAATACAAATACCAGTGTCCGTGCAGCTCTGTTACGATCCTGTTTCTACTGTGGTTTCCTGTATGAGTGGAGAATCAGCCAAATATTCCTTTCCGCATGATGTCAGTGTGTTTGTCACCATCTTAAAATCCTATTGCAAATATTAATGGCATTCCAAGGCATTCTAACCTGACATTGTGTTATTACCCCAAGCTTAATTTAAATTTCGTAGGTTTGGATATTTGGCCGAGAACACAAAAAAATTTATAGTTTTCGCGTTGCTCAACATGTGCTCTGTTTTGACATATTGTCAGTCGTAAAGTACCAGACGCTCAATATTAAGTAAATATGATATGTAATTGGATGGAACTTTTCCTCTGCGCAAAGTAGGGCGGAGAAAAGGTCTTATTTCAGACAAGGAGTCACAATTAGACGATTAGGATCATCAAAATTGAAAAAGTGTATGCAGTGAGGAACTATGCAGCTCTTTTTGAATGGATCTTGTGCTTTGAAACTCTTCTGAATGGGGGCATTAATTTTCAAACAGTTATTAAAGCAAAAGATGTATTTTATAATATTTCTGTGTGTGGAGGGATGGGATATTTCATTGCTTCATATAAGTTCTATATAGCTTCGGGGCTTAGAAACATGAAAAAAGTGTGGCATTTCTGTTCGACTAGCTCCTGAGCTTACCTTGCTACGTATTAGTGCAATAAATTATAAGTAAGCAAAGGATAAAATCAACCCAAAACTTAGTAAGTAAAAAACTCAAAACTTCTGGCTGACTGCACTCTTTTTTGGAGCTCAATCTAATTTTATCGAATCGTTGCTATTGCGATGAATACAGTCAAAGTAGCAACGTTTTGATAAATTGAACCTTGCCATTTATTTGGTAGTAAACTGCATAAATTAATTTCCTTACGTGTTTTTTCCCCCTCAGATAGAAAAATACTCATGTACTCAAATACTAGCGGTTTTTTTCCTAAAGTACAGATATCTATGTTGGTGATCTCTTTACAAAACAGCTAGTATTTTAGGAAAAGTAATTAAGTAGCAATACTATCGTAGTTGACTTTTATGTCCTCAAAGATAATGTTATAAATAGAAAAGCAGAATTGTCTAGAGCAATATGATCTCTTGAGAAGAAGATTTTACTCCCTTCCGTCAGAACAAAGTTCAAAAGTAATAATTATTTAAATCAAAATCTAACGTTATTTGCCTATTAACTGAACTCTGGACTGTTCATTTAGCTGGACAAACAGATAGTGGGTTAACCAAAAAACGCATGCAAAACAACTTCCGTAGATTTTAATTAGGTTTGATTAATTTAGGTTTATTTCTTTATCGCAAAGCACTAGAGGGCTATCTGCCTAAGGAAAGAGATGCCTTCGTGGAGAACTTTCTAAGGAAAATTGGCTCGTATACACGATACGCATGGGAAAACCATGACAACGCCAATGCAACCAACCGTTCGCAGGATTCGAACTTCGGACCTAATTACTAGCTTTCAGAGACTTTATCGCTTGGCAGCTAGTGGGCCAGATTTTAATTAGGATTGAAAATTACTGATTATATATTGTATGCAGGCATTTAATAGACGTTTATTACTTAGTAAAAATCGTTATTTTCTTCGCATTGGCTAATGAACTGTTCAATGTAACTCATTCTCATTTCAGTAGTGAAGGCTTACGATTACCTTATTAAAGTTCATTCTTTCACATCGTCAATTAAAAATTACGAGAAATAAAAAAAAATATTATTCTATGTGAGCCGCTTCGCTGAAAGCATTTCTTTACAAAATGCGTGGGCTGTTACTACTAACTGAATCTAAAACTTTTAAGTCTAAGATTACATACTTCACTTTAGAGCGAAGGAATATTTTTTCTCTGAATAAATAGCGACCTGTATTATAGATTTGCCAGTGAAACTGTATTCGGAAGAAACATTAATTTAGAAGTCAAACAACAAAAATCAGCTTTATATTCGCAAATTTGTAAATTTCCATTGGGCTAGTTTCGATAGTTTTACCGAACCATGACCCTCAGCTGCCAAAGTGAAGATGAAGGAAATAAGATACAGCGATAAGATAAGATAAGATAAATGGCTTTATACGAGTTAGGCTGCTGGCGCCATCTGTTGATGAAACAAGAAAACTAAAACTTAATTTCCTTAAAGGCTAAAGGTAAAGATGGATTGGAATTAGGGTCATTAACTAGAACGCAAAGATATTTTTGAATGTAAAACTCCTCTATAAAATCTAATTCACTAATGGAAGGTTTTCCTTTTTTGAATAATTTTGGCTGCAGAAAATTGAAAGTGCGATTTTCGGACCAACAATGCTGGACAACAGACTTTAAATTTTATGCAGCGAAATTTATTCAAAAAACCTCTTCCATTGGTGAATTAGATTTTCTAAAGGCGTTTCACATTCAAAAAATATTTCTGTTCTAGTTAATGATCCTAATTCCAATCCATCTTTACCTTCAGCCTTTAAGAAAATTATGTTTTAGTTTTCGTGTTCCATCAATAGATGTAGCCAGTAGCTTAACTCCTATCCAGCCATTTTTATGTTATCTTATCACTATACCTTATCTCATTCATTAGCACTTTGGCAGCTGAGCTTGATGGTTTGGTAAAACCATCGAAACTAGTCCTGTGAAAATTTGCAAATATAACGCTGTTTTTGCTATTTGACTTCTAAATTAATATTTGTTCGGCGTGTTTTTTTAGCTTAATCGGAAGAAAACATTTGCGGATAAAACAACACTGAATAATAGGAAGTTTAATGTGCATGGAAATGTAAGCAGTTCCTCACATGAATTTTCCGTCAACCAGCATTATGAAGAGCTGCTTAAATTTTTCTCTTTCGATAACGAAGTCTCTCAATAATTCAAGGCAAAAAAAATTTATACAACAAATCGCAGAAGTAGATATAATTCTGCGCAGCTGTACAATTTGAACTCGAACTGTGGTTTTCCAAAAATGAACATCAAACTGAAATTATGAGAGAGGTAAATTCATTTTAATCATAGATTCAAATGGTTTGTTATTTTGATGAATATCAGTCTCTTTCCTACTATTTCTTATTCTTTTTCATTATTAATCTTTTTCACTTCAATCTCTTTCTCAAGTGCACTATTGCACCAGCCATCTTGATTTCATTAAAAGAATATTTTAGTTGTGTCTGCAACTAGAAATACACTCGAAATCATTGTGTTCGCCTAGTAGCTGTTTGAGATTCGATCAAGTAACTTAACAGTATTCGAAAATCCAGTAACGTACATTATAATCTTGCTGATTATCAAAGTCAGCAGGATTATAATGTAAGTTACTGGAAAACGATGCTGTGTACTTTCAAATATTAATTTTTAATTTCGAATTTTTTTCAGATTTTAATTTTGAAATAATGCTAACAATTTAAACAATCATTTTGTTCTGTGTGTGGTCATGAAGGATAAAAATGCCTTTAAAACCCTTTCCAGCTGCTAAGTTGTTTCAGCTTCTCCTTCAATTGCAATTTTCCGGTTTTCTTCACTACTTTGACTTTTTTGAGTTCTACAAGTATCCAGAATAAGCACATTAATAAACAAGGAGAGAATTAACTTGACTTTGTAAACTTGACTTGAATTAACTTGACTTGTTTGCAAAGGCTAGGAACTTCACTGAGGAAGGCGATATGTACTGCCATTCTGAACACTGCTCCTCTCAATTAAACTTGTAGAGATATTGGGTATTTTTTTAAAGCAAGAGACATCAAAAATGAGCAGTTCCCTCTCCGGGACTCTAAACTCGGATCTCTCGAATACGTGCCGAATGTGCTTACTATTACACCACGAAGGCATGCAAAGAAGGTGGGAGAAATACCTTATATACTCCCCCTTTTAAAGGGTAACTGGGGATTAGGGAACCCAATCGTCAAATCCTGGTGATGGATAATCACCATCCGCAACCTTTTATAGTTCGGGCTCCACTCTAGAGGCATTAGGATTTCTTTGAAAGCAAGATATATGAAAAATGAGCAATGCTCTCACCGGAACTCGAACCGCGGACCTCTCGAATACGCTTCAGTTTTGAGAGCATAGAATAGATTTTCCTTTTTTTTTCGCATCCATGTCTTTACTATAGGAGAGACACATCAATTCGTCTTGTGGAATTTTGTAATCCCTAGAATGAATCCTTCCTGACTTGCACAAAAACTTATAATTCATAAATTCTTTTGCATAATGGTGTAGAGTTTTACTTCAAAGAAGCTTATATACTGCATTTAAAAACGTTGTTCAGAATGTTTTAGCTATATAAAATGCTTAAATTTTCTTTTTGTACATTTAAAATTTTACTTGTGTGCACTCTAAAATCTATTTTGGTATGCTTAACATGTGCTTGTTTTTATCTTTCAGATAACATTTCAACTGCTTTAAGTTATTATTCTAGACAATGGAAGACGTGGTAAAAAAAATGCTGTATATTTTACCACATTCGAAAGTTCGAATGTCGTCGACAGCAGTGTTCTTGAAATTTTAAAGCAGACTTCAAAAGACTGAAAATCAATCAAAAGTTCTTTCCAGCAACTAAAGAAATTTCTAACTTTCGTCAAGAAATGTGTCAGACGAAGGACGTTGGAAAATTCCTCTTCAATGGCAGCTGAATATGTCAGTTTCCGAGATGATGAATGCTTCGTCCATGTATAAATAGCTTCGTTCTTATTACCTTTTCGAACCCAAAATGATTTCTAGACAGCATTCTTAAGGAAGAATTAAAAGTCAGTTTACGTAGAATTGCAAGCTTATGAGTTGGATAAATCTTATGCTTGTTAGAGCTTCAACTTAAACTTGAAAACAAGTTGATGCAACAAGATAAAGAAAAAAAAATTGTAGTAGAACATTTGCTAAAGACAATATTCTTTAATGATTCAAAGCTAAAATTTCTGCTATAAATACGTTTGAGTATAATCATGCAGTATTTATTATGCGTTATTAAATAAAAATTTTCTGTTTAATCGAATCTGAAGATAAAACTTTAGAAAGCATTCAACGTAAAAAAAGGGTTTGTTTTGGAAGACTCATTCTGAGCTGATTCGTCCAAAAATGTTTCTTCTGGAAAGGAAGTAAATAAAACACATAATACGCGTATTTGAGCACTTATTTTATTGGTCCCTTCGTACGCTTACCGTTCTGATTAATTGAGTTTGTACAGAAGACAAATCAAAATCAATCGTTACCATGTACCGAACTTATAAAAAAGCGAAAAAGAAAGGCGCTTGACGCTACTGTGACGTCATTCGGCTAGAGAATGAATTCCTCGCCAATAAATTTTAACGCAAGCACTACGGCGATGACGTATGTGTCGAGCTCCACTCCAATTGGGCCATTAGGGAGGTACAATAAATCCATATTTCCCGCAGGAAAACTTCCACCGGCTAGACCCACAGGTAAGACAAATTTGTACATTATTTCATAATACTTATTACTATTATTATTACTTGCAAGCAGCATTTGTTAATGCTAATTAATTCATTTTAATAATAATTAATTGTTACGAGGTAGAACCTGGGTTATTAACATCAACTCTTAATTATCAGGAAGATAGAGGCATACTCATCCTGCCTCTTAAATGTCCTTGTACAAATTGCAGATCTCCAAAGTCGTTAACTTTCAATGCTGCTGTCGACTGTTTTTTTTTTTTTTTTTTTTTTTTTTTTTTGTCGATTTCTTAATAATTCAACAAAAGCGTTTAGCGTAACATTTTTGTGCTCTTATTATCTGCTACACCGTTATCATAAAATATGTTACGGAGTTGAAACGTTTTTAAGGGAGGAAATCATTATATTGTCTATTGCATATTGGGCTGTATTCAAAAGTGTAAGCTTGCTTCATCTGTTTAGAATATAAATCGTTGTCTGCCAACATTTTAAAAAAAAAAAAAAAAAAAGAGGCGGGACAGTTCTATGTCTCCCGTTTAACTGGGCCGATTGACAGAATTCAAATTGCGTTTTTATGTCTCGAAAGTGCGACTTAGCATATACATTAGATTTATATATCACATCATTCTAGCATAGGTATTTTGACACAAAATCGGAGTTTTCTTTTTTCTAAAATGACATGCCAATTTGTTTCCATATTTCGATTCTAATACTCAAAAATTATGTCTAACTATTAAATTTTGTAAAATATGGCACGAAATTTACGTAGATATTTAAAAAATTTATCTTGGTGTATTTTCTTCAGTTTTGGCCAAGAATAATTTACTTCGCGAACTTAATTTATAACAACTTATTTTCCTTTTCTTTTTTTCGTTGCAGACGAGCGGAAAAAAAGTTATCGTTCATACTTTCAAATAATTTTAACAAAGTGCGTAAACCGCCAAATTTCAAAGCTCGCAAATATATAAATTTGGGTATATCTTATGAAGTTTTGAATAAAAATCTCTAATTTTTTGCAGGTATGCTTAAAAATACATCTACTTTAACATGATGGTAAAAATGTTATAGATTATTATTCACATTGTTTTCTAAAAATTATTTAAAAAGATAACTTTTAAAATAAATAATAAAAAAATGAGCGAATTTTATTTGAAATGAATCTAAATTTCGACATGTTAAAAAAGAAATCAAGTAAGCTTAATAAAAAAGAGATATTAATAAATATATATAAAATTCAATTAACATTAAGGAGCTAAAATTTTGAGAGCTAATTTTTTTAAAAAACTACTCATGCGATTTTTACAAAATTTGGTAGTTATGTATAAATTGAATCGTAGAATCGAAATATAGAAAAAAATTGGCATGTCATTTCGGAAAAAGTCCGATTTTGTGTCAAAATACCTATATTAGAACAACGCTATATATAAATCTAATACATGTCCTAAGTCACGCTTTCGAGACATGAAAAACGCAATTTGAATTTTGTCTATCGGCTCAGTAGAACGGGAGATATAGAACTGTCCCATTTTTTTCGCAATGTACTTCAATATAATCTTATAAGACTTTAATATAACCTTATAAGCGGTCCTGATTGTAATGAGTCGATGCTAGTTGCCGTATCAGTGGGTCCTGGCTTTATTCTCGGAAAGTAATGTTTGTAAATATATAATATCTGTGTGACATGGGAACACATGCCACCCAGATACTATCTATTTCGGCTTGTTAAAATAGGAACAAGCTGAAAGTCGTTTCGAGAGGTATGGTGGTAAAAGAAGAGAGGTGAAAGACCCTCCTATCTGTCCTCTAGGCAATTTTCAGTCTTCTTTGAGGCGACACTTTCTCTTCTCACGGTGTACTCTTTATGCTGCATCCTGGGAAACTTTCTCGGTGATAAGACGGCTGAATGACTCTTGATTCCCGATGAAAGACTTATGTTACGAGTATTCAGCTATTCGAAAAAACAAGAACGTATAGTCTTTTAAAATACAGCTTTTATGCAATGCATAGCTATCGTAAAATACGAGAATATTTTCGACTTTAAAGAAGTGATGGTACTGTGAAAATAAAATTATACTTAAAATTATTCATGCTTCGATAAAAAAAGCAGTGTGAGTATGATAACTTTATAAGAGCAAAGAATAATGTGCAGCTGATAAAATTGTTTCACGGTAACATATAGCCTTTTAATAATTATGGTATTGCAGTCATACAATTATACATTTAACAGAGTGCCAGAAATATAGCTGAATTAAAACATGTATAGTACAAATCAAATATTCAAATACTTCTCGAAAGATTATGGGTTTTTTCTCTCTTTTGGAAACAGATCCTGCGTAACTCTTTAAAGAAGTACTTCCATTGGCACTTCATATTGCATCTAGGATGAAGTTTGGACAAAATGGAATGTAAACTGAGCAATATCAGAAAGAGCTTACACTTTACTGCTCAATGAAACTGAAATGATCAACTAACTATTCATTCCAAGAGATTAAGGGTATGTGTCGTTTTAAACGGATACTCACGAAGAGTAAATAAACTTTTTTTAAAAAATGTCAGGATTGCATCAAAACGTAGTTAATTGCATATTTTACTTGAGAATCCAGGTTCAAACATTATTTCAAATAGAAATTGCTTTTGCAGTCTGTGTTTAGATTCCATGTTGTTGAAATACTAAGCAAAAATTATTTCTTCCTTCTTATTGTATCCATTGTCACGTAATTCGTATGTTGTGTTCGTTGTTTGCCGGAGACATCTCGGTTATACATGTCGTGCAAAACACGTGGGGTGAAACATCGTTTGTGGTAGGGTAAAAAAAAAAGAGAAAAGTTCGCAACTCGGAAACATTGTAGGCTACAATGCTGTTGTAGAAGATAAATGGATGAAAAAACAGCAGCATTTTAAATCATTGCCGTACAATATACGGAGATTTTGAGGCCTCGAGGCAGTGATGATTCAGGGCTCTCTGTCGTTCAAGGCTTTGGTGTTTTACCGGAATCTTTGCTCTTAACATCTATGGGTTGAAACAGAAAGTGCGATGCTAGTGGTCGCTTGACCTTGGGAACAGAACTTGAGTCCGTAGTGAAGTGCTTGACCTCGTCACAAAAGAGCTCTTCAGTGATGAATTAAGTAATAAACTCATGCGAATTTGGGAAAGATTGCTAGCTTCATGGACTGCCGTACTCCCTCCTTCATGATCTGTATGCTAATGAGGAGTTAAGACTTATTGCCGTGTTTGAGACAATGCGTTGATGGGATGTGTTCAGCTTCGTTCTTTGGAGGTGGCTAGTTGAGCCCGTTGAACACTTACGGAGCATGATATCGTGGGGAGCGCGAGTAGTTCGTCTGTGTTTCCCAGGTGGGAGAATGGAGGCGTGTTTCTGTTATGTCCGAAAGGGCACGTCGTGGCGACATCTATGGGTAGAATCAGAAATGTGATTAGAGGCCGCTTGGCTTTGGGGATAGAACCTGAGTCCGTCTCGTGAAAGTGAAATACTCTACCTCGTCAGAACAGAACTCTTGCTCACGAATTCAAGTAATTCAACTCTATCGAATTTGGAAGCGCTGGCGGGCTCCGCGAGTCGCCATAGAACTAAAAACAAAACATGTACATAGCATCTTACATGCATAATAATATACTCGTGTATTTCCAAACATAAAATTTTCAAAATGTATGATTACTGTTATGATATGCAATGATTTGTGAATGCGAGAAGACGTGAAGAATATTAAACAAAATAAGAAAAAAGAGTTTTAACACTGAACTTTCGATACCCGTTTATTTTCATTTATAAAATTATTGACGAATGTTTTTCACTTTGATTTGTTTTTCAATATATACTTTTCGTATTCTTAAGTAATATAATATGGCTCTATGAGAATAAAAATGCAATTCTGTCCATATATTTTTAAAATATATGATTTTTAAATTGTATGTGCATTATTTTTATGAAGTTATTGATAACGAAATGTAATTTTAAAATGCAACGTTTAAAATTAATGTTATAATTAATTTACACAGTTAAAATATTTATAAATTTGTGTTTTTCTAACTTAATAATTAACAAGCAAAGAATTAACTCATGATGGTCACAAAAATATTAAAAAATCCTAATTCAATGTGATGAATAAGCAAAACGTAGTCTTTACTGAAAGAATATGAGACTAACAAAATAGTAAAAGGAAATCTGTATATGTATACATATGTATTTATCTATCTATTTTTTATATATAATTCGGTATTTATTCAAACAATTTTAGCAGGAAAAACTTCAAATAGGTCTTTGGGAAAAGATTTGATTAAATAATGGCTGCCCATAGCTAATTACAACAGATTAAAATTCTATTAAGTGTTATATATAGGTGTAATTTCTACTAATTTTCAGAATTTTAATGGTTCTCTTTCCGTTATTGAATTTTGCTCAATAAACAATTATAAGCTAATAAAAGGTATACGTAAACATAGCACTTGTTTCTCTTCGCACTCACACATCATTACATATAGCAATTATACGCAACAACAAATATATATTATAACTATTCATTTGAAACTTATAAAATCTGAAACATACAGATTATCCAGACAAGGACACCCTAATTTCAAAATAAAAAATCTCGAAAACAAAGATCAATAGAGGAATACAACAAGAGGTATATTTATTGTGAAACCTTTGAATGATTGTTATACAGAATTTCCAAATAATAGTTATAAAATCTGCTTACATATGGCTCTGTAATCGCAATACGTAATGAGTATAAAAAGCGCTTCAAAAGACGAATTTGTAAATATCTTTTGCTTTATCCACGAATACTGAATTACTGTTATTTTCTTCAGTATCTCCCGTGCACACCTCCGATATATTTAAATCTGTATTACATGCACTGTTTCTTGTTATGTGTGCACTCCTGAGTTTGATGCACTTTTCCCTGCAAAGCTCCGCTCAGTACTCATGACTCTGCTGTATATCAGCTCTTCCATAGACTTCAGCAAAATTTCTGTGGTGTATACTTACCAGGACATTTATCTATGGCAGAAAAATATATTTCAATATTTTATCACACCAGTTACTTTTAAAATATATGATTTTTCAAGACTTCTGCCCTTAGGCAATGGCATGGACTCTAGCCTACCACGTGATGAGCCCATCCAACGGACTTTAACTTCTCATGTATATACTGCAAATATTTTATTTAACCAAGATATGTATTCTCCAAACTGCACTTCGCGGAATACTTTATATATGTTTGCAAATATGTTTTGCTGTATTTCCCTACCTACATTATTCACTACGCTGTATTCACGATCACTGACTGGGCTCTCTTTACTGAGTATTTGAACAAAAATCCTCCTGATACTGAGAACCTCAGAAATAATAGTGACATCGACTCAGCAATTAACAGTCTCACGACTAGCATTCGCACCGCTCACACGAATGCTATGAAAAAATCCCCGGTAGATAAGCATGCAGAAAGGCTGCCTAGGCACATCCGGGAACAAATTAAAGAAATAAATAAATTAAGAAAGAGATAGCACATTTACTGGGATCCAGGCATCGAAAGAGAAATAAATAAGTTCAACAGAATTATTAAGGAAAATACTTACAAGTTTAGAGAAGAAAAATGGAATGACAAAGTCGCCAGTTTTAACGAACCAAACAATGACTTTTGGGCATTCGCCAAGAATCTTAAAACAAAGCTTACAGTAAATAAACCCATTTACAGGGAAAATAAAATTGCGATAACAAAATTATGACAAAGCTCAAATTATGGCAGATCATCTTGAAAAGCAGTTTATGCCTAATACAGACCCCTGCGACTCCACTTTTTCTTATGATATCTGGTATTTCATTCAGGACTGGATCAACAGCCCCAGCCCGAGAAGTGAACCTGATTTTGTGACTTCGAAAGAAGTGAAAGAAATAATAAAAAAAGTTAAAGAACAGAAAAGCGCCAGTATTTGATGACATCAAGAACGTCGCGATTAAAAATCTTCCGTTAGGTATCATCACGAAGTATAAACGCATGCATTATGAATAATTACTTTCCCAAGCAATGGAAAATGGCAAAAATCATCTTATTACCGAAACCAGGCAAGGATACTACTAAACCCGAGGGATTTAGGCCAATCAGCCTCCCACCAGGGTTAGGAAAGACCTATGAACGAATTATGCAGAGGAGACTGAATCCGTGTTTAGTCAAACTGCCGCCCGAACAGTTCGGGTTTCGAAAATCACTTTCTACCACAAAGCAACTAATTCAGCTGAACGAATTTATTGGAGCAGTCCTACACAATCATCTAAAAGTCGCCTTACTCATGCTAGACGTGGCGAATGATTTCGACCGCTTCTGGCATGAGGGGCTTATTTTCAAATTAATCTGCGTGGATTTTAACAGAGACCTCATTTTGCTCATCCATTCATTTATCAAAGACCGAAATTTTTTCGTGAGTATCGGCAGCGATAATTCATCACTTAAGCGGCTAAATGCCGGTGTAGCCCAAGGATCAATTTTAGGTCCAATTTTATATATTTTATATGTAGCGGCCTTCCCAAGAGTCTTCACTTATACAAATGGTTTTGTTGGATGTTACGCCGATGATACGGAGCTGGCGGTGAAATCACTTAACGTGGGTAATGCAATAAATAAATTACAAACTATCAGGCCCCAAATTGAGCACTTGTGCACAAAGTGGAGAATTTCAATCAATGTTCATAAATCACAGCTACTTGTCACCCCAAAAATCAACCAGAAAGGCACCAATAACTACCAGACTCAAGCTCTTCAATGTGGAAATACCATTAGTCCAGAAAGGAAATTATTTAGGTGTTACATTTAATAACAAATTCATCTGGAGCAACCACGTGAATAAATTACGCGACAAAGCAATCTCCACAATAAGAAACTCATCCCGCTCATAGGAAAATATTCTCAGTTAAATCTACTAAGAAAAAGACATATCTACACGGCAATCAAAAGACCAGTAATTACGTATGTCTCGTCTGCTTGGGCAGCGGTCACCAGCAAAGACCTTCAAAAGCTCCAAGTAGTACAAAATAAATACCTAAGGCTCATCCATCACTCAGGCGCATTTCTACGTATCCAACGACACATTGCATAAGGATATTAAAATTGAACGTATCGAGGAGTTCATATACGGTAAAAACAGCAACGTGTTTACAAAGGCAAAACTCTGCACTCATCTAAATAATTTCAGGACACTTGATTATATCACGCTGCAAAAGGATATTAAAATCAGACCTTACGCGGCCCACCTCGCCAGTGACTCGAATTTTCCCGCATAAATGCACCTAGTATTTTCATGTATATACTGTGTATATATTTTGTATATATTTTGTACATAGTATTATTATTAGTTTCCTCTTTACTCATTCATCTTTTTATTACTGCACTGTTTATTGTAGTAATTAAAATTTTGTGTTTTCACTCAGGTTTGCTTTTAACATAAAACAACAGTCAGATGTACACGCACCTGTCAAGACTCTCTTGATTTCTCATGAATGGTTTTCTGTTAACCGCTTAGTGTAAGGCCACCCCCTCTCCTCACCTCAGACTTCCTGTTACCTGTCTGATTAACACGTCATGAGCCTTAGTGGCATATTTCATTATTGAGCCGGCGACGTCGCACATTTTAGCGATAGGCCGGCGATACACGCATTGATTGATTGATTGATTGCTGTATTTACGAATACTGCATTACTGTTATTTTCTTCAGTATCCCCCGTGAATACCTCCGATATATTTAAATTTGTACTACATGCACTATTTCTTGTTATCTGAGCATTCCTCAGTTTGATGAACTTTCCTTTGCAAAGCTCGGCCCATTGCTCATGACTTTGCGCTATATCAGCTCTTCCATGGACGTTTTCAGCAAGATTTCTGTGGTTTATATTACCAGGACATTTACCTATGGCATAAAAATATGTTTCAACTTTTTAACATACCAATTATTCTCAAAATATATGATTTTTCAAGATTTCTGTCCTTAGCCAATCCTTAGCCAATGGCATGGACTCTAGCCTACCACGTGATGAGACCATCCAATTGACTTTAACTTCTCATGTATATACTGCAAATATTTTAGTTACCCAAGATATATTATTCAGTACTTTTATCCAAGAAATAATGTTTTATACTTTCATTATACCCACTACTTGATATCGTTTTGTACCTGCATACTATATGTAACTCATATATCACACCACCTTACAATGAAAAATTTCATGTATGTGGCAAAGCGCCGCCTTTTTTTTAACAACTCACATTGTGTCTATGTGACACCTTCTTAGATTAATTTTGCCTCCCTTACAGAAAGATAACTGGCAAAAAGACTGCAAACACGTGCAGGCTATGATCAGTTTAAATAGAAGTAAATGAAAAAATGCAATGTATGAGCGATCATATTACATTGCCAGGTGATTTAAACTACGAAAAACTAATCTAAATGCTTCAACATATTGTTTCGTATTGTATAGAAGGTATGAAAGATTACAGTTCATACAGAAATTAAACAAGTTAATACAAGTTAATACAGAAATTAAAATTTAAAACACCGTTGTTCCAGTCGCAGATTCTTATAAGTATATGGAAATGCAGGCTGATAAAGCGCTGTAATTTAAAGATCACATTCCTTACTTCACAAATAAAGTGAATGAAGCATTAATGGCGTGCAATTATTCAGATGTATTTTTAGTGTAAAACTCGGTGTCGGAAACATTATCTACCGTGATATCAAACCACAGCTAATAGTTAACAACTACAACAGAATCTCATGATTGTACAGTAAAATCACGCGACTTAGTGCTCTCATAAGAACTTATTTGAATTCATTACTTAGACTCTGAAAGTTGTATTTAGACAGAACTAATTGTTTTAAATAGAATGAAAAAGTTCAGGAAGAACGAATTTGCTGTCAAAATGAAATGCCATCTGAAAGAAATGTTATTAAATTCCTGCTATTAGCTAACATTCTCCCTATATCTTGCTCAAATTTTTAACCGTTAATAAAATAATTTTTAGTCATCCACTCAAGTTCAAATACATTTTTTAAACTTGCAGTGGATGACACTTGCCGTTAATACAGTTTTTTTAGATATTAAATTTTTTTTAATTTTAAATTACAATTTGTTTTTTGTATTTTTAAAATATTTTATGTACTTTTTAAATGTTTTCTTTGTTGACCTAAGTAGGAATTGACTTCAATTTTTTTTATATTACTTGTTTGAAAGTATAATTGCTACCTATTAGAACGTTAACACGACTTCCCTGCACTTTGTCACTACTCGATTCTCGCCTGCGGGTGTTGGGGCTATGCAACTTTATTTTGAAAAATTAAAGTGAATGGTCTTAGGGCAATAGTTTGAACTAGTGGTTAAAACTCTGAGAATTTTCGAACGAGCCGAAAGTAATGATCCAAGATCATTACCCCCCTTGAAATGTAAAAGGTTAGCGTATGGAAGGAGGAGGTTGAAATCATGTATACTTTTGAACAACACGTGCTTCTGGTTGTGGAATACCAGAACTTAGATTACAATCCTATGGCAGCAAGGCGTAGTTTTCAAACATGATTGAATATTCCCAAAGGATCCAATGCGAAAACCATTCACAAGCTCCTCCCTAAATGTCCAATGGACAAGCAACGTGGCTGCAGCCACGTTGATTTACGGTGATATTTTCCTCTCACCTAGCAATTAAGTCACTTTCGTCTTAGGTGGAGTTGTCATAGTTTATGGTGCAAGAGAGGCTGAGACTAGTTGAACATAAAGCCTTATAAGGTACTTGGTTTACATTCTAGTTTTATATTGAAAATACATTTTCTCCCACTTTTTTGGACTGTATACACAATTGAGAAAGATACGTTATTTACAAAATACTCTTGATGCACTCCTTACTTTAAGAACAATTAATTTAATTAACTTGCTCAGACGCGCCATAATAACTTAATGCATAATTATTTCACATTTCCCAATATTAACGAATAATTATATGTATGAAAATTACTGAAGTCTCATATTAATTAATAAATAAATATTCTTTACATTTGTACATCAATTAAATATATGAAATTTGGTTATCTGAGAATGAAAGAAAAATATCTATATTAAATGATAAAAAAATATTTTGTGGTTAAAAACGTTTTCAAATTAATATTAGAAATTAATTTTCTTTTTACTTTTATTTAATCTGGTCATTGAGGAACTAAGCTATTAAATAAAAAGACACATTTAATTCGTTGAAATTACAAAAATGAAGTACTTATGAACATTTAATAAGAATAAAAGATCATTAAATGTAATTATTCTGGCTTTTATGCTATTTCTTTTTAATTTTAACAAGGTCTAAGCTATTGAATGGAGACCTCAGTCTACCAAAGAACTTTCTAAATCAGCTCCTTAGTTTTACCATCCTTATTTTAATAAAAGAGGAAAAGAAAATTAACAAATGGGAAGATTTCATTAATATATAAAGAAAAATTCGCGTAAATTGTGTTCTTTATGTCTTGGAGAACACGTTTTAGAGTGTAGAATACAGGATATGCAAGGAAAATGACTTTAAGGAGGCCCAATTAAAATTCCTGAGTGCCCAATTCCAAAGCCTAATTGGAGAGAAGCCTGATATTTTCTAGTTCAATTTAACGTAGAAATAAAACATGGGATTTAGAACAGATACATTTTGTTTCCTAAATTAGTAGCCTAGCACTTACAAATAATTATTTATTCGCGTACAGTAAGAAAAGAGTAGTAAAAATGAATTCTCTATAATGATGTCACTGGATGCTATTTCTAGCTATATTCTTTTCAGTTGAAAAGTGTTCTTGATCAGTTTGTAAAATAATAGGCTATATAATAATACAGTAATAGGCTATTTGCATGGAACAGAGATTATATATTGTAGACAGAACGTTTCAAGGAAATTGGCTTTTTTCTTGCACTTCAGGAATGATAAGTTAACATAAGTTGTCAGGACTGAGTGTTCTGTGCATAGTCTTGGCAAACATCTTTGTGAAACTCCTTAAAGTCCTTAAGTCCTGATCTGGAACAGGGAGCTGAATGCAGCTATGTTCTGGTTGTAGATTCTGTGCTTAAGTGGTAGAATAATTGCACTTGAAAGGGATTTAAAATCCTCTTTTATTAAATCAATATTATTTACAAATCACTTCCCAACTCGGGAGGGATACAGAAAGTAAAAGAACACACTTGGGTCTAAATGAACAATCAGATAAATTTAAACTAAACCTAAATAGAAATTTAATTAATCTTTGCTCACAGAGCTATACGCGGAGTTGGCCTCTAACTAAATGGTGAGTAGCAAGATTTACTAATACTAGCGCACTTAGATTTATTTCAATAAGCAATCACGTAGCAAGCACTGTGGCTTAGAATTTAGCTGCTAGCTGGTCAGGCGAACGTCGAATAGAATGACCGTGATCTGAGACTAAAAGCTCTCTCACCCTGAGAGGTTTCTACCTCTGGTTTAAATAGTAATTGGCTCTACTTCAAAATTAGCATAAGCTGAAAACGCGCGCTTCTTCTGACGGGAAGTTGAAACATGAGAAGAGATAGAAAGATTTAAATTAAAATAAAACTTTGTTAGTTTAACTAAAACCTTACAAAGTTTTTTGAAAATAATTTCGGGAATTTATGTATACTTACCTCTTCGAAATAATCTGATATTTAGTTTATTGAGCGAGATAAACTCTTGTTCTCCCAGAATTTATGAATTCTATCATGAATGCATGACACCCTTGGCGCGAAGTAATGATCTTTATTAATATCTTAAAATTATGGATGCATTACATATTAGAAGTTTCTTCATAGATAAGTTAAACGTTTTTCATAGATATGTTTAAAATTTAATATGTTGTTACTTTAATTTAGAATATTGATATATGACAGAGAAGAAGAATCGAAATGGGTTTTGCAGACGAATGAAATATGCAATTAATTTCTTCCTTAATGATATACTTTTCAAAATATTTCGTTTAGATGCCAGACATCAATAAAGAGTTTACAGAGTTTTAGATTTACAAAATAGTTTTTAAGAAATAGGTATTAAAATTTTCAAATTCTATTTTTTTTAACGAAAATCTCCCTTCCTATTCCATGTGTGTCCTGAGCATTTTAGCACTTTTTTTAATATGTTTTAAGGTAGAAAATGCTAAAACGTGGCATTATAATTACACATTTACTTTCTTTATGACGAATGTACCATACCATGTTCTTGGGTATTGTTGTTTTTTCATAACGTTTTCAGCAGACATAAATATATGCACTTTTATACCATTTCACTGTCTAACGAGAGGCTAAGAAATGAATAATATCCAAGTTTCAATTTAATTAATTGTCAATTTTCGACTATTTCATTTATGTCAATAATACATTTAACTTTCGTGTTCCTGTACATCTTCACTCATTTATAAGTAAGCCATAGAAACCGAAGTTAAAATAAAATTTATTTATGAACAGCTACATCTATGCAATGAGTTAAAAACTGAAATACAGTTTTTTTTCTTCTTAAATCGAATATCCAGCATTTTTTAAAGCATTATTTATTCTTCAACCTATGTTAATTCTTTTAACTTTGCAAAATGATCTGTTTTGTGTTTCTTCATTTTCTAAATTAAATTTTATGCTGGGAAGAAGGCATTATTCTGCACTCGTGTAAATCTCCTTAGTAAATAAAATTTATTTTTAAACGAAAACTTATCTCTAATTCCTGTTTTAGGAGATTTTTTACGAGCTTCATTTTCTGTTAGGAGCATCATTGTTGCAAACTCAATGTCTACAATTACACCATACGCTGAAAGAACAGCTATATGTTGATTAAAATTAAATTTCAGCGTATAGATAACACATGTTATCCAATTATATATATATATATTACCTAATTATTCAGTTTCTGAATATTTTAGGTCTTAAACCTTCAATTCATGCAGAATTTATTTGTCTAGCCTCAAAATGCATCTCAAGTACACAAACACAGTTTTTAATTAGAACCCGTCAAAGTTCTAAAAGCAGCTATTATCCCATTTGCATTCACTGTAAAAGAAAGAGAGAATTTAAACGACAAAACTTACCTAGAATTAGTATGTGGAAGCTAAGCATATTCCCCATCGCGGCAAGTTCAGAAATTAAACAGGATAACGTATTTCCTCCAAGTCATTTGAAAGGCAATTTATCTTATCAGGGGAACTAAAGTTCCACATGCACGGCTAGTTTCTAATAGATTCTTGCATATCATTAATTTAAGCTTGTCCAGTTCTAAACTCGCTACCGCGTTTTGAGCATCTAATATTGTATAAATCGCAAGGACTAATGTTTACGGAAATATGCGGAATCATGGACTTGAATAATGAATACGATGGTGACTTTAAAATAATAGATGCGTTAAATCAGAAGTACAAATGTCTGGCGTAATTGCCCCGTTCCTTTTCCTGGCAGAGTTTTTTTCTGAAACGAAGACTTTGAAAGTTGAAGAAAATAATAAAAGAGATAGGAAATTTATATATTCACGGAGGAGCTCTTTATTTATATTTATTTATTTTTAATTCCATCGACGGGATCCAACAGGCTGAAAAGCACCTAACCCAGTGGGCCAGCTGTTCAGTCGATGGCGAAAAGGAAAGTCAATATGTATGCTTTCATTTGAAAATCATCCAGGATGGTCTGAAGATATAGGATGCTTCTGGAACGAATCCCTAAGAAAATTTTCAGCTGTATAAAGTTGATTTATTCCGAAATTAAACTTAGACGTAGAATTCGCAGTACTCAAAATTGCTTAGGAAGAAAATGGTCAAAGAATAGAGGAACATAAATTAATGATGTGACTGATGGCCAAATTGAGAAGATGATTATACTTCAAAGGTTTGTTATCAAACTCTAGGCGGATGTGAAAAGAATAACGAGACTTTGCATAAATGCATTAAGTGAAAACATAGAGTAGACATCGATTGAAACAGTATTAAATCCAGCAGAACTCTAAACGCATTAAACTCAAAGCTCCAAGTGTATTGAAATCAGATCTCATGCAGATATTCGGAAAATCTGGATAATTGGGTTATTATTTTTTGGTACACCAAATCTGTATTTACTACTAAATCAAAAGAAACGTATTTTTTAATTATATGGTATCCAAATGTATACATCATTCTGCCACAGGCCTAGAAAAGCGCTTCTTTCAAACCAATAACTACTACTTTTGATACAGGTTAAGTTACTTGCAAGAGTAACTTGCAGGCTTAGAAAAGCGCTTCTTTCAAACCAATAACTGCTACGTAGCGTAGTCGGAAACTAAGTATCGTTTCATTCTAGCGCCGTCGCAGCGCTGTGATAGGCGTCCCGTGCATGCGCACTAGTCTTTCTTGTTCACTGACTTTCAATTGTCGCCATTTTGGTTGCTCTATGTTGTGTTTTCAGTTTGCTGTGCACATTCAAAATGTTTAAGACAATTAGTTCTCCCGCTCACTGTGAGATTCGTGCCGTGATTAAATTTTTGAACGCGAGGAATGTTAAACCGGCCGAAATTTATCGTCAAGTGACAGAAGTTTACGGTGAATACGCGATAAGTGATGGAATGGTGAGAAAGTGGGTAAGAATGTTTAATGCAGGTCGAATGAATGTCCACGCCGAGGCTCGGAGTGGTCGGCCTTCTGTTGTCACCGATGATTTGGTAAGGAAATTTGATGAAGCAATTCATGAGAACAGACGCTTCACAATGACAACTCTTTCAGAGGCATTTCCACAAATTTCACGTACTGTTTTGTTCGAAATTGTGTCTGACCGCTTGAATTATCGCAAACTGTGTTCCCGATGGGTTCCAAAAATGCTCACTGATGTTCACAAAACAAAGCGACTTGGTAGTGCCCTGACATTTCTCACGCGGTACAGTGATGAGGAAGAAAACTTTTTAAACCAAATTGTGACAGGTGATGAAACTTGGGTGTGTCATTTCACACCAGAATCGAAACAACAATCGATGGAGAAGGAGACACACTCATTCTCCGAAAAAACAAAAGTTCAAAGTGACAATGTCATCACAAAAAATCATGTTCACTGTCTTCTGGGATAGGAAAGGCGTTTTGCTTACTGAATTTCTTCCCAGAGGTAAAACCATTAATGCGGCACGATATTGTGAGACTAACAAAACTAAGGCGTGCCACTCAAAACAAACGAAGAGGAATGCTCAGTAAAGGAATTGTGTTGCTCCATGACAATGCTCGGCCCCATACTGCTGGTGTCACTCAATCGTTAATTCGACAGTTTTATTGGGAGCAGTTCGATCACCCGCCGTACAGCCCGGACTTGGCGCCGTCCGACTATCACTTGTTCCTGCATATGAAGCTTGAACTTCGCGGCAAGCGCTTTGGATCTGACGATGACACGAAAAATGCTGTGGAGTCGTGGTTATCGAAACTGGCGGGAAGTTTCTTTGACGGTATACAAAAACTGGTTACCCGCTATGACAAGAGTTTGATCATTGGCGGAAACTATGTTGAAAAATAGTTTAAGACATGTATTTTCATGTAAAAATAAAATTGGATTCGAAAAAATTGTTTTACTAATTTTTTTTTTTTCAAAACGGTACTTAGTTTCTGAATACGCCTCGTACTTTTGATACAGGTTGCAAGAGTTATTTATATTAATATGACTTAAAATTGCAATACTCATGCGTATTCGTCCAATCAAAAGTATCATCGTTGCAATTCGATAGTCATCATATTATCTGGAGTCTTAGTATGCCGTGCACAGAATTTTAATGCGGTTACAATGAAGACTCTTCTCTATTATTAGAGAGAAAATTGTACTTCTTGACTCTAATTCTGATAGCTGAAATTTCTAATAAACTTTTCCTTTAAATGTATAAAGAAGAAACTGACATAAAGCTCATTGTTTAAAAGCAAGGAAGGAAATTTTATGAATAAGAAATAACTCTCAGAATAAACAAAGAACAGACATATAGTCTTCAGGAAGTAGACACACAGATTACAACAAATATATTAGTAGGAAAATGCTTCGCTGATTTTCTGTTAAAGATTTTAATCTACATATTTACCAAACAAGGTGGGAAAATAAAAGTGCCATCTACTTTAATATAGTATATAATAATAAAAACAAAATGCTGATAAAATTATTTAAAATGTTTTTAATTGTATTATAATGGTACCTATTAAATAACCTTTATTTTGTAACTATTGATTCTTATTTTAAGTTTTACATATTGTTCCGTAGTTTGCTATGTTTATTGACTCTACCTATGTTGTCTTTCACTGCGTCGAGGAATTTCTTTCGCATTTATTGAAAATCAAATATCTAAATTTTAAAAAATATATATTACTTCACGTTTTTTTACATTTTGGTAGGAGTGTTGTACGAAAATACGAAAGAGACTAAACTGGGTCAGATTAATTATTAGTTACTATGTATGGTATTTCTCCCTCCTTCTTAGCATCCTTCGTTGTGTAATGGCTGGCACACTCGGCGCGTATTCGAGAGGTCCGAGATTCGAGTCCCGAAGAGGATATTGCTCCTTTTTCACGTCTCCCGCATCAACAAAAATCCTAATGACTCTACAGTGGCGCCCGAACTAAAACAAGGACGGTGGACGATGATTCTCCACCAACAGAATTTGGCGAATGGGTCCTTTAATCCCCAGTCGCCCTTTAAAAAGGGGAGTATATAAGGTATTTCTCCCGCCTTCTTCACATGTCTTCGTGTTGTAATGGTCAGCACACTCGACGCGTATTCTAGAGGTTCAAGGTTCGAATCCCGGCAAGGGCATTGCTAATTTTTTCCTGTCTATCGCATCAAAAATATCCTAACGACGCCACAACTTTATGGAACGAGATTAATTTTCCTTGACAAGTAAGGGTTTTTCTGTGAGATCGGCAACATGTTTTCTTGAAATATGTTTTTCATGTTCTTAATATTTTTATATATAAAAATTTTTCATTAAATTTAATACATGTTATATTTTTTTTCACAATATGCACTACTTTTGAAAAGTTTTACACTTTTCAAAAATCTCCCATTTCAATAGTTTTTCAATAAAAATTAATGCATTCTTATCATCTTAAATCTTTTCGCAACTGAACTTCGTTCTACAAGCGAACATACTGGGCGAGAATCCAGGAGCAGTGTTTTCAAGGGATTCTAAAAAAGTACTTATTGTATTAACTATTTCTTCCAGAATCACGTTATTACAATCTTCTTGCAATTCATCGTCATTATCATCTGATATGTATTCTATGTCTGTCACAATTTGGCCATTTTCTACGGCTCCATATACGGCAATTGAATTATAGACTATATATCACAGAACATTTTTCGAGCGAAACACTGTTACAAAATTTGTATGTTTTATCTTTTGAAACGCTCAAAAACGTTCTCTCCCCAAAAATGAGTTCCCACCGATATAAAAGCTGATAACTGCGGGCGGACTTTAGCCATTGGGGACAAGTCTGTGTTTCTGCAAATAAGGGATAAAGACTTAACACCTAATTCATTAGTCTGAGACAGAATTCGGAAATTCGGGGCATCAAAGGTTTAAAAAAATAATTTGAGATAACTTAACTCTGAGAAATTAAAATGCTTTAATGCTGAAAATTCGCTGAAAAATTTTCTTTTCCCCCGACAGACCGACAGATACGAAATAAAGAAAACGTTCGAGCGCGAAATTAGACTCTGTGGTTCATTGTTTAAGCTAAGGTTAAATCACCAATCCGGGTACTTCGTTTTACGAACAACTTACTTCTCAGCATTCAAATTAAATTAATGTTTATGAAGCAGCGTTCTCACGTATACCAGTGAGAACTGCTTACAGGCATAAGGCCTCTAGCGTATCTGTAGGGAGGCATGTCTCCTGTATTAGAACGAGCAGGTAATTAATTTGATTTATTAAATCTAGCATATGTCAAATGATAACTAATGAGTATTTTAACTAAATCTTGTGCTTCCTTCGCGTAAAGGTTCACACTTGTGACGCATTCCAGCTTGTTCGAGTTTAGATTTCGCAGTAGAACCCTTGTTATTTAGATTCTATATATCTAGAAATCTAATTATGCAGACTACATATTATGTTTTCTGATTCGAGTAAAATTAGACTTTTTAAATTTATTTCGGTTTTTTACTTCATTTTACTTTAATAATTCCGAAAAATATTGCATTATATTCAATAATACATACCCTTTCAAGAAGTTATTTAATTAGTTTAGATGAATGTACATTGCATATAGATTTTCCTACAATGCTGATCAAATAGTTGGCCTTAAAAGCTAACGTTAAAGCAATTAAGAATTCCTCCTATATTTGTTGTTCCTTGTTTACTCCTTAAGTTATTCCTTAGCCTGTAGAGTCATTAGGTTATTTTGAAACAGGAGACGTGAGAAATGAACAGTGCCCTCGCCGGAGCTCGAACCTGGATCTCTCGAATACGCACTTAAGTGTGTTACCATTACACTACGAAGGCATGCAGAAAGAAGAGAGAAAATACCTTACATACTTCCCCTTTGAAAGGGCGACTGGAGATTAAGGAACCCAACCGCAAAATCCTGGTGGTGAAGAATCATTATCCACCACCTTTTAGTTTGGGCGCCACTGTAGAGTCATTAGGATATTTTGAAGTAGGAGACATAAGAAATGAGCAATGCCCTCGCCGAAACTCGAACCTGGACCTCTCGAATACGCGTCGAGTGTGCTACTGTTACACCACGAAGGCATGCAGAAGAGAGGGATAACATGCCTTATAAGCCATAAGAAGAGCTTTTTTCTAAAATAGATTAAACAAATAAGTTGACATTTTGTCTTAGTTTTTGCTTGCTCTTTTGCTTTCTTCTGTTTCCTTTTTACTACATCCTACATTAATTTTAGCCACTGACATTTTATTGCTAACAATAAATGATATTTGCTTTTTTTTTGTAGTTTAGCAGCTTGCAGCAATTATTTATCTTGCTGAAATAATGGTATCAAAGAAGCGATAAAATTTCCTGACACTTATGATGCCAAAGAATATTTGACAAACACACACAAAAGAAAAACAAGAGATGAAAATAAAAAGACAATTTCTGTATTTAGCGTGTGGATTTCAAAAACGTCCGATTGGAACTACCATATCAATTATTTAGCAATCTTCATATTACTGTCGAGTGCTTTAGAATTTAAGCTGTGAATTATTATTAAGGGTACTAGTTCCAGATTATAGCTATCAATAAAATTTTAACCATATGCTATTTTATCTATAGTTTAAATATTAGCATGGTAATTTATCATATGCACCTTAACTCTAGGCACAGTAAAAAAAGATAGTTAAAAGTTTTAAAAATTTGACTATACAAATATAAGTTTCTTTCATCGATAATATTGAAAATTTTTGTGAAGATTTGTGGCTACCAGTTTACAGTTTGCTTTGAATGTATTATCAGTTTGCCTCATATTTGTTTTTCTTTAATTATCAGTTTTGTTTGTTAGCGATTTTAAACTTATTTATTGCATATTTCGAGTAATTTTGAATCTGTGGCCATTCATTTTATTTGTTAGTATTGTTGCGTTTATACGGGTTCGTGGATTTGAGAGTATCCGATGAAAACACGATGCAGAACAATGAAAAGCACAATTTATTTACAAGAATCACTATTTACAGCACAGTTCCATAATTACCTTTAAAAGCGTCGAAAATCTACAATAAATACGCTGAAACAATCAGCAACACAGCTTCAGGCTGTAACTGTACAGGTAGCTTCACGGCAACACTAAACTTATAATAAAACACCGTGGAACAATCACCAATACACTGTCAAGCTATACTGTAAAGGTAGCTTCACGGAAAAGCACTATCTCGATTGCTTTCCGTTCACAAAACTCTCGCGTAGCTTAGCAGCTATTCTCACAATAATCACAACGCTCACACTACTTCACAATCTTGCAACTAACTCGCAGCTAACTCCTCGCTCTCAGACACGCAAGGGTTTATATAGCTTTTCTTTAAGTTCGACACGTTTCGAGAAATATCTCGACAGGAAATTATTCTAGAAGCTTCCCGATTGGACCATGGGATATCGCCGATTTGGTCGCCAAATGGGCGATAAAGTCGCCAATCTGGCAACCCTACCATACACTATTTTATGGCAACCCTAGTGCTATGCCGGAAAGCTTACATACAGGCGCAACCGCCGAATTTTTCGTAACAGTATCTATTTCAGGTATTGTAATTGTGGATTTTTTTTATTCTCACTGGACTGACACTGGAATTAAAAAAGCAATTTAAGTAGAACCAGAGATCTAGAAAAAGATTCACACCTACAGGGTCTTCGCAAATTTCGATCGAATTCGGCTACTTTACATTTTTGAATTTTCTACTTTGATTAATACTTGAGATTTTGTTCTGCGAGCAATTTTTATGATCGGCGATGTTCTCTGTATGTCAATAAAATTATCGCCTTACCTATTTTTTTTCTGAGCTAAATATTATTGCTTCTGTTAGCTATAAGAACTACTTTTTTTTCAATACCGTCTCAAGACGACCGTACGTCGTCTTAATTCATTTTAGACTTCTCTAAGAGCTCTCAGCACACAACATTATATATAAATATATGCAGTAAATTTTAATTTATCATATAACCGTGATTCATTCTTCACAGTTAATTTAGAATCTCAGTGTTTTTTATTGATTTTTACTCTTTATTACAAGTTTTCCTTGCTTCATGAAAACAAAGTCGGCCACTTAATAGATTTACGTTTTAATAATTAGAATTAAAATTTATCGTGTTTTTATAATATCTTCCCGTCATTTTATCTTTAATTACACCAAGATTGATTTTAAATTTAGGAAGAGTAGAAAATTTTAAAACGCAAAATGCACATTGTAGCAGAAAAAAAAAAAACAAGTAGCTGAAACCAAGCTTTTAAGCCAATGCTTCCGAAAGCATTCATAGCCTCAACTGCAACCATGGATCTTATTAACACTTATGAACCGAAATTTCAACGCACCTTTTTAATTACTGTTCTTACGTAATAGCTTGCAACAGCACATTAATTTTATTCTACGCTATTTTAAACAAAATATTAAAGTTTTAATCAATATCTTCTGACGCATTTAATTTGTTCTTAAATGCAACTTTCCTTCAAAGTGTTTGTTTTGAGGTACTTAAAATTTTAATTACAGTGATTAGCTGTAATGCATAATTTGTAGAAGTGTAAGTAATTAAGTTACTTGTTAATTGCTTACATTTTTGTTAAACATTTTAAAATTTCCATTGTAACGGTTTATTTGTGTTTGCTTCATAAGCACTGTCATTTGTGATTACGTAAGAATCCTTCGACTAAAACACAATGTATCTTTATCATTTACACTTTCTTCTATTTTCTTTTCTAAATTAGAGATGTTTTTGGTTAGTTATTTGTATTATAGTTTGCATTACAGTGTTGCCA
>KK116811.1:749349-795214 GCA_000611955.2 Stegodyphus mimosarum | reverse complement strand
AGTTTGATGATCAAAAATTCCTTACAGTTTTACAAAGTATAAAATAGATAATAAAACAAATTCTTAATTTGGGCTTCCAGATGCCCATATTCGTGTGGAAACGTACGTAAATCAAAATTCGCTGGCTCTAGGTACCTGGTTTTATCACAATGGGCGAAATAAATATACATTTATGCAGATGCTTTATTATTTAATTTCTTTAACTATAATAGAGGACTGTAATATTTGGTGGCAACAGTTTGAAAAGCGAATCAACATAAGATGCCAAAACAAAATTAGTAGCCCTGCTGGGCTAATAATACAAAATTCATTCAAACAAATTATATAGAATGAAATAATCTGTTTTCGTAATTTTAAACAAGTCCTTTTGTTTACGCCAGCAGGAAACACTCGAATATGCAGCTTCGAATGTTTATTGAAATGCTCGCTGTAAATGAAAACAAATCAAAAGTTCCATTCCTAATATTTCCAAAAATTATGATTCGATTATATTTCTGATCTAATGAAACAAAAGAAATTTTTATTTTCAATCGCAAAATAAGATTGATCGATGTTTAGGTTTTAATGATCTACATGTACACATTTTGCTAAAACACAATGTATCTATGAAGTTTTAGGACTAAGTTCAAAATCTGTAACTTAATAAAAGAATATTTTTGATTTTTAACCTTCAGGAATCAATTGTTGACTCTTTCATGGAAGTGCACGATTTTTCGTAGGGCTCATGTTTTGGAATGTTAATTTTTTAATCTCTGTTACGTTTTCTGTATCACAGAAATGCTATTGAAGAAATGAAATTTAGCATGAAATATTATAAAACAATCACCAAGAACCAATTTTGTTGAATATGGAGGGATTACAAATATTTTTCTTTGATGGGAACTGCTTGACAAGAATGGAATTGTGCACAGCAGAAACCTTAGTAGAATCTATCTTGCTAGAACGAGTTCGAAACAAGTTATTCGATTGAGCTTTTTATGGCTGTATCTGGATTTTTCACATTGAGTTCTCTTCAGAAGTCTGTCCATTGCAACATTATAAAGTATGGAGTTTATCGTCTGTCCTAAGAAATAATTTCTTTGCGAATTATCCTTTTTCAGTCAATAAATACTAATACTATTACTAGTAGTAATAATAATAATATTTTTAATGGCCAGGCGCTTTATTTAATAGCCATTAGCCTTGCGCCACTACAAGGGCCGGAAGTGGTTTCCATTTCATTATGAAAGCACCTAATAGGTGACCACCGTTGTCTCCTATGACGGGATAGAGAGTTACAGCCATGCCTTCTCCGGGATTAGAACCCAGGCCCATCGTTACGGCAGTTAGGGTCACTAACTACTGTACCGGCTGGGCGACATAACAACAACAACAACAATAATAATAATAGTAAAATGCCTAGCCAAAATGGTCTTTATTCAAGTTTCCTGAAACCGAAACTTCTGTGCCTGGGATGAACTCTAACCGACTAACCCATACAGACGATTGTCGTTTTGTCTTTCAGTCATAAGCAAAACACCAGTTTTCCTGGATCAAAACAAATGGTTAACTGCATGGAAACCTCTATCAATAAGCAGACAATACTGTAGGAAAAGCAAATTGAGATGTCATTATAATAAATAATGTTCATTATTAGTCCTAAAATTTTATAGTTGCTCTGCGTAACTTGCTCGAAAGGAAATAACTTTTCATTTTTAGATATGTTCATAGAATTTTTTCATTTGAATTTAAAATAAATTAACTATTCAAATGTGCCATAATTATGAGAGACTTGCTTTTGTCTCACCCACAAACTGTAATTCCATTTCTAGAACGAGCTTCTTTCACTGCTATTTTTGCATTCATTTATCTGATCCGCTACAATACAAAACTTCTTATTGAAGTTGCGAGTGTAATAAGTTCCCATTTGGAAGCTTTCTTTGTGTTGACAGCCGTCAGAGAAATGATTAGACAGGAAATTAAAAGACTCTGTCAGGAATTTTGGTATTGCGTCGTTCTTCACAGAAGATCTATCTTCGAACGAATCTGGGATATTTTCCTGAGAATGAAACAAAAAGACTAGACATAGTAAACTGGAACGCAGCTAGCCGGTAAGAACAAAATAAATTGATACCTCTGGATGTCAAAGATGATTTCCTATTGTTCCATTTTTGCCATACGTTAGGATTTTCCCTAATTATTGCAGATAATTTTCTTTCCGTTTCTTTGATTCTTTTGAATTCTTTGACTTGCTCAAGATTAGGAATATTTCGAAAGGTAAATACGTGGGAGGACTCACAGGATGCATGGATTTTTCGGTATGATATAATAAAACTGTAGAACTCATTTACGTTAACAATATTTTTTTCAGACGTCGATATTCGCTCGTTACGCATTCCTTCCATTCGGGTTTGATGAACTCATTAGTCATTTAGCTGACTCGAGCACTGCGATATTACACTGTCGAAAAGTAGGAAAGGAAGACAACAAAACCGCTGCCAGGTCTTATGACGACGTAGAATGTATACTCTCGATTTTGGACTAGAAATCAGCCTCTGCTAAGCATTACACATCGTCCAGTATGGCTTAGAAAGATATAAAAGCTGCAAAATAAATTCCAACAGCATAGGCGATCATATGGATATTTTACAATTTAAAGATTTCGAACCCTATCCTCATCTGTGCTCAAGAAACATAACTTGTTGTGAAAAGAAGTAAATAATTTTAGCCTTTAATTTTAGCAAACGTTTTCGCGTAAGCCCTATATGGAATTCGAAGTATGGTTTCAGAAACCGAAAACCACAAAACGTGTTCTTGCATAGAATGTCTCACGTAATGAAATTATTTAAATCCAAGCTAAGGAAACTGAAGTTAGAAATTTAGTTACTGAAAACGCAGCAAAATAAATAAATAAATAGATAAAACTGACAGAGCTATAAAAGCTGGTAATAATATATCAAATTTCCCTTTAATTTTAACCGCACTCCTCATTTTAATCTTCTAATTTTAATCTCAGGCTTCGCATCATAATTTAAATATATCGTTTATTTTAAATATTCGCAAAACGCTATTGTTTTAGTGTGTAGAATCATTAAGTTTTTTTTTATGCTGTGGACGTGAAAAATAAGCAATGCCCTTGCTGGGACTCGAACAAGAGGACTTACCTCTTGAATGCGCGCCGAGTGTGCTACCGTTATACTACGAAGTGCATGCTCATTTTCCACGTCCCTTGCTTGCAAAAAAACCTAATGTCTCTACAATCTAAATTATGATCGCTGAAATACGAAACCCGACATTTTCCTCTATTGCAATACATTCTTTACTTCGTACAAGAAAGTATTTTTTTCTTTAAAATTTATTACTGCGTAATAAAAACTCTTTGCAGTGTACATGAAGAAAGAAAATGTTGAATGCGTTTGCAGTACCACAGTATGGTGTGTTTACCTAAACAGTTACTAGTAATCTCGGCAGCTTTACCCTCTATGTGGAAGACTGCTTACCACTAGATCATACTACAGCGGGTTTAGTTTGGAATTATGCTCTCCAAATCACTCGATGCACAATAATCGAGCGACTGACATATGCAAATATCAGTTGCGAACTATATTGCTCTGATCTCCAATCAGCTCAAGCTGGTTTTGACATTATATCAGCGTCCTATTCGCCAAACCGCTGCAGCATTGTTCAGATATTGATTAAGCAAACAGATGAGTTAAAATTGATGTCGATTACCAACACCGGCAGTACCGCTTCATAAGATAAATACGAATTAGAAAATATTGAGAAATGCAATAAGAATTAATGAAATTAACTGTAGATGTCTTCAGAATGACTGATATTTTGCAAAGGTATTTCTCTCGCTAGCTTAGCATCCTTCTTGGTGTAATGATCAGTCCACTCAGCACTTATTCGAGAGGTCCGAGGTTCGAGTCCCGGCGAAGGCAGTGCTCATTTTTTATATCTCCTGCTTCTTAATACCTTAATGTCTCTACAACATAATTGATAAAAAAAAGAAAATATTTAACTGTCCCCCAAAAGAGCGAAAAGTTTAGTTTTGCTTGATAATGGAAAGGTAATTAATTTGCTTTTTAAATTATCAAAAGAATAAACTGATTTAAATTATAGTGCGAAATCATTTGCATTACATTCAATTAGAGAATTGGTAATGCGTGAGGTAAAAATGCTTTGTGATCAAGACAACTTGCATGCAGTAATTATTTTTTACATTAGCCATTTGATTTTGAAAATTTACTTGAATAAGATTTTTCTGAAATATTAAGCTATTATTTCAATTATAAAGTATCTTAGTATAGATAAATCTTAGTATAATGCACGTTTCATGGTGTTTTGGATATTGTATTATTTGCCCTTTGCTTACCAGAGAAGTAATATTTATGCATGGCTTCTTCACATACAACTGACACCAGTCCCGCATGCTTATAAGTGTAGATTTCTTTCATCATAACTCACAGTAACACCGATATATACACATTCACATTATACTTTTATTTATTGTATGCATATCGATAGAAATTCTAACCATATCTTCGATCTGCGATATTCTCCGCCATATTTGATAGACTGGACTAGACTCATTTGTTTCTTCTTTCATTCATCTCTTTCTTAAACACTTCTTCAGTTATTTTGCCTGCATATAAATAACTAGGCACACATTTTGTTCATGAAGATGTTATTTATTTTTACCATTGATGTAATGGATAAATGCATTAGTTCATTATGGGTTCTGTTTATAATGTCAAGACAATTTGGTTACATGATGGTTTTGAATTTCTTCATGATGGCTTGGTCGGATGATCGGAAAGGTGGGGTGACGCAAGAAATAACAAATACGACGTTTAAAACTGACGAAATACTTTCATTACTTCAAAACTTGCAAGTTAGTAACTTGAAAGAACTACTTATTTATACTATATGTATCACAAAGAGCAATCTCCAAAAGCCTACAAAGAACGATCAAACCTGATGAAAAATATTGGTAAGTGTTTTTTTTTCGGCTATTTGACGTTGTCTCCTAGCTAATTCTCGCAGTCTGCGCAAAAATGAAACCCGTTGACGAAGTTTTCTTCATCTGTTTCATGTATTTTTAACTAGGATTGTGTGACCTTCGGTGCCAAAATTTCTGTCCATGCTTTCTGCCATCATTAAAATTTATTTTCATTACTTTTCTCGTTCAGCACCATATGAATGATTTCTTCATCTCTCACATCACAACCTTGTCATCATCTTGAGAAAAACATTCATTCATGTCCTCCGATATTATTTCAATAAATCTAGGTATTACAATTTAGCTTAGACAACATCTGCTCCAGGTTAATCTTCTCAAGTTCAAAACTTCCTGAAAATCTTTTTGTCCCTAAACTTCCCTTAACAAAACTTTATGACATTTTGGAATTGCTATTGAACTGACTCTTTGTCGCAACTGAGTGCTTCAAAAATCTCTTGACCCATGGACTGACAGACTGCTATGACATTAGGAAGTAAACACTAAAAACTAAAACTAAGCTAAACTCGGCGGCACAAACAGCCCTTAGAGAACCATGGCCGGCAGTGCCCTGATATCTGCTTTCTAGACCGTGGGCTCCGGGGTGCATGTGCCTCTTTGCCTGGACAAGTGGTTAGCTTGTCGCAGGACTCCCGGTGTTTAGTCCCCAAGCGAACTTGATACTCGACTTTATCGACCCCTTGAAGGGGATAAAAAGGAATGGGAAAGGAATGAAAGAGAAAGGGAGGATGAGTCAACCTTGCCTAGCCCGAGGATTGAGCCCCGCATCTGTGGTGCTGCTGCGCGACGCGCTAGACACTGCGCCACCGGGCCTCTTGGAAGTAAACACATTGGCCATTATTTCTCCGTCTTGAAGTTCATTCGGGTGAGAAGGAGCATTATCCAAAAGCAATAGTACTTTTCTTGGCAATTTTTTCTTTTTAAAAAATTCGTAGTCTGTGGCAGAAAGTTATTAAAAACCCATTCTTTAGAAGCATCTGAACTCATCCAAGCACATACCTGGTTAAAATATTTGAATGGAAAGTATTTTTAAACACATTCTTAAACGCACTCGGATTGTTTTCATTTTACTATTATAGTAAGTTCCATTTTAAAATTTGCTATGGCATTACTATAGGCGAGAATCACTACTCATTCTTTACTTCGCTTGTAGCAACTTCTACAGCTTCAAAGTGAATTGACAGTGTTTGAGAAGAAAATATTTTGTAATTTAATTCCACTCCTCGCAATTTATATTTGGTCACCTGTCAAACTTTCCTTGTTCAACAGCTTATTAAATTTATTTCTGAATCTTTTCACCGACTCATCAATTGCTGAATGTTTTTCTCCACGTACAATTAACCGCCATATACCGTACTTTTTTTCCTACTTATCAAATTACCCACCATTAGTTGTAAATTTCGGTTCAGTCTCATAAATCCTTTTCGAAATTTCAAGGCGTTTTCCTGTAAAATTGGTCCCGATATTGAGACACTTTTACCTCTGTGTTAAGTAAACCAAAAAAAGAAAGAGCTTCACTAACTTTATTATGCACATTTTTGCACTATTTTCTTCTATAGCGTCACTCGCTCGGAACACCACTTTTCTATCACCTTTCGGTTTTTTTTCCATTCTCCTACGGTCATTTTGCCTACGTGATAATCCTAAGCCACCTTTAGCGTTTCAACTTTGTCTAGTCTCGTCAAAGCTTTCAGTATTTTTTCCATAGAAACAGACACCTTTTTTTCCTGTTTGAAGAATCATAACGCACCACAGAACAGGATACCTAAATACAAAGTAAAAATGCTGTGCTGTAAACCTAACATTTTTACAGAAACAGAGAATAAATAAAACGTACACTTATTAGGAAATAAAGCATGTTACTGAGATCAACGAACTGAGAAGGTGCAGAATAGTTGACTGCAGTATAGAGATTCATACGAATCTAGGTCAAGAAAGAAGGGCGAATCCTGCTTTCTCCTTCACATTCAAAAATTTGTGACATTTTACAGATTTTTTTTTTTATTTTGCCGAGCAACCGGAATAAACGGAAGGTCAAATGACCGGAAATTTACTGCATCTCTCTCTCTACATGTATATATTTATATACAGTGGTACCTTTAATGAAATTATGAAAATTTGAAATACGAGCTAGCGTCGGTGACGTTACAGCAATGGCCGTGAAAATCTGAACCACCAACCAGAACTGCTAGTCTTACGCGCGCAAACTGGCTGTGACGTCGCCACCGCTCAGACTTAGATGCCATTTCAATTCATCTCGCCGTAGAAGTATTTCTAATTTCAGTTTTTTATTGGTACAAACAGTTATTTAGCTAATTTATTTGTTATATAACCATAAGTTTCAAGAATATGAGTTCAAATAATAGTGCTGAGAAAAAAAAGGTTGATATCTATAGAATTAAAGCTCTCCAGTTAAAGGAGTTGAAATTATTTCAAAGCTTCTACTCTCTGTCCATGGAAAAACGGAGAACATGCTTTTACTGTTATTGATAGAGAAAGAATCAGCTAGTTGGAGACACTGTGACAGAGATATTATTATTTGCGAGAAGGCATGAATAATTTACTACAGAGATTTGCTGTAGCAGAAGCCAGGTACTTCCAGCAGATTGAACTTCTCAGGGGCATTTCAAAGCCAGTAGGGAGTGGTTCGAGAATTTCCGAAGAAGGATTGGTATTTATTCCGTTGTCATGCATAATGAGGCAGCGGACTGGGATTGTAAAACAGCTGAACAATTTGTAAAAGCCTTTGCTAAATTGTTCGAAACGAAAGAATACATCCTCAACAAGGGTACAATTGTGAGGAGACAGTACTCTTCTGGAAGATAATGCCAAGCAAAACTTACATAATGGCAGAAGAAAAGAAGATGGCAGCTCATAAGCTCATAAAAGACAGGCTGACATTCGTACTGTGTGCAAATGCGAGTAGCGACTGCAAGCTCAAGCCTCTGCTCATATACCATTTAGAATACCCCAAAGCTTTCAGGACACATAAAGTTTAAAAAAGAAGCTACATATCATGTGGAGAACAAACCCGAAGGTATGGGTCACTAGGAAGTTTTTGCAGAGTGGATCAACTTGGTGTTTGGTTCTACCGCTATGAAATACCTTACTCATGCAAATTGTTCAATGACTTACCCATGCAACTTGTTATGATTTTTGACAGTGCTGCTTACCACCCGCCAAACCTTGAGGACGATAACTTGGAGAAGTTCAGCCTTATAAAGATTCTCGACCAGCACCACCACTCTCCTAAAGTAAATAGACCAACAGGTATCTCCACTTTCAAGAAACCCTTTAGCAAACACATGATTAAACACTGCTTTGATGTTATTTGAAAACATAAACTTAACTCTTTGAAATTTATGGAAGAACTATTAAAACATCCTAATAAGCGTCAAAATTCTTGATATGGCCTGGCAGGGTATTACAAAAAGGACCTTGGCCCCTGCATGCAAAAGGCTGCGACTTGACGGTGTGATTGAAAAGGGACTTTGGTAGATTTATACCTGAACAGGAAGTGCTGGAGGAGATTGTGTATCTTGGAACGTCCTTAGGCCTGGGAGTGGATGAAGGACATATCAAAGAGCTTGCCACCTCATAATCCGAAGAACTTACGATGGAGGAGTTAATAGAACTACAGACGCAACAAATGGAATTTCTGGAGATTACAAAGGGTTCAGAAGTGGAGGAGGATAACTTTTAAAGTGAGGTAAATGATGTGTTGGGAATGTGGAAAAAAGTTTCGGATCTTGTTCAAAAGAAACGTCCTGAAAAGATTGCAAATGGTCGCGCAGCGACGCTATTTAATGAAACATGCCTACCTCATTTCAGAAATATTATGAAAAGAGAAAAAAACAAAACTCTTTGGACAAGTTTCTTCAGAAACATCCTTCGGATGAAAGTGACGAAAGCGTGGCAAAAAAAGAAAATAAAGTTAAGCAAAAATGGTGGGCTCGAATTTAATACGCATCTCATACGCCAATCTAATACGTATGTATCTGTTTATTTGTTTAAATTATCTTTTAATAAGTTTTATTAAAATATTAAATTGCAGGTTTTATTCTGTTTATATATAATATTTGTTTATTGTAGATATATTGTTCTTATGTTGAAAATAACTTTTAATTGAAAACAACAACATGGTATATCTCCCGCTTTTTTAGCATGCCTACGTGGTGTAGTGGTCAGTATGCTTGGCTCGGATTCGAGAGTTCCGTGGTTTTAGTCCCGATAAGGACATTGTTAGGTTTTCACGTCTTCCGGCTTCAAAAAAATACCCTATTATCTGTACAATTTAATAAGAAACTTGGAAGGATCTTTTGGGGGGTGGCACGAATTGATCACATTTCAATAGTAGCAATGAAAATAACTGATTTGAGATAAGAAAATTATAAGCTTGGTCATGGAACAAATTAATCTCGTATCTACTGTATATACTTCTAATAGTTATTTCCTTTAATACAATGTTTAAACTAAAACAGGAGGGAAACTTACACCAGAGTTAAACATAGCAGAGTAACACCTTCTGTTTCGCATAGAACTCAATCCATTTTGAGAGCAAACAGGTACAGGTACCTCGTCATCAGAAACAAAGAAAGATGGAAGACTGGTTTTACTAATTGTAAACTTTTAAATTATTACTCGTAGTACAAAACGCGCGCGCACACACACAAATATATAGGAAATAATTTTAAAATTGTTGACGCAGCAGAGAACAGTACTAATGGAATGAGGGAGCTTAGCGCTAAAAGATGTTAGCAGTCGAATACTTTTTTATTCTTTAGATGTATATTCTGAGCATGTATTACCTAGCGCAATGGGTACAATACACGCACCTCGATGACTGCATTTATACCTTTTCTACATCTTTAGAACTAAGAAAGATAAAAGAATTAGGACCAAGCAACATAATGTTGGCAGAAGTTAGCCAGAATGAGAATGTGACATGCCCAAAATGAAACCTAGGCTCTGAATAATTTAGCTTTTGGGTTATGCTTTATTTTGAATGGCTGAGTTTAAGTGCCGATTGCCAAAAGTCAAATTAAAATCAGCTGAATCCTAATATAATTATTTTTAAATGAGCATTAAACAAGCATCATATGACATTGTTTATTTTTTAAATGATAAATTTTAAAGAGATTTATTATAAGCAGTTATTAGTTTTAGGATAGAAAGGAGAAATGACAAGATTAAAATAGTGAGTAAAGAGACTATTGAAAATTAAAATTAGTAACTTAAGTAACGTAATTTTAGTAAGCTTATGTTGATTTAGAAGTTGAGGACGTGAAATATAAAAAGAATTCATGGCCGAATAACACATTTTATTTATTGAGAATCACAATCTTAATATAAATTGCACAGCGTAATGGGGTGTAATCTATGCACCTGTTCTTGGTAACATTTGTGCTTTTTCTACATCCTTGTGACAATAACTTTTGACACAGAAAGCGCAATAGGCGGCAAACGAATTGTGATGAGAGTTTACAGTTGATGCACGAGAGAAGAATGCGACATGTTGAAAATGGAAATCCAGTTCAGAATGATTTAGGAACAAGTTCATGTTCTAAATTTATAAGGTATTTCTCCCGCCTTCTTCGCATGCCTTCGTGGTATAGTGGTCAGCACTCTCGACGAGTAACCTAGAGGTCCGTGGTTCGATTCCTGGAGGAGGCGTTGCTTATTTTTCAATATTCCTGATTCTAAATAACCTAATGACTCTACAACTGGCGCCCGAACTAAAGTGTTTCGGCCTCTAATCCCCAGTCGCCCTTTAAAAGGGGAGTATATAAGGTATTTCTCCCGCCCTTTTTCGCTTCCTTTCGTAGTGTAGTGGTCAGCACGCTCGACGCGTAACCGAGAGGTCCATGGTTCGATTCCCGGTGAAGACGTTGCTCATTTTTCAATATTCCTGCTTCAAAAATACCTAATGTCTCTACTTTGCACCAATAACTTAATTTTCTCACACATTTTCTACAAATCTGAGTCATTTAGAATTAATTATTCGGTAAAATGTTTTCATATTACACGTAAAAAACGAATGTCATTTTTATGTTAATTATTTTTTGCTGTAAATTAGTGAAGTTGCCTATGTAAAATATTGGAATTGTAGACTTCCCCCCCCTAATTTCCTATCCATCAAATTGAAAGTTTAGTGAATAGAATTTGTAAATAAGTAAATTGTGTATATCAAATTTACTATGGCATTGCATATATTAATAACAGTTGTAAATAATAGTCTTATTTCGTCAATGAATATGTTAATCCAGAAACGGTTTTCAAATCATTCGTACGAAAAGTTATAGTAATCTACTTTTAATACAAAGCAATAAATCTGAAGTCATGTTATATTAACGTAGAAAGTGATGAAATGTGAGATAAATATTTATTTGCTTAAATATGTATTTTATGAATGGGAATTATGAAAGAAAATGGATATTGAATGAAAGGAAAAATAAAACAAAATCGCAAAAATTTCGGATTTATATATTCTTATATGGTACACAATAAACATAAAAAATACATACGGACAGAAAGCATTTACATCTGCTTCTTTTATTAGAATCATCATTTCTGGCTATAATTTTAACGGGCTTAATTTTTTTAATTTCTTATTTTATTAAATATTTAATCATGAAATAATGGTTTCTTTTTCAAACATTTGGAATCTGTTTTAAAATGATGCACAAATCTCTATTCTTTGCTCATATATTGATCCTATGTCCTCTTCATCTTTTCGACTCTTAAAATCGAAGCAAAATACTCCTTCGACGTAAGCTAGACAAAAATCTCTTTTTTCCCATACCTCCTGCCAAGAGATAATGGTTAAATCAATACTATCTTAAAACCAAAGTGCATCCTGGGAGTAGACAAAATCTGAAGCTTTCTTTTTTCCTTGGGGTTATGTTAAATCAAGGACTCAAAAAATAAAATTTTTTATTTTCGCGTTCTTAGTATTCGATATATGTATGAGCCTTTATAATTTTAACACATAAATGAATCATGTATTACTAATCCTATTATAGTATATTTATATGTAATTATAGCTTTGAAATGATTTAGATTTTTAAATTCACTAGTTACATATGATTTGCATTCATTGTCTGTTTCGAATTATTCTGTATTACGATTTTACGTTCTTGTATGAAGTAAAAAGGAAGTATTGTAATCGCGAAAAATTTGGGGTATCATATCTCAAAGAAAATATCCATTTTGACAGCTATTGAATATAATTTAACGATGTTTTTGCGTGGTATCTGTACTTAAAGACAGAATAAAGGACTCTTTTTCCCAAAACAAATTTAAAAACTGTTTTAAAATGGATTCTGAAGAGATTTTTTCGTGGCGTATGTATGTACGTATGTATCTCGCATAACTCAGAAAGGGGAAATTCTGTATATAGGGCTGCTATAACATGCAGATGTGCACCTCCTATTTTGGTTGCAATCGGCCGTACCAAAAGTATATAAATATATGTATATATATATACCTATATAAACTAATAATTCACAATAACTTATAATAAGATAACTTTCCATATACCATCTCCAAGGAACAAAAATTGAACTTAAAATCATCATCGAAAAGGTATTCTCAGAATTTTTAAAATAATTTCAAAATAGAATTTTTAAATATCTACTCCGTTACTCGGCTGACTAAGCTCAGTTCTTTATTCTTATGTTTGTAAATTGCGCATTTTTTTGCTTTAAAAATGATTGAATTATGTTGTTCTTATCTTCCGGTTAAGGTTTTTATGCCTTTAGTTAACTTACATATTATAATTGCACAATTATCAGCAATTTAAAAGTTGTTTAAGTGCGGCTAAGCTTAATTATTTTGGCCATAACGGGCATATTTGGTTACAATTGAAACTTAGTAGAATAGTGGATTTGTTGCCAGTCTACAGAAACGAAGTTTCGCAGCAACAAAGGTAACGCCTTCTTTTATTATCGCGAATTAAATCATGCTTAATCAATTCTGGAATTTATTTGAGGAGATAAGTATTTAAGATTTACTTCGTAATTTTTAATATAGATGTTTTGAGTTTTTTATATTTTTGCCTTGTCGCGAAGTGAGATCTGAATTAGTTGAATGAGAAATACTGAATCGTCTGCGAAAAACTGTTTCTTTTTTTTTTTAGTCCAAAGGGATTTAGTCCCGAAGGACTATTACTTTCGTTTGGGCGTTTTGCGTTGAATCACTTTTCAAATTGTTGCCACTAAATGTTATCGCACTGCATTAAATTTTAAAAAATGAAAAATCTGCATAAATGTATGCATGTTTTTTTTTGTTTTTTTTTTTTTTGAGAATTTTTAATTCCGACCAGAAATCAGGAACATTTTCAAAGTATCTGCTCAGAACACTTAGCTCAAAATATTAGACGTTATCTTTTCTAAAGTTTTGATTTGCTTGTTCATATAAGATCCGTTAAACAATAGGGATGCTAGGGGTTAACTTACGCGATAAAAACATTACGAAGTGTAATATGGAATATCTTAATTACTAAGGTAAAAGTTTGTGTAAATTCTAAAATACTACAATACACTACAATATTTTAGCAGATGTGCCATTCGTAGCATGACGCATTCTAAAATAATTTCCAATCGTTGTCCCCATTACCAGAACGAAGGGAGACATTTTTTTTTTGTTTAATTCCTTTTATACATCGTTTTAGATTTATAATAGTATTTGAATAGAACATGTGGCAAATATTAGATAATTCTTCAGATGATATACATAATTTTTGTGCATTCTGAGTTACAAAATGAATGAGATGTGAAGCAGTTAAGTGAACCTACCGCCAGAGTATCGCTATGGTAAAGAAATGCAGTGAATTTTAAAGAGTGCATTTATTCTTCTGTGGCTTATGCGCTATCGACGAAGTAGACTTAATTCAATCCAATAAGTTTAAATGAAATGCAAATGCGTATAATTTAATAGTCCGTACAAGGAATTCATGTGGTATACACACCAGAATTTTGGTTTAGTACATATGAAAATTCTACTCTTCTATGCTTTTAGTTCGTTGATTTTTTGCAGTAGAACGTGGTTCTTAAAATGTTAAGAATATTTATATTCATCATTTCATAATGGTTTATAAATACACGTGTTAAACATTAGCCGAAATAATAATCCGTTATATGCTTTTATTTTGCTATTCATTTTAAAAACAAAATCACACCAGGTGGCGCTGTAAGCTGTTACACCTTGTGCATAGCTTCTTTACTATACCCAGACAGCACTTTTATGACTATAGCTACTGCGGAGGTAAGTAGCAAGTTTATTCTTACCTCCATCATAGCTGCAATAGTTCGGCAGTTAAACGGGTGGTACCGGATTTTATTAGGAGACTTTTATATTCCAAGAAAAGAAAATTTAGGTTTGAGAGCGTTTTATTATCCTCACATGACTTTGCAAATAGTTGATACTCTCGACCGAGGAGCGACGACAGTTCCTTATCATAACGCGTAGTACGCTGCGCAAAGAAAAAAAAAGTAAAAGACAGTTCTATATCTTCCGTTCTACTGAGCCGATTGACGAAATTCAAATTGCGTTTTTCATGTCTCGAAAGCGCGACTTAAGATATGCATTAGATTTATATATAGCATTGTTCAAATATAGGTATTTTGACACAAAATTGGACTTTTTCTGATATGACATGCCAATTTTTTTTCATATTTCCATTCTACGACTCTAATTATGCCAAACTGCCTAGTTTTGTAAAAATCGCACGAGTAGTTTTTCAAAAATTAGCTCTAAAAATATTAGCTTCTCAATGTTAATTGAATTTGATATATATTTATTAATATCTCTTTTTTTATGAAACTTAATTGATTCCGTTTTACACAGTTCGAAATTTAGGTTCATTCCAAACAAAATTCGCCTACTTTTTATGATTTATTTTTAAAATTTGTATTTTAAAATAATTTTGATATTTTATAAATTTTTCGAAAAGAATTTTGAATTATAACCTATAAAAGTTTTACAATCATCTTAAAGTAGATTTATTTCTAAGCGTGCTTGCAAAAAATTAGAGCTTTTTATTCAAAATTTCCGAAGATATACGTGAATTTATATATTGGCACGTTTTGAAATTTGGCATATTTGTTGAAAGCGATAATAACGAAAATGTGGTTTACGCACTTTGTTAAAATTATTTGAAAGTAGAACGAAGTAACTGTTTTTCCTCTTATCCACAACGTAAAAAGGCAGGAACGATGTGACTTTTTTTCCTCCGCTGCACAATGGAAGGGAACGAAAATAGGTTGCCACATATTAAGAAGTTCGCCAAGTGAATTATTCTAGGCTCAAACTGAAAAAAATTCGTCAAGTTAAATTTATGAGTTTCTCCGTAAATTTCGCACCAAATTTCGCAAAATTTAATATTTAGGCATAATTTGAGTCGTAGAATCGAAATATGGAAAAAAATTGCTATGTTATTTCAGAAAAAGTCCGATTTCGTGTCAAAATACCTATGTCAGAACAATGCTATATATAAATCTAATATATATATATATATCCTATGTCGCCCTTTTGAGATATGAAAAACGCAATTTGAATTTCGGCAATCGGCCTAGGAGAATGGAAGATATAGAATTGCTCCCCCATCTGTTTTTTTTCGCAGTGTATATCACCACCAGCTGATACGTGTAATAATAAAAATAGAGTAGACTCGGTTGTGTAAAAATGTTAGCTAAAAAAAAAAAAGAATTAAAAATCTTAAAATACCAAAAATTTGTGTATTCATCCTAGCTCAGTGGTTAGCGCGTTAGACTCGTAAATGAAAGGTCTCGAGATCGAATCTCGCTAATCACTTCTTATTTTTCCGAACTTATAAGTTCTTCTTTTTGTCTCTGTAATTTTTCTCAAGTCATGTTGACTTCCTTTTTATTTTTCTTTAACGTCTTTCATGTATTTTTTTCCTATTTCTGCTCCCTTTTATTAACTATGATGTGGAGGTAGAGGGTTCTTTACCCTAGGCACTCCGTAATAATTAATCCTTGGATCCTTGGAATGTTAGCTAAATTATATTAAATCTATTTCATAATGGCACGCAATTCAGCTGCCAGCACTCTGCCACTTTTTTTAAATTAGACAATTTCAATAATCATTTGAAATAAGCTTTTTTTGTATTTTGAAATCAGATGGAACAGGATAGAGAAACATTTAAGAAAAGCTGGTTAACAACTTAAAAACTGGCGTTGCGGAGCCTTCCAAATTCCACTCTGTAAGCTTGCTTAAATTTGGTTATTTAACTTAATGAAAACAGTCTAGCAGCATTATAAGACTATTTTCATTAATTTGAACTAACGTTAAATCAAGGGACTTCCTTTTGCATTTAACAAGCTTCGGTAATTTATCAAAGCTTTTATGAATCATAAAGTGTTCATTATATTATTATGCCGATTTTTTATTCATTTTGTACATGAGGAGAAAAGCAGTGTTATTTAATGAGCTTTCTTCGATATATTCTGAAATGATAAGTTTGGGTCAAGTTTACTTCATTCATCATTCGTTAAAAGGATAGAATTTTGTTCTCCATCTCATTTTTCACACTAAGAAAGCGATCTCTTTAAGGTAATACATTGATTGATTGGCTGTTGTCACCTCTCTAACTTTCTTTTCAAACAGTTTAACTTGTAAGTTAAAAGAAAAGAGGATCTGAACGTTAAAATGATGAATGAAAGATTATTCACCTCCCTTTTTGAAAAGAATTAAACTTGCATTAATCATTTTATTCTCATTATCTATCGTATCTTCGTATTATCAGTTCTATCATATATTAAGTATAGGAATAATCTATCTCTAAAAACGTGTTTTCATTTTAAATGTGCTTGAAATATAGTAAAATATGTTCCCTCATACTGTTATTTTCGCTTTAGACGCATTACGTGTGCAATTCTGCATCTTGAATTTGAACTTGGTGTAAAATTATCAACTAACACCTGATGCACTTTTATGAATCTGGTGATTAATCTAAGATTTCTAGAATAATAGTTGATAAAAAAGACACAAAAATCGTTTTCCAGTATCTTTTATTTAGTAACGGTCGTGAATTCTTCTGAATTGCTGAGGTCAGCTTTCTTGAACAAAGATTCATCAATTTAAAAACACAGTCAATCAAACTGCCATATTTAGGATCGCAGTAAATAATAGCAGAACCATATATGCTAAAAAGAATCTCATAGACTACGAAACTTGTTCTGGTGAAAACTGAAAAGATTACTTACATCCTTTACTTAACTCAGCGTACAGGTTCCGTATCTAATATCTATAAAGTATTACAAGAAATTAATTCATATTACTGAATATACGATCATTATTAATATTACTTGATTCGGTGATTCTTAACTTTCTCCGATTATCTCCTTATTCTTAACTTTAACCGATTATCTCATCTACTGCAGTGCTCTTCCGTTTCTTAAGATATTTTTCTTTGCGTGGTGCATTTCAGGCACCAGATAAAACTGAAAATGGTAATTTTTTTTGGTTCTATAAGAATGCTTGCAAGTTTATGATTTGCCATTTTTAATGAATACGTATTGTTAAAGAAATCTTTATGGTAATTTTGCTTTATGTATATGTAGTTTAAGTTTCTTCTTCCCCCTCCCCATTCTTATGAATGACTTGATTTTAATCTTGCCTTTTTCTGTTCTTTACTGCAAATTTATACATTTATCACGAATTTTTACACACACACATTCTCTCTCTCTCTATGTATATGTGTGTGTGTGTATAATTTGCGTCATTTCAGTTTACTAATATGAGCTTTAATAATTAACCCTCATCTGACACCATGAAATCTCTCTTCCCCCCGTTTAGGACAGAATCTCCCACTGCTTAAGAACCACTGATGTAGTCTAAATATTTTAAACCGGAACAGAGATGTTTGACAGCTCAAGTCTTAGATCACAGAATCTAGTAGTTCGTGTGTAATCTAAGACTTATTTTCGGAAAGTACGGAAAGACCATACGAATTCTAAAGATATATTTATATTATACGACACTAATACGTTTTTAAATTTAATTTCATTCTTTTCTCTAAGCCACCACAAGGCAAGTTTCTTGTTCTAACACATGTCACGCATATTTTATTCGGCTTGTGTTTGGGGATGGATTTTTTTATTTGGTTCTTTGATTAGAGCGAACATGAGGAAGACCAAAAGCATTGAAAGCAACGTATTCATTTTATCAAAAAATTGTAATATATGTGATATTGTGATATACGATATGTGTAGATATGTACCAAGCTGCATTTACTTGCACCTTGGTACATACATTTTGGAAGAAAAAACTTCCAAAACAAAGGTAAGTTACCAAGAAATGTTGTATCTTGCAAGCTGTGATGTTTAAATAGATCGTGAAATTCAAAATGTTTTATACATGAATGACTAGATCTGGGAATCCTAAGTAAAACATGGCGTAAAGAATTGCACTTTACCAACAGGGAGACCTGAGTCATTCTAGATAACCTTTATTTCGTAAGCCGTAAGTTGTATGACAGGTACCTTCAGCTCATAAGTTGTGAAAGGCGGTAAGCCGTGAACTGCAAGCAAAGTATTAATACCAGCACTAGACATGAGTGAAAGTAATTTTGCGTGAATTGAAAACGAAAAGCACTGTGAGGTTAATAACTAATTTTTGTACAGTTGATTATGGGAATAATATATAGCAATATTCATTGCATTAATTCTTTACCAACTTGTACTTGAATAAATAATCATAATGTTAAAATTTTCCCAAGTCAACGTTGCTCAATAACTGGACGTAACATTCTGCAAATATATATATATAAATGAATGAATGAAAAATGAAGCATTTAAAAATCATGAAGCTTTCAGATTTTATATTACGTCCAAATGGGCGTTTTTTTCAAAGTTTTGTGTGCTACCTTTATTTAATAAATATCATGTTCTTCGCACTTAAACCATAAAATTCAATTTAAAAGCAGTATCACAAAAAAAGGCATACCTTTAGAATTTCCGATACATAGTCTCACGCGCTGGAGCGAAAAATGTCCCCCCCCCGAACAGTGGCGGCTTTGAAATCGTTGCGTTTGTTAATAAAAAATTCGTTAAAGTTTTACAAAATATTAAACAGAAATAAAAAAAATCAGAATTTAAAATTCGGACTTCCAGATTCCTATATTCGAGTGGAGGACTACTTTATTCAAAATTTGATATCTCTAAGTACCTTTTTTTTCATAATGCGAGACACATAGATACATTTATGCAGATTCTTCATTATCTTTTAAATACAACGTAGTGCTCTAATATTTAGTGGAAACAATTTGAAAAGTGAAATGTCGTTTATAGTGGACGGCGCAAAATACCAAAGCGAAACTAATAGATCTTCTGCCATATTGTCCCTTTGAGTTAAAAAAGTAGTCATTTAAGAAAGTTTAGTTTTGAGGCTCATTGCAGGCATTTTGCCATAAATCAAAGTAAATGTAGATTTCTGAAAGCGTTTGCGACCGCAAAGCCTGAGTGCACTGAATATTGTGGTATAATTAATGCCACAGAGTTTATGCCCAATTATCTTCCTTCACGAAGAGTCCTAGCATTAATATTTTGCTGGCAGCTCATGTCTTTTACGACCTTTTAAACTGAGGAGCGAAAGGTACTTGGATACTGCTTATATCTTATGAACTGAAAGTACTTATCAAGAATGAATCAGGTCTCGATATTTTGAAAAAAGTTCTGACTGAGTTATTTAGCCCTCACCATTTCGTTTTTGTTAAACCTCTCCAAAACATATTCCCTCTGAAGAACAGGAATAAGACTGATTTCAGAAGGTGGTCCAATATACAACATCATGTTCTTTTCATCCTGATTTGGCAGTTGGGATAGTATGGTTTTAGATGGAACATCGTTATCTTGTCAGGACTACTGTTCCTTCTGGTTGACTTTGCAAACATTACTCGAGTCCCGAGTCAGGAAACTGAAGAAATTAGCAATTCCCTCGCCAGAACTCGAACCACGGACCTCTCGAATACGCGTCGAGCGTGCTGATCACTAAACCGCGATGGCATGCGAAGGCGAGAGAAATACCTTACATACTACCCTTTTTAAAGGGCGACTAGGGATGAAGGGACCCAATCGCCAAATCCTGGTGGTGGAGAATCATCATCCACCACGTTTTTTAGTTCAGACGCCACTGTAGAGATTTTCAATGTCAAGAAACTGAAGAAATTAGCAATGCCCTCGCCCGGACTCAAACCACGACCTCTCGAATACGCGTCGAATGTGCTGACCACTACACCACGAAGGCATGCAAAGTAGGCGGAAGAAATACCTTATAATCTTCAAAAGAATATTTTAATGCACGCTTTTGTGTGTGCATGAAAAATGTAGTTCTATTAAAATCTATCTTTACGAAGAGCGAATTTCTGTCGATTAAGTTATCATTAATCCAGTTTAGCTCCTTTCCAGTGCTTTCACGGAATTTCTAAATATACAGGAAAAACATAATAAATCGTATTTCAAACACTACGACAAATGAAAGCGATATTTTTAACGCATAATTAATTATACCCGAAGTTTTTCGGGTAAAATATTGTGAAATCGAATATCTTTCTAGCAGTACTTTATCGTCGACCGAGTTTCTTACATATAATAGTTGACAATGCATATTAAAACGTATCTCAGTAAAAATGAAAGAGCAATGATTAGTGCGAATAAAAAAAAAAGAAATTTTGCTTTCTGTTTTGATTTCTTATTTTTTCATACTTTTAAATATTTCATGAAAAACGCAGCAAAGTGTCTTTTAATATTCGCTTTCTTGTTTCTTTTCTAACTTTCGCTGAAGTAGAGTAATGAAAGCGTCTTTTCTGTAGCTGCTTTCTGGGAAGCCACTTTCAAAATGAGTAATGAAAAAATGGCCAAATGTTGAGAAAACGTAATATTTTTTTTCTTTCAGCGAAGTAGTACAAAACGGTTCTATTTCTATTCTTGGCGTAATTTTCTTTTTTTTACCCCCTTTTATTGTTGTTGTAAATCCTTACTAATTTTTATTTCTTTTTGCTTTCTACTTTTGCTATTCTTGTGCTCGCGTCTTCAGTATTTGAAATTTAAATTAATATTTTTAACGTATAAAGCTATTTTAAATACTCTTTTTTTCAGTACATGAAGCTTGTAATATTAAATACAAGGATTTCAAATAAAGCGAAGTGCAACAACCAATTTACATTTCTTGGCCTATGAAACTGCATCGTGACCTCCCAAAATAGAAATCTGTTATGAAAGTGTAAGAAGATTTTATTTACTCCCATTCGAGGTCTTGTGGTGGAGGCAGCTGACATGCCTAGTTAACAGAATCCGTAGTTCTAATCCTGGCTAGGGGAAAGTTGATTTGCGCCTGAATAAAAATGTGGTGGGCCAGCTAAATTTGATAAACTGGGTCTCGTGCCTTCCTTTCACTCGAGCCTTTAGTGGGGGTGAATGTAATTATTATTCTTCCCCTATTTGCTCTTATGATGTAAGCAGTTAACAATCCACCTAGCAGGTGGAAGACCAGTAGTTTGAATCCCTGTGCGGATGTGGTTGAGTTTTCACGTTTTTTGCTGTAAAAAATCTAAAAGTATATAATACGTGCGCGTGTATAATAAAATACACTGAAAATGTACATAATATAAATATGCGTTAAAATACATCGAAAGGATTACATACTGTAACATTCGCCACGCTTTCAAAAGAAATTACTGAGAAATATTTATGCAAGTAATTTCTTATCAATAATCCTCTCTTTCATTTAAATACAATTAAAAAATCCTAAAAATCATGAATTTTGTAACAAGAAATGAGGTTTCGAATCCCAAATAGTAGGTATAATTTCTGAATACTGAATTGGTATGCCATTTTTAATGTACATCATTTATACTGTTACGGATTTTTGTACTACGCAAATAATTTTAGTGAAGTTGGGTTTAAAATTGTAGTGTCTTTTGTATAATGTAACATAAAATCTGAAAAGTCGAAGCTTTGTTGGAAAAATAGGATTACAGGGGCAAGTCATTGTCAACAGTATAGGGGAAGCATTGAAATAAATGGCTATTTCGTTAAAATGGCGAGATATCACGAAGCTTGCGACAATTTTGGTGACTAGTTTTCGTCAACTACTTGGCGAACTACGAAACTTGGCGACTATTTAGCGACATTTGGGTCCGGTCCCTGTATAACTAACTCATACGGTAATTTAATAACTATAATTGATCCCTATATGTAACTGTAACCGCATAAGGTCATTCACTGTAATTTCAACTGTATATGCCTTCTAGTAATTTCGAGAGAGGAAATGTACCAGAAATTTCATAGCAGCCGGGGGAGGGAATTAGATAAAACCGCAAAGAGCATCCGTTTTCTCAGTTCAAAATCGTCTACGGAATACTGTAATATATCTACGAATGAGCTCCGCTTTTTAAGTGCGCTTTGCATTGCGTTGTATTTATCGTTCTTAGTAGTTTGAAATGTAATTACTAAATGTCCTATGTGATACTGAGAAGAACTGTACGAATACTTTTGTGGAAAGTTCTAGAACTGTCAGAAGTTCCTTTTGGTAAAATTAAGCTTATTAAACTATCATCGGTTTTGTGCGCATTCATTCTATTACGAACACGTACTCACGCAACAATATTAATATTAACTGTTAAAATTACTATTAATTTCTCAAAATCAAGAAGAAAGTCTAGAACTATGAACTGTAATTCTAGACTACTTCTACAGCAACTTTGGTATCTTATAGCTACAGTAAAATCAACCAAGTATGAAGGAAGAAATCCCTGTTCTCGTGAAATTATATAATGATATAAAAGAAGTAAGTGTAAAAGGTATCCCCAGTAAGAGATAACTAAGAAATGTAAATATTACTTTTAATTTGAGCTGGGTAACTTTTCTACGCATAAATAGTAAAAGCTGAAAGAGTTTAAAATATTAACTTTTATCTTATTACATAGCCTGTTGATACGTGCAATTTGTTTAATTAAGAATTTTCAATTAAATCTCTGAAAATATTAAAAAGTTCAAAAGGACTTCTCAGTAGCTCAACGGTTAGTAACCCTCATCAAAATGCAGTACTGATGTAGAGTAACCTGTAGGTTTGACTAGAGTTTGTAGGGTTTTGCTTATTTAATTCAGTGTTCAATCCTAGGAACCCCACAAACACTAATAAGCGAATAATCGCTGAAGTGTGTTAACAGATACATAAGACTTAAGAAGGGTTAACTACACTTTATTTCTCAGAATAAATACAATCAGTTCTTAACTCGGAACGTACAGCAAACCCTTCACTTGGTCTCGAACTTCAATGAATAGGAAATTAAACTTAACTAAGCGTAACTTAATCTAACTGAAAGATATAGCCGAAGCTATCAAGATTCTAAGTAGTTGGCCCCTAAATCTTAATTAAGTCGGCGAAGCCCAAAAAGGGCCTAAAGTATGGTCGAGCGTAGCAACAGCTAAGAGAGACGTAACCAAAAGCCAAAGGCGCGCTAGTCAGAAACTCAGAATGTTCCTAAAGAAGTCGGTGAAACATCGATTTAAATACTACTCATATGCATTAACTGCGTTTCTGAAATTACATTCTGGTAGGAAATTGTAAGCTGAAACTAGAATTGATAGGAAAAATGCATAAACTTAAAATAACTGTTAATAAAATTAGGATAAACCTCACACGTTAACTATAAATGATTTTTCATCTCTGCGAAAAAATGCACTTTATATAATTTTTAAACTTGTGTCTTTTAACGTCTTTTATGCCAGTAAAAGATTTTATCATTTCATCCAAATAAAAGAATGTGCAAATATGCGAAACATAAAGTTTGAGATTATTTTGCAGCTTAGTTAATACAGAGTTTCGTAGCTTCAATATTTTAAAATTTAAGACTACAATACATTTTTAAGAACTTTATATATGTTTAAGTACCACTTCTGAGTTATCATCCTTTGTCTTACTAACACAATCTTCATTCTCCAAATTCATTCTTTTCGTTGCCCGGGGAAAGGCCAGAGGTCCATTACTCAAGATGTTCAATAAATAATCCATTCTCTAGCCATTTTTGTGTTTTATTTCTTAAAATGTTCATATATAAAAGGAACTATACCATGGTGGGGCTGTTTTGTTGTTGTAGTAAAGAATTATTTTTATTGAAAAATGTTCCTTGTAGCAGTGTTTTCAGATTACTTAATCTTCTGAAAGAAAATTAATAAAGCTATAAACAATGCTATTTTTTTTACCTATCTAGATGGCGCATAAATAAAAGTGACATGCAGTCAGAATATAAGGAATGCTTCATTGGAGAAATGTAGCATTTGTCCACGTTACAGCAAATGACCTTTTACGTGTCGTTTAGTTTGCCATTTATTCCGAAGATTAGCTGTATCTTCGTGCGTTTAAGGTGCTCGAGCAAATAAGTGTGAAGAGAAAGATCCAGAAAGGAAAGACAAAGCTTACAGGAGGCCATGCGGAAAATGCTTCGCATTTATTGTCCAACATCTGAAGGAGTTCTCACTGAGATAAGGCAAGAATGTTTACGGAAGGATATCTGCGGGACTTGAAGCAAACTGTGGCCGTTTAAATTAATTAAAATTTAAGAAATTAAGCCCTATTTTATTAAAAAACTGGTTACTATATCGTAAACTGGGATACTGCGTAGATGTTGCTTAAAAATGCATAAATGTCTTGTCTGAAATAATTCGTTTAGCAACAACGCGAGTCAAATTATAATCTAAGATCTATTCTAAAAAGCCATGGGCGAAGAGCAGAAGTAAGAAACGATGTCATATGCCCCCCCTCCACTGGGATGGTGGTTAGCGACTCTGACTGTCGTACAAAAGAGCCAGGGTTCGAATCTCGGAGAAGGCATGGGTATTTGCAAAATGTATAGTGTCCGCGAGGCATGAATGCACTCTAAACATGCGGCGAGCCGAAAAGTCTCTTGAGAAGTTGGTGGTAGGAGAAGAGGAGTGGGAGACCGTAGAACCCGTCCCCTCCGGGGTGCTGTCTGTACAAAATTGGGGCGAAACTGAACAAAACCGTATTGTCACCTGTATGGTGCACTCTTGCCACAATGGATTTGCCACAATCAAGCACTCCTTGCCACAATGGATTTCGTTGGCTTGTTCTAATGTTATTGTCAGACAACTGAGATAAGTTACAATAACAGCAACGATGTCATACAAACCTCTAAATACTAAGCGTTGTGGTTAAAGTGCAAACACACTTAAGCAGTGGATTAAAGCCGCAGTTTCCATAAAAACATAAAATCATTCTATTCGCAAACCACAGCGTTAAATAACCTATCTGCTGAAACAGTAGTAAAATAGAAAGTAAAGGAGTAAAGGAAAAGCGAAATAACAGTAAGTAAAGGTAACATTGATGGAAAGGAAAATATTTAAAAAAATAATTTCCTTTTTTAATATAATGCCCTAAATGAGGTTTTATCGAAAACGCTCCAAGTAATTTTGAGAATTCAGAACTTGTGCTGTGAAGATTCAATCAGAAAAAAAATATCATTTTTTACCTATCAAATAACATAAAACACATCCATGAGCTTCGCTTAATGTTAAATTATTATTTGAAATCTACTGTTCTGAAATATCGTAGATTTATATCAATGTAATATCCAAAGCGGAAAATTTTTACGAAAACTCAAAACATATAAATTTTTAACGGAAATTCTCTAAATATTTTTGCGGAAAGATCATGAAACTAAAAACACTGTAGAAATTTTAATACAATCATAAAGAAGTATAAAAGCTATGAACCCAATCTATTAAATTGGGAAAGTAATTGATAATAAAATCCTGAACGAATGATATCCTTTTAAAAAATAACCCGAGCTGTTGTATATGGTCTACAAATTTTGATAAGGAAGCCATATGGTTATTAATACTATTTTTATTTATAAGCAATTTCAATCATAAGGAAATATTTCGCTTCTTTCTCCGAAGCGCGTTCAAGCGTTGCAATGTTATCTTCATTGGGAAAGAAGTATAATTTGATATTAGCTAACGATAATGTATTAAATTTAGGTATTCGTGTATTCCCTGCCAGACGAAAGAAATACTTATTAACGCAGCGTAGGACAGCAGATAAAGGTTAACTAGATATCGAAACCTGTGACTTGACAACTTGCCACCAAATTCTTATCAACACTGTAAACATATCAGCATAGTTGAACAGCTGTTATCAACATTTCAACATTTTTGAATTTCGGATATAGTAGCGTTCAGATCTTGGTGACTCTTCAATTCTAAGGAAATTCTTAAATTCCATAATTTAAATTAGCCCAGTTAATAGAGTTCCTTTTATTGGTTTATTTGCAGTAAGTCTTCTTACCTCTTTAAGATATCTATTAGATTGAAACCGATTCCGACTGCCAGAATAAGTTTAATTAAACGCTTAGTTTTACTTATTTCACTTTATTTTTTTAATCGGAATATGATACTTTAATAAATAAAAAAATCTTTATATAATTATATGTAAGATATAACAAACTATGATAGCTGATTTAAAAATAATTGGTGATCTCAAAATTAACATTCTGAATTTGGTGTTCTACACCTCAATTCATCTGTTCTCCCAAACTAGAAATCTTTCTATGTTATCTATCGGTACTATTAACCAATCATAGCTTTTCTCTAGAATCGTACCTGCTCTGGTATAAATACCCTGGCGACGAGCTAATTACGAGCATTCTTTTCCTAGCTTCCGCCACTGCTAAAATATCCCACTGCTGTGCTTCTCCGTCTAAAATGCCTGCGTTACAATTTTAAGAACCAATGTACATAACAATCTGTCATATATATATGTGTGTGTATATATATATATATATATACACCGTTGAGATATATGTATATGTATTCAATATATATATAACCGTTGAGATATATGTATATGTATTCAATATATATATATATATATATATATATATATTCGGATATTTGCCTATAACGGCATTGGCCACTCGTAAAGATATGGACAGAAGTGGTGGCTATTTTATTGTGGAGGCACCTAATAGTCGTTACTCCCTTGGAGGAGACAATCAAATTACATCCACGCCTTCTCTGAGATTCGAAACTGGGCCCTTTGGTATCGCAGTCGGCTCCCCTAACCGCTATACCGTCTGTAAATATATAATATTGTTACGTTCTACAACATAAATAAAATATAAATCTACACTGGCGGCTATAGTATATATACTGTTCCGTTCTACGGATTCGTGGATTTAAAGTGATTGATGACTACACTTGATGAAGAATTAAAATACAATTTATTAGCTAGTATTACTCAAGACTGTTCCAAATACACGTCTACAGTCGTCGAAAATCTACGACAGAAACTTTGAAAAATCAGCAACACAGCCTTCAGGCTATCAGGCTATAACGGTGAAGACAGCTTTGCGGCAAAACAGTAAATACAGCTCCGGACTCGGTCGATTGCTCTGGGAGCTCAACACACTCAAAATACTCTGCACGATAAAACTTAGGATACACTTCTACTCCACGTACAGGCAGGGCTTATTAACTTTTGGCCTGCCTTAGAGAACATTCTGGGACAAATCGGTGAGAATTCGCTCCAGAATATTATCGCTCCGTCTATGGCATATCGCCGATTTTGTCACCAAATGGGCGATTTCACGCCAAATATGACTAGCGTGCCTTTCCTTGCCATTTTCTGGCAATCCTAAACCCACTTTGTGGGGAAGCTGTCTTAACGCAGCTGGGCATTTTCATAACAATATGATGATATGAGAATGCTGATTGTGATATTATAAAGATATTGAAACACAAAATAGTAGAAGCTTGCAGTCACAGAAAACTTTGTTGTTTCTAATCTCCTTGGACAAGAGAAGCCGAAACCAATAGTTTTTGCCGCACAAGTAAATCACTGAAGTCATACTGCTCAGCCGACAGCTGTCTCAGGGAGACCCTTATACATTCCAGTAGGTGAGCGGGAGAGGCAGGGAGGAACAGGTAAACGAAGGGAAGGTCCTTTACGGAAAATTTTAAACATTTTAATTTGATTAAACATTTTTCGGCCATAAATAATTTGGCAAATCAATCGTACCCATTCCTGAACATAACATTTACATTTTTCATAATGCTGCGGTAGCAAGAAAGCAACGAGACAGCTTAGTAGCAACAGCATCAGAAGCAAATTGTGTAGTTCAGAATAAAATTCCTTTCGATTGAATATAATAAATTAATAAAATAAAAGTTTATTATTATCTGACGGCTTAAGTAAGTTATTTTTGTCAGAGCGTTATGCAAAAATCATCTGATGTGGACTAATCTAAAAAAGACGCAGTCCAGAAAAGTTTATTATAATCAATTGCTATTTTTAGAACAGAAATGGGAAGTACCCAAATTAAAATGAAGACTTAACCGGGTATTGCTAATTTAAATTATAATTTTGTATTTTGATTTTTCCTGATAAAATTGTTATAACAAGTAAGTTGATGTAATTCTCTGTGCTTTGTATAGTAGTTTTGAGGTAAACCTATAGGTGAACTTATAGCAAGACGTAACACCGTTATTCAATTATTACAAATGTACTTCTCATATTTTCACGGCATTACAATTGGAAAGAAACAAAGGCGCAGCAGACATGTCAGCAGGACAGATCTCAAGAACCGCGAAGATACTATTTTTTTAGCAGAGGAAAATGTTTTCACTTTATTATTATTGGTCTAGTGAGTTTTGATTTCATTATAATTAGTTAAAAGATATTTACTTTTGAAATTATGTTATAAAGTTTGGTAATCGTCTTAGCTGTCATGCACTGAAACCACAGACTCACAGAAAAATAATCACTAAGTCTGAAAGTTAACGGCAGAGTCTTAAGAACGTTTTAATAATAAACCTTTTTGTAGAATCAGAACTTGAACATAAAGTGCGCTTCTAATGCTTACATCTGAGTCAGTACGTTTCGTGAGGTACCTTAAATCACAGACAAAAGTAAAATTTATATATGAATAAGCTAGTAGCCAAACACATTAATTAACGCGAAGCTGGCTTTTAAATCTAACAGGCGTAGATACTCAAATATCGGGAATTATAATGCAAGGCAGAAGACTGAAAATCTTGCCTCAGTGACCTAGTAACGTGGCCTCCACACAGAAAACTCTCTGGCTTATAATCTAAATGCCTCAACTTAAATACACGAGATTTAATTTGCATTTTGGTGAGAAATCGGAAGGGAGGAATGACAGTAAAGATTCAAAACACGAAATAACTGGATATGTTAACATAATATAATTTTACAATGCCATCTGCGTTACTTAAGAATCTTACCAAAGGTATTAATTTTGAAATAAGGTATTTCAAGAACATTTATTATGAGCATTTTACTGTTTTTACGCTAGGAAGTAATAAAATTTAAAGCAATTTTAAGAATCAAGTGCAATTTACAATGTTATCTTTTATATATATTTATTTTAACAGTTGCATCCTATTATAGTTGTTAAATGAAACTTAATGATAAAGAAATAGGTCTTTGCTTAGTTCGGGTATCATAGTAATAAATATAAAACGTAAAAAAAGCGCAATGACTTCAAGTCTGCTGCGAGATTTTTGAAAGAATCTTCAAAATATTGGAACTCACTATCAATAACCTACATCGTTTTGACAAGAATTTCAGCATAAATATTGAACAGCTGAGGCCACAGATGTCAGCATCATAGAAGCAAGCACTTTTTTTAAATACATTTCCTTCAAGGAGAAGGAAATATCTTCCCCTTTCCCTTTCGAAAACCAAGAAGTTCCGACGGGTATCTCCAGGATACCTGTCAAGAAAGAATGTTCAAACAAGAAAAAAAAGGGAAAAGAGTTCAGCAAACATTTTTCATTTTTCTTCGCTCTGTTTGTATAAGTGTGAAATCTCGGCATTTTACAAAGCTCAGAATGAAAAACATATTTTTCCTTTTGGGATATATCTTAAAATAAGCCATTGAAAAAATCCTTCGTTATGCAGCACAATGTAAAATAATATTAATAAACCGACTTGAGGATCATTAAGCGATATGGGAATGTAAAAGCAACTTAGTAAGAATAGTTACACAAGTTAACAATAGAAATGCTTTTGGAAGGGATTACTTGAGTCACATTTAAGTCCTTCGGAGACAATTCCGTATACGGGTTAAGTAGAAGACATACCCACTCGCGTTTAAAATATTTTCAGCTTGTATAATTCTTGGTCGCATGATGAAACATGCTGAAATGATTGTATCATCCTGTGAAAGCATAAAACGAAAAGCGCACGATCCTGTTTTATTATTTGATTTTTCAGAGTTAGTTAAACCATATTAGTCAGAGATTTATATTAATATTAAAAATATCAATCACCATTCAGTGATCAAGTTTTGACAGAAGAATAAGGAATATGATACAGAATGCAAAGCAAGTGTTCTATAATTTTTAATTATTCTGTCACAGGCAAGCTGAAGTAAAACGTTCTTATGTACTTATACGAATATTTTTATACACTTTTCATTTATTGCATATTTCAGATCATCAGAAGAATGTTAGATACATTGAAACTAAGAAATTCTACGATGAGTATACTTTTTCTAAGTTCCAATTAGTTTTTAAATGCTTGTATATCACTGGAAAACAATGTATATAGTGCTGTGAAGCAATTAATTCAAAATTTCAGAAAGGTTATAGAAACAAATCGAGCAGAGACGTAATAGACAGAGGCAGAATAAGTAGTATATTCTAAATCCGATATTTTCCAGAATAAGTAGTATATTCTAAATTTGATTTCGTATTAAAGCTGCTACCTTTTAAGACTTTAGTGACATTTGAATTTTCCACGTTATAAACTCTTTGTGACTCAGAGCTGTGACCATTTTAAAAAGATGTAATGTAATTAATGTTAATAATCCTTTATTTTATTGTTGCGTTCTGCGGCTCATGGATTTGTCCGTAACTGATGAACATCCGTAACTGATGAAAACTCTTGATGAAGAATCAAAACACAATTTATTCGCCAGTAGGCATTATTATACAGAACAGTTCTAAAAACACGTTTACATTTATCGAAAAACTGCGATAAACACACTAAACTAATCACCATCATAACCTTCAGGCTATAACGGTGAAGACAGCTTCACGGCAAAGCATTAAAGTACTGCTCCCGACTCGGTCTATCGCTCTGAGGCTAATGTCTGAACTCAAGGCACTACTTTCTTCCCGTACAGGCAGGGCACATATGGCTTTAACCTACCATCAAGAATATTCCCGAGAAAAGCACCAAAATTCGTTTTAAAATGCTCTCACTCCGATTGTGACATAGCGCCAGTTTTGTCACCAAAGATCGCGAAATGAGCGATTTCGCGCCAAATCTGACAACCCTTTCCCAACTACCTTTCCCTGCCACTTTTTGACATCCTAAGCCAGCCGTTGACTTACGCTGTTCAGCCAGCAGATTTCTTTCTCCGCTCCGCTCAAGGAGTTTCGTTTCGAGCTGCTTTACGGGGAAGATATGTCACCGCGCAAACGCTGGGCATTTCACAACATTATGTTCTGGAACTTTACTGTCCCTTCTGCCTTCAGTTTTCCCACCAGAATGCAATTTAGTTCGCGCATATTTAGAGTTTTGAATTGTAAGGCAGAGCATGTTCTGCCTCTCGAGGCCACATTAATAAGTTTCTAGATTTGCAGTCTTCGGCCTAGTATTATAACTGTCGATAGTGAATATCCATGCAGGTTACGTTTTGAGCCAACTTCGCGTTAAACTGATTTCTGTAGCCTTCGGCTACTAGCTTATCTGAATTTCAGTTTTAAATTTGACTTGCTGTATTTGAGTTATTTTGAAATATATGGTTACCTGAGTTGTAAGTACAAATTGTACCTTCTGTTCTTATTTAGTATTAAATAAAGGGTCTCTCACACCCTCACAACCTTATCAAGTTTCAGTTGTTACTTTAGACTTTATTTCTGACTATGGATCCAAGAAGTGGAATTTCTGTTCTTGCCGGTATTGTGCTATCGTCTTGAGCTATGATTTTGAGGATAGATTTCACTGCTTCATCAGTAATTCCGAATAAGGCTATGTCCTTAGAGGTAGAATGCAATTCCTTATTTTTAAAATCCAAACAAAAATTGTATTTCTTTAGAACGCCCAATCCGAGTATGCATGCGTCTGTAATCTCTGCTACATCTGCCGTGTGATGGTAAGCTGCACTTCCAAACGTGATGTTAACGTTTAATTTTCCTTCGATTTCAATCTTCTCTCCTGGTACAGTCTGGAGGGTAACGCAGGGCGGCAGCCACATAAGTTTGCCTTTCAGTTTTTCAACCACATCTTTTCGAATGATGGTAACATTAGCTCCTGTAACGATGTTCGTCTTGTCAAATCATCTAGGAGAGTAGCCATTTGTTCCACTGGCTCTTGAACTTGCGCAGCTGTGATTGGGTGTCGGTCTCTGCAAGTTTCTTGCTGAGCTGCCTCGAATTTCATGCGTATACCAGAGCAGTTTTAACTCCTTTACATCAGTCGTTCGCAGTGCTTTTTGTATTTCAGGATCCCGGATGCCGCCGATAAAGTACTGGAGGGACAGGATTTTCCTTTTTTCTCTCGGGCACTCCTTAAGGGCGAGCTGGGACAGCCTTTGAGTATCCGTGGCGAGCTCTTGGAGTGTTTCGGTGGGCTTCTGTTAACGGGATTTTAATTGAAGCCCACTGTAGTCTTTCAAACTTTTCTCTCCGAAGCGCCGGATGCGCCGGATAGAGCTTCGAAGTCTAGTCTCTGTTTTTCGGGAAGAGTCTGAACGATATCCGCTGCATCTGCTCTCTGAGAAGCGGCAAGATGACGGGCCATAGCTTGGGAAGCCCATCCTTTCGCATCCGCAACTATCGAAAATTGTGTCTTGTACACTTTCCAGGAAGTCTTCTCATCATATGTTGATAGCTTCAGAGAGGAACGAGCAGGCATCGGTAAAGATTTAAAACCATCTGTATTGCTCCCTGCTGTTGCGCGACAAATTTCTCCAGGTTATCAACTTCTTTGGCGACCGTAGGAACCCTGTTATAAATTTGTTGTTCGTTTGTTATTGTACGGCAGAAACTCTTCCCCCGATTCGCTGTTCCGCAACAGAAACTCTCCCTTCTATTTGTTCCTTGATAGAAGAAACTCTTTCCATTTGTTGTTCTACGGCCGAAACTCTCTCTTCTATTTATTCTTTGACAGAAGAAACTTTTCTTCAGTTTGTCGAACTTGACTTTCAACCGTGTCTATTCTGCTTTCCATAGCTTCAAATTTATTTTCCATTATGCAGGTAATTTCTCTTTTCCTCTCTTCTTCTCCTGCTTCAATCTTTTCTTGGCCAGCTTTCATCTCTTCTTTAAAGGATTTTATCTCTTCTTTAACAGAAAATTTTCTTTAAATGATGCTTGGCCAGCTTCCATCTTTTTTTGAAATGCAGAAAAAGCAGGACGAGCTGTCTCAATTATTCTTCAATCGCTCTAGTGAATGGCATTCAAATATCCCACTTCTGACACCAAAAATTGTTGCGTGCGTACGGGTTCGTAATCGATTGAATGCTTAAGTCGGTAAAAAGTTAATAAAATTTATTCTTTTCACAAGAAATAAAAGAAAATAATGAAATGTTTACTCAGAGATATTCGCACAATATCACAATATATCAAACGTTAAACAGAACTCGATTCAAAACAGAGAAAATTATTCCAATCTCACAGCGAATTCGCTACAGTCAATAGCAGCATTAAGTAAAGAAACAGTTCGCTTAAAACAACAACAACTGAGTTGAGGTGTTTTAATTCGGCTTTCATAAGCTTTTTAATTATTCACAAGAACATTCTGGTAAAATCCATTTTCTAGATTTTTCGAGATGGCAACAGCAATTACGAGCTATTTATTTATTAAATATGAAATGCACGCGCTCTTTTATTTTTACTTTTCCGACGTAGCTTCTTTCTCTTCAAATTCGTCTGAATTGCATGGGAAAATAAAACAATTTTAATTACAATTCTAAACAAATAGCTAAATAAATACGAAATCCGTAACAATAAGCAGTACATTATAACTCAAAATGCAAACTAACAGAAGTTTTTTTCAAATGGTTACCAGTTTTGGAAAAATTTCGTTTACCAAATGATTACTTTTTAAAAAATGCTTTACATTAAATTTTCCTAAATTTGCTGTTTAATTTTATGTTTACACATTTTAAAGGTCTTTGATTTTAAAATCAGTTGGTCTAATTTTCCCTGTGGAACTACTTTCGAAAATAGGCGACAAGTAAATATGTTTGTAAATATAAATGTCCAAACCGAGCCATTGATTGCGCTATGCAGCATAAACCTTATTTTCGACATCAATTCACAGTATTTTTGCCTTGAAATAAAAATCTCTTCGTTGCCAAAATAACTAACTAAACTTTAGATCTGTTTCAAACTACATTCATGCTTTTTTTTTCTTTTTTGAGCTGCACGTACTACAAGAAAGAAAATCTGCATGATCTCTTATACAGAGATACTTTATTTTTTTAATGTTTTTCAAACACTAAGGAGTCTAATTCGATAAACTAAAATTTGCAGTAATATAAATGAAGTAAGCTTATCTTGTAAATCGTCTTACAAAGTAAGTTCAATCTGTTTTTATGTTTCTGAAAAACCAGGATCTACCGGGAGTAAATTGTAGACAAGTTTGCTATGTTATTATGTCAGCAGATCTACGCAAACACATGCAAGCATAATATTAAATAATCATTAATTTCATATAACAAACTGCTAAAAAATAGTTGAGAACTGAGAAGTAAATTCCTTTTTAAAACTAACTGCATTATTTATCTGCTGAAAGATATGATAAATATAGAAAGCATTTGCATGTAAATGTATGAGGCCGTCAAAAACTGATTTTAATAATTTTAGGATATTAACAAGCAGAAAGGTTGGTAGATACATTTTTAAATTTTAGGAAGTTACATTATAGTGATGAAAAATATAGAAAACGCTAAATGTGCCTTTAATTGTATACTCTATTTATTAGGCACAGCTATTAAATCAGCTTCAATTCGGAGAACACATTTGACAGGTGTTAGCAAAATAATTATTTGAAAAATATCATACAGGTGATAACCAATAGAATAATAGTTAATGGGAATATTCAAATGTCATTAACAATCGCCTAAATCATCCGTTTGCATCCAAACTGAAAATTAAATTATTCCATTTTATGCATAAAATGTACATGATATTTGAACAAAAGCTCTGAGGCCAGCTTTTTGCGGCGTAAACGTAACATTTTAAAAGTTCTTCGAAAATATAATGCATAATTCCGTTAAAATACTGTGGTTTACAAAGAAAGAAATTTAATAATCGGAAAAGTCAAGAAAAATTTATTGTTAAACACACTGTAAATAGTATAGGTGTCAACTAGCAAAAAAAAAAAAAATAGATATGAGTTTTGTGTGTGTGCAAAGTAAGAGAAGTTAATAATTACGACTGGTAAGGAAACAGTTTACAATCATAAGGAAAATGATAAACATGACATTAAGGGGTTTTGCCATAGCATCACCCCATCTCAAAGGGAACTGAATTACTACGTGTGTAGTCCAAGCATTTGAACATGAGAAATGAACGAAGAACTCATTAAAGAAAGAACAGCAAGTTTCTGGTACGGTATTTGATGTTCAAACACTTTTGTCATCCTTTAATGGATTTTATTGTTCATTTACCTGTGGCAAGTTTTTGTGTTTTTCCTCTAGTATGATATATATACAAGCCAATTTATCTTAAAAGATCCTCCACGATGGCATCCCTCACATTAAACTGATTATCCTCTTATGCTTTGTTGTATTCAAATGAACAAATAAACATTTTTTCCCAACTCAAGGAGGGTGAGGTAATAAAATTCATAGGCTAATTACAGTTAAGCTTTCACCGTCTTCCAGACGAGAAAGTTGTTAGTGATTCCGAATGCCGTAAGGCACAGCACCTCGAAGAAGGCAAGGATGCAAATTGTCTGTCTCTTCATAGGAGGTAACGGTGGCTGCCTGTTAAGTGCCTCCGTAATAAAAAGACAACCGCTTCTGGCGTTAGGATTAGCCAAAGCTCTTCCTAAGGCTAATTTGAAGAATAAAATGGCTAGCGCTCGTCATTAAAAAAAAGCGAGAGAAAGGAAGGGAAAAAAATATGTTTCCAACTCCAGGTATTGCACTACAGTATAATGTTCCTTCTTCGAGGAATTTATTTTTTATCAATTTTTTATTATATTTAAAACATGCAATTTCAGTGCCAGCAAACGGAAACGTCCTTTTACAAATACATATTACTAAGCTTCCTCTACCTCGCTCGCTCTTTCCAACAATACTTTCATAATTTTCCTTACGCTTGTGACTTCACGATCACCAGTTGACTTTTATCGTTATTCCGTTTCTTCTTAACTGACCCTTTTGATTTGAATTCCAGATAGTTAAGGAATTCACATTTTCATTTTTCTTTACATCTCTTCAGGTTTTATGTTTTTCATGCTATTGTATTTAATTCGCAATGCGTATTAAGCTCGGTGATCTTTGCAGAGATCTTTTTTAACTTAACGAGGATTAATCAGTCTGAGTTTTCACTAGAAAACGCGACTGACGAACTGACTATAATATGGATTTTCCTGAACTACCTTCAGTGTTCGTTTAACCTTAACTTGAGATAATTAGAAATCGATGACGCAAATATTTGGTATGCAATGTGCATAAAGCTTAATGGTTTTCGAAGTCAGCTGATTTCCGTTTAATTAAACACGACCCCCTTGACTTCGCGGAACAGCTTTTAATGCAACAGCCGATCAAACATTTTAGCATCTGATAGGGTTTCTCTTGAATTGACATCAGTATATATTTAATCTTAAAACTGGATTATAGACAGCCAGTTGAGATAATGGTAGCTGGTAAGGGGAATGCCTTTTTTTGCGTTGTTGCATTAAAATATTAATTATATGTACACTGCGGGAAAAAAAGGGGGAGACAATTCTATGTCTCTCGGTCTACTGAGCAGATTGACGAAATTCAACTTGCGTGTCTCTGAAGCGCAAGTTAGGATGTGTATTAGATTTATATATAGCATTATTCTAATATAGGTATTTTGACAGAAAATCCGACATTAAAATGTTTCTACGACTCAAAATATGTCAAAGTACAGAGTTCTGTAAAAAACGCAGGAGTAGTTTTTTAAAAATTAGTTTTCAAAGTTTTAGCTCCTCCATGTTAATTGAATTTGGTATATATATACTGTTACGTTTTTCTCTTCAAGAGTTCTTGGATTTGGAGTGAATAACGACGATACTACTTGATGAAGTATCGAAACACACTTTATTGGCTAGTATTTTCCAAAACAGCTCCAGAATCACGCTTACAGTTATCGAAGAACTACTATAAACACGCTGAGAGAATCAGCGACACAGCCTATGGGCTATCAGGTTATAACGGTGAAGACAGCTTTCCAGCAAAGCACTAGAGTACAGTTCCCGACTCTGCTCAGTCGTTCTCGGAGCACGTACTCTCGACATTCTCCAGGCTAAAACTCGTGATGCACTCGACGATACCCTAGAGTACAGCTCCGGACTCGGTTCAGTCTTTCCCGGAACTCAACACACTCTAAGATGAAACTCGACGATGCACTGCCTCGCGATACACTAAGAGACTCGGCTCGATGTACTCGACGACCAACTCCGCAGTAGACAATGCACTGACTGCGCAATGATTCTTAACTGACTCCGCACTGACCCGACTGACTCCCTCTCCGCGTACCAGCAGGGTTTATATAGCTTTTGGCTTGTGTTCGAGGACGTTCTGGGCTAAACCAGAAAGAATTCGTTCAAGAAGGTTCTCCATGCGTCTATAGCATAACTCCAATTTTGTCGCCAAATGGGCAGTTTTTCGCCAAATGTGGCAACCCTATTTTCCCTTGCAATTTTATGGCAACCCTAAGCCTGTTTTGCGGGGAAGCTATCTTACCGCCCCTGGACATTTCGTAACAATATATATATATATATATTATTAATATCTCTTTTTATTAAACTTATGTGAGTCTTCCTTTCATATTTCGGCATTTAAGTTTATTCCAAATAAAATTCTCACATTTTTTTTTATTTATTTTTAAATTTTGTATTTTTAAATAATTTTTATAATTTTTTTGGAAAAAACGTTTTCAATTATAACCATAAAATTTGTGTCATCTTAAAGTAGATGTATTTCTGAGCACACCTGCAAAAAATTACAGCTTATTTATGCAAAATTTCCTAAGATATACGTGAATTTACATTTTGGCGGGTTTTGATATTTGTTGTATTTATTATAAGCGATAATAACGAAAATGTGGTTTACGCACTTTGTTAAAATTATTTGAAAGTATGAACGGTGCCGTTTTTTCCGCTCGTGGCTAAGGGAAAAAAGAAAAGCAAAATAGGTTGTTATAAATTAAGAAGTTCGCCAAGATAAATTTTTTAATTTCCCCGTAAATTTCTACCCAAAAATTACGAAATTTATTATCTAGGTATAATTTGAGTGGTAGAATCGAAATATGGGAAAACGTTGGTATTTTATTTCAGAAAAGTCCGATTTTGTGTCAAAATAATTATGTCAGAACAATGCTATATATAAATCTAATACATATACTACGTCGCGCTTTCGAGACATGAAAAACGTAATTTGAATTTCGTCAATCGGCCCAGTAGAACGAGAGATATAGAGCTGTGCCCCCCCCTATTTTTTTGCGCAGTGTACATGTTTTAAATTTTGTTAACAAATGCTTTACATGCTAATTGGACATTTACACTAAATTTCAATTGTCCAGTTCAAGAAAGTGAAAATTGTGCAATACCTTTCCCTGGAATCGAACCCTGGACCTCTGGAATATGCATTGAGTATGCTTCTAATTGTATGACGAAATGCATGCGAAAAGGAAGGATAAAATACATTATATAATCCCTCTTTTAAAGGGCGACTGAGGATTAGGGGAGCCAATCTTCAAATCCTGATGTGACGAATTATCACCACCGTTTAGTTCGGGGGCCACTTTTAGAGTGCCCTCGCCGGGACTCAAACCCTGGGCCTCTCGAATACGCGTCGAGTATGCTTCCAATTACACCACGAAGGCTAGCGCAAAAGACGTAGAAAATACCTTATAGAATCTTTTCGGACAGTGATAAATATTCGAGATTAGAAAATTCGAATTTTTATGTCATGTTCCCAATATTTCGAATCTTTACATGAAACAAAATAAACATTTACTTTCAAAACTTTAGAAAGATCAGACTTATTCACAACCCATGTAAGCGTTTATTTGAAAAAGAACGTCGTCGTTTACTTTCCAGTAGTACTTGGTTTACCAGTATCACACTCCATATTACAGGCTGGATATCACACTCATATTTAGTTTTTATGTATGTTATACTTCAGTTCCCCTTTATACTTACTTTAACTTAAAAAGGTCATCAAAAGATCGAAATCCTGATTTGCTCCTCGCACTTTTCATGTCAAATTATATTGACGAAATGAACCAACATGGAAAAATGTCACTTATGCACCTCATTTACTACATGTCATTCGTATCTTTTTATTAAATACACGTATACGTTTAAAACCCAGACTCTTAAATATCTCTTATTTAAACGCAAATTTAAAATTCTTAATATTAAGTATTGTTTTCCAAATTTTCTTCTTACTGTTATTAAACAAATACTTCGAAAAATATGAGATTCGAAAGATTCGAGAAATGTTTTGGACTCAGTAAATAGATTCGAGAAAATTTAAAATTCATTCCGTCGTTCGTAATTAAACTCTCAGAAAAATACTGTCGTTTCTACCCTTCATGAAAATTGTTTCTGTTTTATCTACACTACATGCTTTTAAAAATACTTTACTCTCGTATTTTCCTTAGTGATCCGGAAACATTTCTCATGATTTGTAGCTCATATGAGCAAAGTAAATAATTACACAAATCTAAGTAATAAATATAATATAAATACATTTCATGAATAAATCTCCAAAGCATTTTTATTAAACGATTGTTTATTGAAGTTCCATAAATAGAATAATTCACTAATGCTATATTTATACATCAAAGTTCTTTAAAATTATTTTAACAAACACCCGTATATTAAAATATGAAAACTATTTATGCGTAAAGAAACTTTTTCGAATTAGTTTCAACTATTTGTATGCTGGTATATAAATTTATATAATATTATTTAGCGATTTAAATCACTTGTTATTTATACTTCATGAATTATTTACATCACGTCTGCTTTATAGAGAATCAGTTATTCATGACTAAAGATTACTTTCAGTATGTAAAATTGTAGGAAAACTGCAAGTAGTATATTTACGTTAATGAACAAATTATTTGTATTGATATTTAAAGTTATTTTTTAATTACAGTATACCGTATCATAGTAAATATTTTAATACTTGAAACACTGCTTTATAATCATAAAAGATCATGTATCTACTAGATATTTTTACTCAAATCACTGAACTTAATAGATTTGGAGATAAAAGTAGCAAGCCATGGCTGCCGTTGCAAATCATGTATTATGGATAGAAGCACTGAGAAGGCATGATCGTATCCACAGAAGGCATCATTCAGACACATACAGAAAAAGCGCAAAACGTGGGTAAGGTATATTATGCAGAATTTGGTTATATATAAAGGCTAAACTTCTAATAACGTACTGTTTTGATTAAATAGTATGAACTACTTCCATTTTTGTGTCATTTTAAAAACATTATTAGTCGTTGATTTACTCTAAAATTCGACTTCCACATATCATAAATAATAGTATAACATAGCATTCACAAAATCAACACTTTCGAGACGGTAAAATTAATCATTAGTAGGCCTATGTTGGCAAGTAAGAAGAGTTGAAGAGCATCGTTATGCTGACAGGTTGGGACTTTGCTCACTGACATCTTCAATCTCTTTAAATTCTCAGCAGTATGTCGGTTACTGCCAAAAACATCGCGAGAGAAAAGAAAGCAAAGAGAAAACATCGCAGTTCTAAAATATTGGGGTACAAAATACCGCCGTTGAATCAGAGAGAGCATTGCACATTTTTCATGTCTCGTGCTTCAAACTTACCTAATGACTCTACATACTTAGGCAAGTTTCATATATACGATATGTTTCATGATAGGTTTCATATTTTAGCTAGTATGGAACTGGAGTTCAACAAAATTGCAAATGATCATACTATTGTAGCATTTGTTTTTAACAAAATTGAAACAGATTATACTATTGTAGCATTTGTTTATTGCCTGGGAATGAGATTTCATTCTTTTAAAGTAAGCTGTTTGGACAAGATCGCTTTGCAGAGGTCTTAAATAAACTGATTCTTGCTAAAGTAGACTGCAGATTTATTTCATTGAGTAAATGCAAAATGAAGAAAACTGCCTAAATCTCATGCATATAATGACTCACGGAGAGTAAAGTATCGCAATAGGTATTTCATTTATTCAAAACATTACGTATTAAATATTGCAGCTGACTGAAAGATACTTCTGTCAGCTATCCCCATTCCTACATTTTCCTCAGTAAATTGCTTCAGAAAGAGATATCAATAAGGTCAGTCACAGGTTTTCAAATTCGTCTCCTTACAACGTCTCTAAATTTCTTGCGGCTTATTGTTCCATTATATTTATTGAATTTACTTGCATAGTTACCTGAAATTCCGAGTTTTTTTCTTTCACTCTCCATTTAAAACTTAGTTCTTATGATTTCTTTAAACACGGTTTCTCTCTACGCTTATAAGGTAATTCTCCCGCCTTCTTCGCATGCCTTCGTGGTGTAGTGGTCAGCGCGCTCGACGCATAACCGAGAGGTCCGTGGTTCGATTCCCGAGGAAGGTGTTGCTCATTTTTTCATTCTTCTGCTTTCAAAAAATGCCCTAATGACTCTACACGCTTTCATTAAAACGTCTCTGGTTATTGGTCAGGCTACTGAAAAATTTTATATTCAACTGTGGCGCAGAGCGCTGCTTGCTCTTCTTTTGATTAAATTCTGCGACGTTTTGCTGTTGCACCCATTTACAGAAATAGGTTATTATGGGCAATAGTTCTGGCTCTTGTTATTACTATATAAACTATGCACAATGGTCTTCACAGAGGTCCTTTTCTGTGAGTTTTAATGCTAGTTTTTTAGTTTTAATGCCTTGCGAGATTTAGAAGGATGATGTGTTTATTATTTTGGTGTTGAAACTCTCAGTTTTTGATTCCCTGATGGTTTCGATCCTAATGTGGAACTCACACTTACCAAGTAGACTATTATTACTGCAGACCGATCTAAGCTTGTCTTTAAATTTTATTTTTTGAAGATCTTAGTTTACAGATTTCAAACATTTCGATCTACACATATCAACGAAAGGCTAAACTTTTTTGTCTCATTATTCCATCTCTTGTAAAACTGAGATTGTCGAGATGCGAAGTTTTCCGCTGCTTTTCACATCTCAATGGATTTACTTCTTTGTATCAAAAAATTCCTCCTATAAATGGAGGATTTAATCGGTTCATTACTTAAAATTAATTGCTTATTAAATTAAAGCTGTTTTTTTAAATAATATGAATATGAATTTCAGTGTTAATCATATCAGAATAATCCGAGAAGTTTTTAAACAAACATTTCCCGGTACTTTCTAATTATCTGCACATTCTCGAAAACCGTCAACTAATCGGCTATTGCGTGAACTGGCGAGAAGTGTTTGTTTGGTTACGAGGAGACGACAAGTTACTATTCTATTCCTAATTAATAACAAAATGAAGCATTTTATACAAAAACAAGAAATTTTATAAGGTTCTTACCTATTAGGGTAACCACCTTTGCGCAGTTTGGTGATTTTTAATAGAAATAAAAGTGATTCCATGAATTTTCGAATTGCAATTTACAATAGATTTGGTTACCTAACGAATTGTTTTGCGCATGTTGCCAGAGTTTGGTGACTTCCGAAAATTTGGCGATTTCTACTAAGGCGGATGCGATAATTCGTAAGTAATTTTTATAATTGAAAAAAAAAATTAAAAAAAATATAATCGATATTTATATGCTTACTAATGATGATCAGTGAGATAACAGTTGGAAATAAACCAGTGCTATTTACGTATGCTAAAACATGTGCATGATACGCTGAAATGCTTATAACTATTGTCGTGTGTATGCTCGACAATACACCAGAAATATGGCAATGCTACAGAATGTTGAAACCTGGGATGCAGTTAGTCAGAAAGTACCTATTTCTGTATACTGTTGCGTAAGTACGGTTTCGTAATGGATTGAATGCACAAGTCGTTAAAAAGTTAATAAAATTTATTCTTTTCACACGAAATAAAATAAAAAATTAAATATTTTCTTAGAGATATTCGTACAATATCACAATATCTCAAACGTTAAACAGAAATCAATTCAAAACAGATAAAGTTAATCCAATCTCACAGAGAGTTCGCTATAATTAATCACAACATTAAGTAAATAAACAGCAGTTCGCTTTAAACAGCTACAACTGAGATTAGTATCGAGTATCTTGTGTTACATTCTGGTACACTACTACTGAGAGTTTTAACCAGTATATTAAAATTTGTAACAAAATAACATTGATTTGGTATTAAAACTAAGGTGTGTTAACTAATACACCAACTCACAGACGCGAAAATTTCTTTTATGGCTTACCAATTGCTTGTGAAATCATCCAAAACTATGGGCAGGATGGTAACTTTTGGTTGATAAGGAGTTTGGGCCAGGATCTTCATCATCTATGCAGTCATCTTTTGCAGAATCAGCGAATTTATTAGATTGTTTAATTTCATTATGAGTTGAAGTTGTTGGTAATCTTTTTACTGGATTTCTTGATGAAGTAAATCCATCATTGTCAGTAAAGCCACGTTTCTTGCCAGTTTGATTTGCGTGTGATGTGGACGGGCCACTATCAACTGTGGTGTTAGAAGCTCTTATGATCTCATGTCATTTTATCTCTGAAGAGGGATCTTGAGATTTTTCAATTCTTCTAAGAGAAATTTTAAGGTGTTTAATTTGGTATCATAATCCTGTGCTTTTTTGGCGCTAATTAAATTATTCTTTTCAGGATCTTCATCGTGAATTTCCGAATTATTAAAGAACTTCGTCATTTTGATTGAGTTGATACTTCGGGTAACCGATTCAATTGTCGAAATCCTTATTCTCTTAAAATTTAGCTCTTTACCTTCCATGGTTCCACGCAAATAGTTACTAGGATAACCACGCAAATAGTTACCACGCAATTGGATAACCACGCAAAAAGTTACTAGGTACAAAAGTCAATATACTCACCATTGGTCAAGTTGAGCTTAAAATCCAATCAGAAATGTGCAGTAGCAACCTCGACAATCATAGAACACAGTTCAAGAACTGAGATGAGGTGTTTTAATTCGGCTTTTATAAGCTTTTTAATTATTCACTAGAATATTCTAGTAAAACCTATTTTCTCGATGGCAACAGAAATTTCAAGATATTTCTTTATTAAATATTAAATGCACGTGCTTTTTTATTTTTACTTTTCCGACGTAGCTTTTTCTTCAAAAATCGTCTGCGTTGCATGGGAAAATAAAACAATTTTAATTACAATTCTAAATAAATAGCTAAATAAATACGAAATTCATAACAATACATTGATTCATTTTAATAATGTGTTGTGCAGAAAAGTGTTGTATAAAACGAGTATTAAAATCATACACTCATGTAGAACAAGTCACATTAATAAAACCAAGAGATTGCATGAAAAACAATGCCGTATGTATAACAAATGAATTTGATTTGCAATTAAAGAGAACTTTTAATTCTTAACAAAAGATCGTGCTTAACAAACATTCTTAACAAAATACTAAATGTAAATCTGAATTCTAAATTTAAATGTTAGAGAAACATTTAGACATTTAAATATTGTTTTTAACAGACATTACGTGTTAAGTTTTAATGCTTAGTCTTAGAATTTTTTTCTTTGAATATAATATAGTATCGAAAGGTAATATTTAAAAATCTCTTCCAAACTTTTCATTCATAAACAGGGACAGTACATTAACCAAAAAGGTAACTAAAGATCCTAAAAGAAAAGTATCGCCACCGCAATTACCATTACAGTTGTGTTTCGCTGGTATGAATCAACAACCATTTTCTTCACATGGCGATACTCTTGTTGACTTCAGAGAGGATCGCTGTAAAGAGTGTGGCGGCAATTTGACAGTGTTCTGTTACACATGTTGCCAGTGTGGCTGTAGACCAAGTAAACCTGAAGAGATAACATCCCATCAACAAGCAATCCTCTGCTGTCCAGTAATCCCACCAGTAAACAGCAACGTACTGCTTAAAAGTCATTACTTATGCAAGAGGGGATGCGTATGTAAAAGCTGTCCAGCTGAAAGAATTCCATCTTGCATGTGCGGATGCAGTTCTAAAAGAGGTGAGGGAGCTAATTATTACTTAAATTACTGCGTACAGAAAGTTCTTTAGAACTTTTATTAATACTTATGTAAGAAATTTAATTTAATTTTAATTTTTGTGTCGGATACCTTGGATTTCAAGAAAGAATGTGCGTAGTATAAAATAATATATTAGTTTGTATATTATTTGATCATTTGGCATTATCTTTTAAATTTAAGAATTCACACAGTATTCTATGCACACTTCACACAAATTAGTTTTTATAACATTAAGTTATAAATGGAGATTTACAAAATGCTTATATTTTATAATTTTAATAATTCTTGTTTTAAATAAATAAAACAAAGTAGTAATGCTATTTATGACGAAACAAACTTACTTAAAAATCTTATTATAGAAACGCACAGCTTAAAAAGTGTATATGGATCACATATTAAATTAAAATGAAATTATTTCC
>KK116811.1:661162-726436 GCA_000611955.2 Stegodyphus mimosarum | reverse complement strand
CCTGTTGTATATTGAGAAAAGTGGGAAAGGAAGCTATGTCATTTACTTGATCGATACTTAATGAAATGGACTAGTGCTCCTTTATAATGAAAGACAACAGGAAAGACAGCACATGCGTATTATGATTATTGCTGTTGACAGATGAGGAGGTTTTTATCTAAGAGAAACATTATACGCCTATTAACCAGTCACTAAATAAATAGACTGAAAGCGATAGAACTTGAATGGAAGATAGTCAATTGTGCTTCGGTTTTTGAGGTTCAGACGACTCGATACATCTGCTGCAATGCATCTGGTTTATTAAGAGTCTAAAGGTATTCGGGTTTCAGAGTTAATCTCCTTTAGTATTTCTAAAATATTAATATTCTAATAAGCTAATTCGAAATTTTAGAATTGATGTAGCGGAACAAATCTAGAGGATTTTTAAAGCCGTTTTAAAGTAAACATCTAATTTATTCATTCAATTATTTTGAATAATTTACGTATTTCGCTGCAGTTTTATTAACGTTTAAAGTAAAATAACACATTGGCTGTCACGAATTCAATTTACTTGATTTTAAATCCTGCCTGTAGTTCTATTATGATTCTCTAAATGTTTTTCATTGCACTATAAGGTTCTCATACTACAGTAATATTAAGACTACAGTAACATTAATTTTTTCTATAAATGTAATTTAGGAATAAAATTATGAAGCACGGCCCGCTAAAGCTCATCAGCATATTTCTGCGAGCTACAGATTCGTGGAAACCGCCTCTGAAAGAAACTCAGATGAATAGGAAAATTTGACATTGTGTTGAAGTAAATAACAGCTCATACAGCAAAATGAATAGCTATCCCAAAGAGAAGAAAAAGGATACGGATAATTTTACTTTAAAACGTGAAGAATATGGCAGATCAGCAAAATCACTCACAGAATAAAACATTAATCACGAGCAGGAGCTTAATGCAGTCACATAATTCTGAACTATAAAACTGAACTAACTGGCTGACTACTATCGTTCAGAACATTGTATTTATAGGAATGTTTAAATGAGAAATACGCATTTTCGAAAATTTTCAACAGAAGCTTTTCAGAAACGCATTCTCAATAAGCATCTAAAATGCCACCAAGTTGGTGATAAACCGCCAAAGATCCTTGTGGAAAGCAACTGTCTCCAAAGCCCATTCTGAGAGTTTCTTCCAATATCTGTGATTCTCACTGCTGTATGTTTTCAATTCTAGTATCATTCTATTCAGAATTACAAGATTTGCAATATAATATCCAAAATAAAACTTACAAGCACAAGAAATGACCACAGACTCGATTAAACAGAAATACAGAATAAAATTAAACTCAAAGCCGATCATTAGTAACAGAGATATGGCGTTCATAAATCCCAAAAGAACAAAGAACATAGCATAAGACTTCTTGCCGAAAACAAAAGAAATTATAAGGAAAAGCAGAGGAAATGTGATATATGCTTGAATTCAAAATCAATCATTAACGGTGAGAGGGCGCTCATAGGACCAAAAAGAACAGAGCACATAGCACAATATCTGAAAACCAAAAAATTACACGAAGAGACATACAAGATGCTTTACAATTTAGGCTCTGAAACTGACGTATGAGATACAGGAATAACAGTCGCACATGATTAATTAATAATTTCAGAGGTATTTTGAAGATCGTCAGTTATCTCACGTCCTGAAGTATAAATATTTCTTTCCAGCAGTTTAGATATGCATAGATAAATTTTTAGAATTGTTTCGGTTATATTGTAACTTTCGTAAAAATTTTGAATGAACTATCGATTAACCACTTTAATTTAGCATGACAACAGTCAAAATGCCTTGTAAGCATTATTAATCTTATGAGCGATGAACGTTTATAACTGGAATTTCTTGTTCAATTTTACATTACTTAGTTGAACAACTAAATAATTTAACTTCTTGCTTTCTTATAAAAAAAGGACAGTTTTGTAAAAATGGAGAAAATATTCAACTACAAGCAAATGCTACCTTAGGAAACAAAAAAAAATATACTATCTTTGTTTGAGCTTATGAGATATTTGTCATAACTGGTAATGAATTACATTGAAGAAGCATGGGTACCTTGAAAAGGTTTTGAGCTTCAAGCCATTTGGATCTGTTTTTGTACTGAAAACGATTTATACTCTCGCTTGATATATTATGTTTGTATGCTATTTATTATATTCATTAATAAACTTCTTCATTTCTTAGCATCTTAATTTAAAAAGTAAAAAAGAAGAAATATAAGAAATATTTTCCTTGTTTTACCTCTTTTCTTTCCTGTACTTTTTCTCTTTACTTTTGCAATATTAAATCAACTGAGTTTTATATTAAAATTGTAGACTTTCATTGTTTTTGTTTTCGTTCTTTATTATATTTAAGTAGCGGAAGTACCCGACGCCAGTTACGTTAGATTGAGAGTAACGTTTCTAACAATAGAGAGAACGATACTGTTGTAATCCTTCTCTAATAACGATGCAAAAAATACGATTTATAGTTATACATTTTTCAGTCTTATGCGATATGGAACTACATAAAAATGACGATAGAAAAATAAACTAATTCTCTCGCATTATCAGCAACAGCGGCAGGCAGTTTTATTTTCGTGTTCCTAATCAAATATTCGTAAAAGCTCAAATTTCATGCAACATTTCACTTATGTTCAATTTTAGTCGATTAAATGTGGCAAAAAATTGATCATAATTGATCAGAAATGAATAACGCGAACAAGCAAACAAACACACAAACAGACATTTTTCTTTACGTGTATAGATTTTGTAAAACTTAGAAATTAACAAACGCTACGATTTGAAAACGAGTCTTAGCAACAGTTTTTGAAATAAAACATTTTTTTATCTCCAACGCGCGAGACTGTTGCCACCCGGAAAAATGAGTGCGAAAATTAGCGTTCTCAGAGTTTTTAATTAATATCTTTGATTCTTGCTTTTTTTTTTTGAAAAAAGTGGATGTCATTCTTTTCCAGGACCTAGAAATGAATTGTATAAACTTTGGTGACGATAGCTATAGTAGTGACTGAGTTAATCGCGAACAAATAAACACGCAAGCAAATGCACAGACATTCTTCTTTTATATATTTAGATTATTATTTTATATAAACTATACTTCTCTTAAAAGCCTTTAGAATTTATCCGGCCTTTATTTTTGCAATCTTCGGTAGAACTCCTGTAACAGAAGTGTGTTTGAAATGATAAGTAGATTCCTGTTTTGACAATATCACATTAAAAAAAAATAGTTTTCTGAAAATAACAAAATCTAACTTTTGAGTCCATCTTCCATTTCCTGTACTTATATCTGGGAAAGTTTTATACTCGTTATGAAAAAATAAGCTTAGAAAGAGCTTGACTTCGTACGACAAAAATTGACTGAAGTATTGAATTTCAAAATTTTGCAATAGTATTTTATGCCATTTTTAACTTGCCTTGAGAGGTCGGTTAATTAAATGAGAATAATTCGAGGCACTAAGTGTCAATGAAGTGTAGCAAAAAATATGTATTATTTATTAGGACGTACAAGAAAGTCCCGTGGTGTCCCCATCAGACTTTTTCTGTGTTGTTTCATTAACAAACAGCAGTGTTTTAAACATTCTAACACTTGTTACAACTGTTCTGGAATCTTTTTTATTTATTTATTTATTTTTATTTCATCAAGTCCATTAAACTTAGTTCTTTTACAACACTCCTAGTCTCTTTGTCGGTCTTTTTCGAAAGAGTAACATAGAAGAGGCGATTTTTTAAGCTCTTTAAATATACCTCAATAAAAGAGGTACTTAATGCTGCATTCTCGACTGTAAAGCTTTTACTTTCACGTGACCATTTCCATTAGCTGAGGAAATAAGGTAACATAATAACTTATTCGTAATTCAGAAATAGCTCTAGATTCTGCAAACCACTCTGCGTTGAAATTTTGTTCTGCTTTTCTCCCACTTTTCTACTTTGAGTGTTACAATAATCGCTGTTTCAGAAGAAGAATTAAAAATTCATTTTCTTTCGTTTTGATGAAAGCCTGCAAATTACCTTGAATTCATCACACTCCAAATGATCTCGCAAAAAATATGATGCAAATTTTAACCCAGTTAGGTAACAGTGTATTTAAAAATTAATTTCTTTTTACTTCATAGTATCTAATTTGAGAAATCTGGTATATTGATTTGAAATTTTAACTAATAAACTCTTTTGGTTAATGGCCGAGCGCTTTATTTAATAGCCATTAGCTTTGCGCCACTACAAGGGCCGGAAGTGGCGGACCTGTCATTGTGGAAGCATCTAAGAGGTGGTCATCGTTGCCTCTTATGAAGGGACGGACAGTTACAACCATGCCTTCTCCGGGATTCGAACCCAGCCCATCGCTACGGCATTCAAGGTCACTAACCACTGTTCCGTCTGGGCGGTAAATAATAAACTAATATAGAAAATAATACTGGAAGAGGCAAAAGTCTTCTTATAACCATAAAATTTGTGAACATTTAATTTTTTTAACTTAATTACATCTGTGGTTATGGCACACGAGTACTTAATTTCCAAATCCCATGTAACATCACACATTTATAGTATTAATGCGTGCGTACGATTTCGTAATTGATTAAATGTACAAATCCGACAAAAAGTTAATAAAATTTATTCTTATTACAAGAAATATAACAAAACGCTGGATTTTCCCTCAAAGGTCTTCGTACAATATCACAATATCAAGCAATATAATCAGTAGCTATATTCTAAACTACTAAAACGTTAAATGGAATGTAATCCAAAACTCAGAGAAAGCTAATCCGATCTCACTGCGAATTCGCTACAATCAACAACAACGGCTGAATAAAACAGCAACTGAGCTGAGATGTTTCTCTCCGGCTTTTATAGCTTTTTCAATCCGCCGCGTGTGACAGTTCTAACAATTTCTGAAAAGCAAAAAGGATAAGAATTGCGGTTAGAGCCAACATAGTAGTCAACTACATTTATTCAAATTAAATATCATTCAGATAATCTTTTGCAGATAATCATTCAGATAATAAATGCACGTGCTCTTGTATTTTTACTTTTCCTGCATAACTTTCTCTTAAATTTGCCACTCGCTACATTGCACGGGGAAATGAACCAATTTTAATTATAATTCTACTAAACTACTACTACTTGTTCATAATTCTACGACTATTGCATGAAGATTAACTAAAGGCATAAAAACCTTAACCGGAAGATAAGAACAGCATAATTCAATCATTTTTAAATCAAAAAATGCGCAATTTACATACATATAAGAATAAAGAAACTGAGCTCACTGAGCCGAGCAATGGATTGTATATACTATATATGCTTTCGGTGTGGCCAATTGTAACCAAAATAGGAGGTGCACATTACATATTATACCAATGCATATACAAAATTTCAACGTTTTGAGGTTACTCGTTTTTGGGTTATGCGAGATACATACATACATACGAACATACGTACGTACAGGCGTCACGAAAAAAATGTCTCCTAAATCCATTTTAAATCTTTTTTTCAACCCGTTTTGGGAAAAAGAGTCGTTTATTCTGTCCTTACGAACAGATGTCACCCAAAAACATCGTTTAGTTGCATTTGATAGAGTGAAAATGAATATTTTCGTTGAAATATGGCACTCGAAAATTTTCGCAACTACTCTACTTACTTTACTTCGTACAAGGAATTAAAAAACTGAGCCGAGTAACAGAGTGGCTGCATATATATATATATGTATATAATTACAGAACAATTTTTTAAAAATAAAATATAAACATGCCTATACATATACCTATATACCTATATATATGCCTATATACACGTTTGGTGCGGCTGATTGCAGCCAAAAAGAGAGGTGCACAACTACATGTTATAGCAGCCCTATATGCAAATTTTCAACGTTCTGAGGCTACTTGTTTTTGAGTTATGCCAGGTACATACATATATACGTATGTAGGTACCCACAGACGCCACGAAAAAATTTCTTCAGCATCCATTTGAAATCAGTTTTATAATTTTTTTTGGGGGGAAAAGAGTCCTTTATTCTGTCCTTACGTACAGATGTTACGCAGAAACATCGTTAAATGGCATTAAGCTGTCAAAATGGATATTTTCGTTAAAATAAGATACACGGAATTTTTCGAGATTACAATACTTACTTTATTTTATACAAGGAAATGAAAAGAAGAAGAAGAAGACGTTTTGTTCCAATGCATTTACTTTTTGGTTCGTTAAGGAATATAATATTTGAAACCAAAATTTAAACTAAAAATATTAGGTATTTCTTGTATTATATTGACCAAATCCAAAGTTTGTTATAATCTGCTGCATATTTTTCTCAGAAAAATAAAAAAATACCTATAAAATGCCGAAATTTTAAATCAAACTATTTGAAGGAACATAATAATATTAAGAACTAAATTTTATGAAGATGTCCTAAAAAGACTTTATAATATCCTGCGCAAAAAACAGAAAAAAACCTTTTGAGATAACGAAGTTTAAATGGTTTCTGGTTTTAAAAATCATTATCATTATGATTTTATGACCACAGACTCATATTATTTGGCTCCTATAATATAGTTTAAGCTTTTTCAATGAAGTTATTAAAATGCAGTATCTTCATGTCTCTTTAATGTAGTTGAAACTATAAGGTATTTTCTCCCTCCTTTCTGCATGCCTTCGTGGTGTAACTGTAGCACACTCTGCACGTATTCGAGAGGTCCAGGTTCGAAACCCGGCGAGGGCATTGCTCATTTTTCAACTTCATGACATCGAAGAAAACCTAATGACTCTACAATGACGCCCGAGTAAAAAGGTGGTGGATGATGACAATTCATCACTAGGATTTGGCGATTAGGCTCCCTAATCCGCCGTTGCCCTTTAAAAGGGGGAATAGATAAGGTATTTTCTCCCTTCTTTCTGCATGCCTTATAACGGTAGCACAATCGGATCGTATTCTAGAGGTCAAGGTTCGAGTAGCGGCGAGGACATTGCTCATTTTTCATGTCTTCTGCTTCAAAATAAACTAAGAGACTCTATAGTGGCGCTCGAACTAAAAAGCGATGGATTATGATTCTTCACCAACACAATTTAACGGCTGGATCCCCTAGATTCCAGTTGCCCTTTAAAAGGGGTGTATATAAGGCATTTTCTTCCTCCTTTCTGCATGCCTTCCTGGTGTAACGGTAGCACACTCGGCGCGTATTCGGAAGGTCCAGGTTCGAGTACCTGCGAAGCCATTGCTCATTTTTCAGCTTCCTTGACATCGAAAAAATACCTGATGTTTCTGCAAAACAACGAAATACGGAAACTATACGTTATTGTTTATTGGCATTCTCTTAATTGTGAGGGATTCATTTAACCGATTTCTTTTTGTCTTATCCTTCGCATCGAAATGGCTGAATATTAGTATTATTCTTACAGAGATGCTTAGATAGCGAATGTCTAAATTAACCTATTCGAAATATCAAATAACCGTGCTAGTTTTTGTTAAAATTTTTGTTTATATGTAAGTATGTAATTCCTTTAAATAAATTTTGTAAATTAAACTTGTGTTTCGTTAGTTTCCAGTGCACCTTGTTTATGTCCTGATATATAATCTTCATAACTGAATTTGAATAATGACCCATTGTGTATTCAGAAATCAATACTGATCGAAGTGTCTCTGTTGCTTTAATCATTCAAAATATTTTCATAACTTTCTTTTATCTTCTTATCCTAACTGGCAAGATACAAATATAAAAACTTTATGTTATTCCTGATATCTGAATCACTTAGGTGTATGTGAATTTACATTAGAATATATATTATTTTTGTGATATATTGAAACACGACAGAACGTCTTGAAATATGTAATACTGAAGAGGTGGAACATGTAAAATAAATTCAGCTATGAAAGATATATGGAAGATAACGGAAATAATATTGTAAATTTCAAATATATTTTATCTATGAAAAGCGACAGAGATGAGAAAGTACGGATTTTTCTTTAAAAGAAATTTAGTAGTATCTCGAAGTATGTATTACACGCCGTTTGGTTGGAAAAGAAGGAAAAATACCATAAATATTTTCTTCAGAAATGTATTTTTAGCAGAGATACAATGTGTTGGATTTGCGCCAAAAGAGGTTACCTAGTTACCTCCAGGAAAAAGAGATAAAACGTATTTTTGAAAATTATGTTACTAAAAGCGATAAGGGAGTAAAATAACTTTTCAAAATTCGGAACATAAAGCTGTTTTAAAAAACGCAATTTATATCATGGTGCAAGCAACATCTGCGACTTCTAATTTTATGGTCAGTAGTTATTTACGACTTGAACAGCCGGTTCGAAATTCATTATAAAAAATCTGATGTATGCACTACATGACTTCTTTGTACGGAATATTAAATTATATGAACTTTGCATTCCATTTAAACTTATTAGATTGAATTAAATCTATTTCGTGGATAGCGCATAAACCACGATAGAATAAATAAATGCACTCTTTAAAGTTTACTATATTTGTTTACCATAGCAACACTTTGGCGCTAGGTTCACTTAACAGCGTTACATCTCATTCATTTTATAACTCAAAATGCACAAAAAATACGTATATCATCTGAAGAATTATCTAATTTTGCCACATGTTCTATTCAAATACTATGATAAATCTAAAACGATGTATAAAAAAAATTAAACAAACAAAAAAAAAAAAGAAAGAAACAGTTTTTCACAGACGATTCAGTATTTCTCATTCAGTTAATTCAGTTCTCAGTTAGCGACAAGGCACAAATACATAAAAACTCAAAATATCTATATTAAAAATTACGAAGTAAATCTTAAACATTTATTTCCTCGAATAAATTCCAGAATGGATTAAGCATGATTTAATTCGCAATAATAAAAGAAGGCGTTATCTTTGTTGTTGCGAAGCTTAGTTTTTCTAGATTGACAACAAATCCACTATTCTCATAAGTTTCAAATGTCAATAAATATGGCTGCGTGTCAAAATAATTAGGCTCAGCTGCACTTCTATCATAGCTTACTTTTTTTCTCTCGATGCATAAAAATGTTTCTAAGAAATATTTCTTATTAAATTTATCTTGCAGTATAATTCAGAGCAAAATACAGTTTTCGTCCCTTGCCTATTCTCAGTATTTGATAAAATGCATTATTAATGGTATAAATACGTTAGCAGAGCAATATGGAATTCCATTTAATTGAAAGGGTTAACTAATTTAATTATTTTATGCCTCTAATACTGTCTCCCCGTCGGCGATTTGCAGTTTCACAAAAGCCTGCATTCGCTCTGTGATTGTGAAGCCATTCACTTAATGTTCGAGTGCAATACATGTAGGGACTGCATGAGTACCTGTTATGAAGATTAAGAAATTTGCTGTGCTTACAGAATTTATAAAGCCCTGTAATGCATATTAAAACAGACATTCTTCCTAAAGCTGTAGATTAATTTAATTAACTTTAGCAGTCTTTCAGCTGCTCAGCCGATGAGAATTCAGACGTAAATATTACTTGGGCACAAATCCTTTCCAGCAGCCAATCTAAAGTAAACATGAAATACTGTTGCATTTCGGGAAGAGAAATGTATTCGTCTTGCTGTCACTAATTCATAACATTGTACTATCCCGGATGTAGAATGGCTTTCCACATAAAATATTTTTAAGCTGTTTCATAGCGTGTTCATAAATCAGGAAACCCTAGTTCGAAAGAAAATTATTTTAAGTCATATGAAGAAATTGAATGATTTTTCACTCTTAGTGAGTATTTTAGAATGTTATTTTACAAAACAAAAGAGAGAGAAGATGTCATCTCATGGCTTTGAAGTTGACTGGGACCATCTAGATCTCCTAAACTTTTAGCACAAAAGAGACTGTGAGTTTTGAAATGAAATTTTGCGTTTGTTCACTCTAAACGGCGAATCAGTTTTCAAATTGTTGCCAGCAAATTTTAAAAGAAATCAAATAATGAAAATCTGGATGAACGCATGAATATATGCTTCTCGCATTATGAAAAACAGAGTCATCAAATTTTGAATAACCGAGCATGTTCCATGAGTCCTCTACCCGAACATGTTCACCTGGGAGCTCGAATTTTCAATTTCTTTTATTTTCCATTTCATATTTTGTGAATTTTTCATGAATTTTTGATTAACAAACTCAACGAATTGAAAGCGAGCAGTGGCAACACTGTGCGAAATTAAACATTTTTATCTCCGGCGAGCGAGACTGTCCTATCGGAAATTTAAAGTATATGTTGTTTCTAAATATTTTGTGATTGTGCTGTTGAATTGAATTTTGCGAAGAACGTGATGTTTACTAAATAAAGTTTACACAAAAAGTGTTGGTAATAAAAAGACAAAAATCGTTTTCTAAGTCATCTTACAAAGAAAACTGAACTTTGACATGTTGAACTGAAAAGAGTCTGAAAAAAATAGAAAAATATATGCCAACACTGAACACTGCTGTTAAAACACTGCAGTCTAAACATATGCTGTTATTCTCCTTTTAAAATCTTTATGAATATGCTGTTTAATTGTATATGGCTTAAGTGGGAAGAAAACGATACTTAATAATAAAACTAAAAAGACAAAGAAAAGGGGTTAGCAGGAGTTAGTTTAACAACATAGTGGTAGACTTCAAGTTCAGCGGGAACGGAAAAAAAAAACTTTTAACAAACCTATTTGGGCATCCATTACAATCTGAAGTCCTTCAGATTCCTTTTTTTCCTGCTTCAACTTTTTCTATCCTACGATCGTCTTCTTTTCCTGTGACGTTACCTAATGATGTTACCCGTGACCCTGTGACGTTACCAATAATATATTTCATATTTTGTAAAACTTTAACGAATTTTTATGAACAAACTCAACGATTTCATTGGCAACACTGTACAGAAATATAATATATTTCATATTTTGTAAAACTTTAACGAATTTTTATGAACAAACTCAACGATTTCATTGGCAACACTGTAAAAAAAAAAAAAAAAAAAAACATTTAAACATTTTTATCTCCAGAGCGCGAGACTGTAAGTCGGAAATTTTAAAGATATGCTGTTTTTAATGTTTTTAAATATTTTCTGGCATTGCTGTTGAATTAAATTTTATGTCGTTTAAGTGCGAAGAACATGATATTTAATAAATAAAAGTAACACACAAAACGTTACAAATATTCTTTTTGGGCGTAATATAAAATCTGAAATCTTTCGGATTTTAGTTTTTTTTCCATTTGCATAAAAAACAAAGAATGTGTGAGGAGTAATTTATTTTTTGACTAATAGTTAATTTTTGGTTAAAGCAACTTTCCTTTTCACCCACGCTTTCCTGCCGGAATGGCAATCAGTTAGCGCGCGTTTATTCAAATTAAGGAAGAAAACGTGCTCGTTAAGCGAAGGTTTCGGAAGATGATTTTAGAGCGCATTATGCCTGCTTGAGGGCCAAGTTGTTACTTAATAGCCCTTTGATTCTGTGGAGTTAAGTGATTCTTAGCCATTAGGCTCGTTCCACCGGCTCCTACGAGTCAGAGCCTTTCTGCGAGATTAAATTATCCTGTGAGCCGTTAGACTAGTTAATTACATTTTATTTTAAGTTTGTAAGGTTTATCCTAATTTTATTAACAGTTATTTTAAGTTTATGCATCTTTCCTATCACTTCTAGTTTAAGCTTACAATTTCCTACAGAACGTAGTTTCAGAAACGCAGTAAATGCAAATGAAAAAGAGTACTATTTAAGTCGATACTCCACCAACTTCGAGAGAGAGAGTCTGATTCCCCGACTAACGCGCGTTTGCCTTTGGCTGATTTCTCGCTTAGTTACGACGCTCGGCCATACCTTAGACCTTTGCTTGGCTTCGCCGATTTAATTAATACTTAGGAGCCAACTAGTTAGATTTCTGATAGTTTCGGCTATAGCTTTCATGTAGCTTAGTTACGTTAGGTTAGTTTAATTTAAATTCATTATTATTTAAGCCCGAGTGGTTCTAAGTTAGGACTTTAGAATTAAATAAGTAAAACCCACAACTTTACCGAGAGCCATCAAATTTTGAATAACACAATCTTCCACCCGAACATGGGCATGTGGACGCCCGAATTTTCAATTTCGAATTTGTTTTATTACCTGTTTCCTATTTTGTAAAACGTTAACGAATTTTTTAATTAACAAACTCAACGATTTTAAAGCGAGCAATAGCAACACTGTACGAAACAAAACATTTTTATCTACAGCGCTCGAGACTGTGCATCGGAAATTCTTAAAATATGTTCTTTTTAAATATTTTGTGATATTGCTGCTGAACTGAATTTTATGGTGCTAATGTAAAGAACATGATATTTAGTAACGAAAAAAATGTCAAACGCCCCTGCAGTATAAAACCTGAAAGCGTTCCGATTTTTCTTAATTTTATTTAATTTGATTTTTTTTTTCATTTTTTAAAATGGTTTTGCTCCTAAGAATAATTCCAGTTAATCGACTGCTAATGTCTAAAGCGGTAAACTACAAACTACAGATTCTAAAATTACAGATAGCATGAACATTTCTTCAGTATATTCTTTAAATTTGTTTGTTCAATATGCGTTGTTGATATTTCAAGTGATTTAATATAATTTTAGAGACCACAGTTTCATTAATGCAATGAATGAAAAGTAATGTGTAATAAATTTACGTATTTAAGTAGTAATGGAGTCGCGCTGTACATAGCTAAGATTAAATGCTTCATAAAATACGTTCAAGGACTTCATATTCAAAATTCTTTTCCCTCGAATCGGCGAGAGTGACACACTTCGTTTAAGTCGATTAACAGTTATGCTTATATTGGATCTTTCCTTTATATTATGTTTCATCACGTACTCGCTCAGTCCAGAGAGTTATATATCCAATTACCACTTCAACATGATCTTTCTATATGCAGAAGTTTTCACTTGATTTAATTGGAAATAATATTCTTTAGTTTATTTCATTAAAATCTTCTTGTTTTTTGTTCTACAGTGTTAAGGATCTTGTTTTAATTCTTTTCGGATTAAGAAAGAGAGCCTCTTGAAAGCTGAATGAATTAACTGTTATAGCATTATAGACAAATTATATAGTTCTACAGTATAAATGATTCAATGGCTGTTATAGAGTACAAATGGCTCAGTTAAAATTCAGTTTCAGGAAGAAAAGACTTCTTAAATACTAAAGGGTATTCAACACACAGCGATTGCATTTGCTTTGAGTTACAGTCATTGCTTTTTAATAAATTTTTATTACCGCGAATTCTTTTGAGGGGAATTTTATAGAATTTTTGTGACTCGAGTTGCATTTCTGTAGAATTTTTAATTCCATGATTACATTTCTATTAAATACCTTATTATTATTTCAAGGCTGAACTTCGTATTTAGATTTTTTTCAAACTGAGAAGGAAAACTTCTCTTAAAATTTCAATAGAATAACTTTTATAACAGCCTAGTTGTGTAAACGATTCAATAGAAATGTAGTCGCAATAATTAAATATTCTTTATAAATATTTTATTTGGGCTTCATTGTATTACAATATTTTAATTGTAGAAATCATGAATATGAAAAAAAAAGTTCCGATGTAGTAACAGTTAGCAGAAATAAATTCAAGAACATCTGAATTTTTTTCTAAGCTCCTGTTTCGCTCTTTAACTTGAACCAACAACGAATAAAATGAAAATATGCGCCGTACAATACTTCGCCTTTTTCTCTTTGGAGAAAATGTCTAGTCGTATGCAAATTAACCTCGAAAGAAGTGCAGAACTGAAACATCCTCAGTCATCAGCTTCACGCTTCGCTGGAAAAAAGATTCCAAATTTTCATTTTCATCCTCCGCACTTTAAGCACATAAGATCGGCAAATATTTATTCTCTTTTGACTTTTGGCGGCGTTCCAAGTACCTATGGAAAACTTAAGATACTAAGAATCAATAGCTAGAACTTCTAGGTCAATTCCATCTTAAAAGAAAATGAAAAGAATGTTGAATGCCATCGTATTCTTTGACACTTCATTTTGTTGATAGATGTTTAAAATGGTTGAGCGATAAAATGTTGAAATATGTTCTCATTTAGAAATGAAATGGGATGCAATTAGATGTCACTGAAATTTTAGAGAACTGCCAAAACGATTAAGTAATATTCGTTCTTTTTTCTGCGATATGCTTCAGTACTTCAAATAAATCCTTTTAAAATATGTAATAAGACTTGAGTAAATACAGAAAGTCTCACAAGTATTTGAAATATATGTTAACAGTATTTACGTAAAGGAAGTAAAATTGGTAAACCCATGATCTGAATTTATGTTCCACGTTTATCTTTATATAGTTTGGTTCCTTAGAAGTTTGAAACACTTTATTTATTTAAAAGGGAAAAGTAAAAGATCTTCGTCTGCCAATTCAAGTTTATGCAAGGCAGAAGATCATATGTCCCAAATCGTTCAACCAGTCTCCCTTCAGGCTATGTCTCGGAAAATGTTTCACATTCTGCAAATATTCTCCGATTTAGCATATATAGTTCACATGGCAAAATTACGGCTATGGGATCAGAAATACACTGGTGTGCAAAAATTAAGGACGAGACGGTATTATCAATATAACTTTGTACAAAAGCTTTCCAAATCAACACATTTAATACCGTAAGATCCCCAATACATAAGGACATGAGTAATGTAAGCAACACTTACTAAAAGAGAAATCAGAGGGATAAAAAGAAGCTTTATTGAAAAAGTAGCATGGAGCGCAATGCGACCGAAGGCCGAAACATCCCTGTGATGGGTGTCCAGCAAGAAACATCCGGTCTTAAATAGGGGATATGATCTCCCCTGACTGCTAGGTAGGTTTCACATCATTTGTGTATGCTGGATATGTGGTTGTTAATGAGCTGTTGAGACACTGCTGCTCGTTTCTCTTCTAGCACCAATCGCAGTTTCGGAATCGTTACTGGCGATAAGTTACGCGCTGCCACGGGTCTCCCTAGTACGTTCCGTACATGCTTGACGGGATTTAGATCCAGAGACCTTGCCGACCAATCCATGTGTTCAATATCTTCACTCTCCACCAGTTCTTCGACAGTAACTGTGCAATGAAGTGGAGCGTTGTCGTCGATGAAGAGCAACTGAGGACCTTGTGAAAAGACGCATGTAAGGAAGAAGAACCTCGTTACAATAGTAGTCCCAGGTGACGAACCTCCTTGGGAGATATGAAGGTCGGTCCGGCTACCAAGCATTATGTCTGCTCGAACGAGAACACGGCGACCTCCAAAACAATCTCTTTTGATGATGTTGAAGGGGTTATTGCGTGTTCCCCACTCTGTCCAGATGTGTATGTGTCTAGAATCGCAACTCAGACTAAATCTGTTCTCATCTCTAAAGAGTACTCGTCCCCATTCATTGTCTCTCCAATTCCGGTGTTCTCGGCACCACAGAGAACGCCTTCTCCGATGGGCAGGCGTTAGAGGTACACACCGTACAGGGCGTCGTACAAACAGACCACCACCGTGCAGTCTTCTGGCCACGGTAAAACGCGATATCGGTCGTCCAGTCGCCTGTGTCGTGTGTCTAGCGATTTCTCCCGCTATCTGCCGCCTGTTTCTTCTGGCCTGTAAGGCAATATACCGGTCATCTGCGGATGTGGTTCCTCGTGGACGACCACTACTAAACCCCCGGATAGCTGTTCCTGTAGTTTGAAATTGTCTCCAAAGTCGTGAAACGATGCTGTGAGCAATTCCGAACTCTTCAGCCACACTTGTCACACTGCGGCGTTCATCCAACTTCCCAATGATTCGACCTCGGGTAAAAGCATCCAGATGTCGTCTAACATATTGATTATTCGCCATTTCTCGCTGAGACAGCAACTCGGTGTGATTTTAACTGCTATACGGCGTGCAATCTCTTTGCCAGAAATACTGATCTTACACCGATAGCATGCTTTATGCTACTCAGACACTCCCCCATTACGTCTACCTGCACATCTGCGCATGTGCTACCGTACATCACCTTACTTAATCTCCTGATTGGTCTTTCTGTCCGCTCTGCCTCTTCGTTCAGCTGATATGCTAATTTTTCGACTTCGTCCTTAATTTTTGCACACCAGTGTATACTTCACAATTAAGTAATCTTGTACTATAGATATGAGGTTTAGAGAGTTCACGAGAGCAGAGAGAGGGCGGCATTTGCCTCAAATGCACTACTGGAAGACGCACAAAACTTGCTAAGAAAAGACGGAAATTCATTTAACTCAATCTCATGCGGACACCACGACTTCCTTGTACGGAAAATTAAATTATACGCATTTTTGCTGTATTACATTTAAACTTGTCTCCTCGAATTTCATAACAGATATATTTCTCATTAATTAATTCAGTTCTCACTTCGAAACAGGGCAAAAATACACGAAACCTCTAAATATCTTAAACTGAAAAATATAGAAACATATAAAACACCAAATATAGTTAAAACAATTAAAAAATGATTTTTACAATTAAAACTACAGTTTCTAAGCAAAAGCAAGCAAATCGGCAATCAGGCAAGTAGACAGATTTTTCGGAGCACAAGACTGAAAGTTTACAGAAAGTAAACTGAAGTTTACTGAGTTTCTTGAAACCCAAAGTAAATTGATAATTTCTTGAACCAAAGTAAACTTTGGTTACTCGTCAAAAAAAAACTGAAGGTATATAAAGTTCATTGATTCAATATTTTGCTACGTTTCAAATGTAAACAAATATGGATGTTACAGTAAAAAAAATTAGGCTTAGCCGCACTTAAGCAACTTTTAAATTCTTAATGATTCCACAACTATTGCTTGCAGATGCACTAAAGGCATGAAAACCTTAACTGGCAGATATGAACAGCATAATTCAATCATTCTAAAAGCAAAAACGTACAATTTGCCAACATGTAAGATTAAAAAAACTGATCTCTTGGAACAGAGTAACAGAGTGGGTACATAGATATATATACCAAACGGGAGGTGCACAGCTACATATTATAGCAATTCTATGTACAAAATTTAAACTTTCTGAAGCTATTTGTTTTTGAATTCTCTTCTGAATCCATTTTAAATCAATTTTATAATTCGTTTGGGGAAAGAGAGTTCTTTATTCTGTCTTTACGCAGAGATATTACTCAAAAACCTCGCTAAACTGCATTAGGTAACGGTCAAAATGGATTTTTCGTTGAAATATGATACTCAGGAGTTTTTCATGATTATAGTACTTCCTTTACTTCGCACAAGGATGTAAAATTGAAAGTGCAATTGTTATTTTAAAAGTTCAAATACATCAAGAATCATTATTTTAAAGCACATATAGAGCAATGAAATAGTTTAGCACTACAATAATTTAACAGCATTATATTCTTGATATTGCTTTCAGTCCTCAATGCTGTGTGGCCAACCGTCGTATTTCCACTAACTACACTGCTGGCCAACGTAAATGCAACATCCTGAAGGAAACATGCAAATAATATGAAATTTACAACATGCATTAGCGGAGATGAGATATGCAAATGATTAGAATTTCAGCCCAGACGCTCATCACGCGCGCTTGTGGCGCCACTTCAAAGCGATATTTAAGGCTTGGAGTTTTCGACAATTTTTTTTGTGATTTTTGAAAAAAACGATCAATTATGCCTCGTACTAAACAGCGATCATCGTTTGATCAAGTATCCGAATTCGGCAGAGGAATGATAGTGGCGTACCGAGACTGTGGATTTATCTTTCAGGGAAATCGGTAGTTGTGTTGGACGAAACCAAACAACTGTAATGCGGATATGTGACCGTTGGATGCAGGACGGTACGACGGACCGACGTGTTCGATCGCATCCACCTCAGTGCATCACTTCATGTGATGACAATACATTGTGCGCATGGTACTGACGGATTGCGCAGTCCCATCACGAACCATAGCACAGTACATTCAGTCTGTAACCCATCACCCATTGTCTGCGCGTACCATTCGACGCCGTTTACAGCAGAGTGGTCTGCCCGCAAGACGTCCATTGCTTCGTCTACCCTTGACGTAGAACCACAGACGTCTCTGCCGCCAGTGGTGAGATGGAAGAAGGATGTGGACGGCAGAATGGAATGGAAATGTCTTTACTGACGAGTCACGTTTCTGTCTGCAACACCACGATGGTCGAATTCGAGACTGGAGACACCGTGGAGAGAGAATACTGAACAGCTGCGTTATGCACCCCTACACTGGTCCTGCACCGGGTATTATGGTATGGGGCGATATTGGATATCAGTCTCGCACTCCTCTAGTACGCATTGCCAGTACTTTAAACAGCCACCGCTACATTGGCAGTGGTGATCTGCAACAATGGCGGCTACTCTGGCTACTGATTCTGGAAGGAACCACACTTCACAAAAGTCTATAAATTGAATCATTTGATACTTGACTATGTTATCTTATATTATGTTATCTACTAAATAAATTTATTGCGTTATGTTATGTTATAGTATGTTATCTACTAAATAAATTTTGTTATGATATCTCTTGTCTTTCTTGATGTTGCAATTTGGGTGGCCAGCAGTGTATCTTCTGTATCTCTCTTCCTGCGTTTGACACAACATATTGCTAATATTGGAGCAACAAAGTTCTTTAAATATGAATCACGTTATTAACTTCATTACCTACTTGCAATCATATTTCTTTAATATCCATTTTTTGGTATAATTTCGATTAATTCCGAGAAAGGGGCTAAGAATTTCCTTTATTATAAATAGTTTAGTTGAATTAAAAGAATAACCATTGACATAATTGACAATATGTGAATAGTATGTTGTTTGCTAACATTAAGCTAAAGTAACATTGTTGGAACTAAGGTACTGGCTTTAATTTACATTTATGGTAATGAAATACATCGACTGAACTTGCTCAAGAAACTCACTGCTATCGCAGTTTGAGATTTTCAACTATCTCCTGTTAATGTGAACTAGAATTCTTATTGAAGCTTCTGCATGGTCGAAGTTCCGTCAAAGTTCAGATCGGTTCAACTTCCTTACAGCAAGCTTTCGAGTGCGTATGAACAGAACTTAAGTGTGTTTACTTGTGCTGAGTTCGCTTCAGTAGACCTAACGTGCATTGGAATGGCATCAAGAGATTAAACAACGGTGGCTGAAAATGAGATATATCAAATTATCGGTTTCTTACTGTTTTCTTCGTATAACGTTTGCCTTGCTCCATGTTTCATTCTAAAATTTACCATTGAACGAGGCGTATCGTTCGTGGTTTGTTCTGTTGCATATATATGTCAAAACTCACAGAAGTTTATGTTTGTTTTCTTTTATGCTTATTTATGGATTAGCTACAGTTATTGCTAGAAATATGAAGTGAATCAGTACCTTAATTTAATATTCTATGAAGAACGGAATGCAAAGCTGTAAGATATGACTTCTCTTATGTCAAGTTGCTAATTAATTAATTAACTAATTAATTTAAATAAAAAATAAAAGTTCAGAATTTTTTTTTCGTCATATAAGAATTACTAAAAACCATTTAGTTAATTCAAGTATAACTGATTTTTAAAACTGTAAAAATGTATCTTCTCCGTGACCGGTAATATTCTTCCTCCCCTAAAAGTCTCTCTAATATCAGTAAGCGCTGGAGGTAAAAAAGCGAAGTTTTGAAAAAATAACTCTGTTAAAAAGTAAGACAAAAACATTTTATTAAAATGGAAACAAGGTTACCAAAAATAGTCGTAATATGGGGTAATAAACAACTAATGTTCCTAGAAAATAACCTTAACGAAAAATTTATTCATTCAATAGCGGCTAAGTGGATAAATTCTAAGGAATGAGTGGGATGAACGGACATTTCTGCGTTTTACCCGTGCGATGTATAGACTAATCAGTTTGCTTAGATAGTCGCGCACGGAGACATCCTTTCTTTTAAAACTCACGTTCAATGCTTTAATCAGTCAGCCAAACCAAATCTAAAACTTTATTAGTAATTGACAATTTATTATTTAAAGTGAGACAGAAAAAGCATTACTAAGTACTTTGTAGAACTTTCAGTTCATTATTATTGCTTCATAAGTCAATAAGGCATCAATATATAAATCATCTAATGCCTCTTTAAGCAAATACACTTTTACAGTTACGTATAATTATCTCCGGGGAATTTAAAACTAGGTAAAATGGAAAAAGAAAGTAAAAAACGTAAAAACAGGAAATATAAATTTAAAAAAGTAAAAAACTATTGTAAAAGCGTTTTGTAATGAAAACCTTAAAATAAAGCGGGAAGGCTTAATTGAGGGATTAACCTGCAAAGACCTTATTTTGTACTAACAAATTATTTTTATTTTAAGAAACTTTTCAAATTTAAATGACGTATATGCAAATTCTCAATGAGTTCGGAAATAGTATTTAAGTAGCAGAATTGAAGAGTTAGTAGTAGAAGAGTTAATTACGAGTTGGGAGAGTTACTGCAAGTTACTCTGTAGCTGAATATTTCCGCAGGCCACTTATTTTAGATCATATTGATAATTTAGACTCGGCTTTGCTGTGTGCAACCAAGGATTTAGATTGAAGTAGGAGCCAATCGTATAGTTAAAATTCAATTCATTCTGACTGTACATGCAAATTTAAGTTACTTAGCCACAAGTAGTGGTTAGTTATAAGTACCGACTGTGTGCATGTTCTGTTTGCTCAGTTTAGTGAAAATAAAGAAGTTGTTATAATTGTCGGCATTCATCTGTTTTTGAAGACGTATCGAGAATTCGCTTTCTCGTCTTCAGTAGGGTCTATATTTTATGCTCTCAAAAAGAGCAAAACTCTACAAACCTAAGTTCGAATCTCGGCAAATGGTTTGATTGAAAAATTTCATAGTTTCCTCATGTCTAACGTAAATATAATCTACTTTATTTTAGGAAACCCTTCATGAAAGCACTTCTTCGCTTAGGGTAATATTCCTCGTACGCTGTGTTGTATTGAATTAAACAAGCAAATGTAACAGAATGATAATATCTTCCTTAATATGGAATATTCATCGGAAATGTGAAAATTTAACTTAAAATCTGATAAATTATGTAATATTATTTAAGATAAAGATGACTATATTAACAGAAAGGTTAAAGAAGATGATTTAAAATAGGAATATATTAACAGAATTTTCAGAGAACGAGAAGGAAAAATTAATAAATCAAATTGTCAAGAATCAGTTTATAAGAGGAACTAATTTTTTTAAATATTTTTTACAGAAAAATGAAATGATTCATTCAATTATTCATTCAACTGAAACAGAGAAAAATCATAATAGTGAGCTTCCAGTGCCCATTTACTAATGGGTTGCAATGAATTTCATTTAGTCTAGGTAACTTAAAGCGAACAACTTCTAAATTAGCACTTAAATTCTAAATGGCATTAACGTTTCATAAATTTTAACAGAAACATCTAGTTTTAAAAACTGCGATTTCCTAGTAGTTCTGGTCACTGAAACCAAGATTAGATTTTTAAGGAAAATTCAGCATTAAAATCAAGGTATTTTTTAAGATATACTATTGATTTTAATCTTTTAAATCCCGGAGAATGCATGGTTGTATGCAAATGTTGTGTCCGCGTAACATGGGGGCATTCTAAATCTGCGGCAGCCGAAAGTCCTCTCGAGAGGTTATTGGTAGGGGAAGAGGGATAGGAGACCCTCGGACCCGTCTCCCGAAAGTGCTCTCCATTGCTGATGTTACTTCCAGGCAACTGAGATAGTCGATAATACGGAACAATAAATAACACACACAACAAAAAATTTGAATAGTGGCTATTTTTTCTACAGAACAGGAGCTAAATATTCAAGGAGATTTTTAAACAATTATTGCCAATATTGCTTTGCTAAAAGCATAATTTGTTTACCATAAAAAAACGAGAAGATGAGATCAACACGTTTATATTAATTTTTTCCTATTCACATAACTTCAGTGTTATTTGCCGTTTACTAAAAAGACGTTTTTTAAAGTTTTCATTTTAAAATTATAAATTATTATCTTTTCCTGAATCCTTAAAGCTGCAATTGAAAATATTATCTACATTATGCTATTATGATTTAATGTAATTTACATTTGAATATAAGGTGTACAGATAGTTAATTTTACTATATATAGGACGCCCATTTACCTTTTTGTAGTCGGTCAAAAAATATCTGGGGATAGTTGTGCTCATAATGCCTCAAAGGTAAAGATTGTGTAAGGATTTTTAAGGTGGGTAAGGAGGTAAGTGTATATATATATATATATATATAAACGTTTGGTACTTTCGATTGCAATCAAAAAGAGAGGAGCACAAGTAGATATTATACCAGTAATATATATAAAATTTCAACATTCTACGGTTAATTGTGTTTTACTTATACGAGTTATATTCATACATAAGCACGTACAGAGTCACGAAAAAATCCCTTTTTAATCCGTTTTAAATCTGTTTTACGATCCGTTTTGGAAACTAAAGATAGGCTTTATTCTGCCCGCACGTAAAGACGCCACACAAAAAATCCTTTAAATGGCTTCAGGAACGATCAAAATGGATATTTCCGTTGAAATATGATACCCAAAATTTTTCGCGATAATAATACTTCCTTACAAGAAAATAGAAAGGGGAGTGTCAAATTATTATTTCTTTTTCTAAAAAGAAAAATTTAGTCTTAGCAAAAAAAAAATAATTATACCTCTTATTGTATTAAAATTTGAAAGGCTCCGCCATACAAGATATTAATTTTCCTCTTCGCTGCTACAAATTTTGTGTAATAAAAGGTAAAGCATCTAAAGAAAATCTGTGTTAACCAATTTCAGTAACATTTAGTAAGTATGCAGCTTGGATACAGGCAAAATGTACATCTAATATTTCATCGTCCATTTGCTTAGACTGTAACAACATCTGAAATATCTTGGAACTTAATGAATTAAACTCAAAACCTTGATGCTTTCTTCACTTTCTTGACTTGTTAATTTAAAACGACATTATGGGTGACATTTAAACGAGCTGATTGATGCTTGTCAAAATTCATTGGAATACTGAAATTCCTTGAGCACATCTCAGCATAGCAGTTCCACGTCTCTTGCAACTGTTATTTTTTAAATAGCGAGTTTAAACATGAATATTTCGCTTAAAATGTGCATTTCGAAAATCAAATCCGATGTAGTTGCGCAAGGACGTTTTAGAAAACGTGTTAGCTTAGTTCTGCCAGAAGGTATGGCATTTAAATTATTTCATCTTTAAATTTTTTAAGACATTAAAATATCAAATTCGTACGCGAAAAATCATCTTATATGCAAATCCCCTTTTTCATTGAAGTATATAAGCCAGGAAATACCCAACTGCAGCTGTCAATCACTTCCATAACAAGTAGATATTTTCGATGATTTTCATACTCAGAGCGGATTTTTGAATAATTACGCGACCTTGAGATCGGCAATGTAACATATTGTGAAAAATGTGACTACTCATGAAATATTTGTTGAACTAACGCGTAAATGAGAAATGAAATTAACATTTCTTCACTTGAATAAATCATTGTAAATACTTGAGTAGCTTACAGGACGACGAGAATCCATTTAAGAATATTTTTTAAACATCTGCTTGGGCAACTGTGTTAGTTAATCTTTGGAGTTCTAGCGTAGTAAATTTTTACTATCGTAAATATCGTATATTGTGAATTTTGACAATTTTGCGAATAAATTTCGTACTTTGAATACATAATCAAAAGAACTAAATGAACATGATATGAGAAACTTCGCAGTAAGTTTTGCAAAACAAAACTATACAACATGCTGCACTTGGATGTGAAAGTAAAAGAACTTCTATGCTGTGAAAGAACATAAAGTTCAGGATTGCTTTAAAATTGCTGAAGAAATGGTAGCTAGAATGTGTTAGGAATTTGAGTTTGGCCCTCACGACAAACCCGAATGTTGTCTTTGATCAAGATAAATCACCGCTGATCATCCATCACTAAGCCATCTTTACCTTTTGAATCTTTTGAACATCCAGTATCTTGGGAAACAGATAGACTAAAGAGGTCCTCCAGACTTCCCTACATGATATCGAATCTTACTCTTCTTAATGATTTTTTTTTAAAGATATCTTTCTAAGTGGACAAAAGTGAAGGACCTCTGCTAAAAAAACTGTTGGTTTGAAGCATTGCAACTTTTAAAGCAACTGATTGTCAAATTCAAATGCTGATTTCTGTGAGGCAAGATATCACACGTTATATTGATGCGTTTTGAGCGGCATATCATAGCTTACTTTGAAATTTCATTCTAAGATGTGCTCTAGAAGATTTATAAAGTAATTAATAATATGTATTCTTGTATTTAGCATTATCTTTCTTTTTATAATTAGAGCTCTAAACATCTGGATATTTCAAAAATCCAGATAATGCTTTTTTCTTGTTGTTTTAGATTTATATAAGCATTTTTTTACGATGCAAGTGAGAAACCTTTCAAGTTTTGTATAATATTTTACAACAGAAAACATTGTACACTTATATAACAAAAAATAAGACTACTTCTATAAAATAAAATAGAGAAACATTTTTTTTTCAATGTAAGATAAAAAATAAAATTATTGTTTTACCAAAATACGCAATAAAATTTTACAAAAAGTAATGAAATTAATTTTTGTTTCCTAAGTTCTAAAACTAAGCAATAATCTTGTTTTTTTCATAGTGAATTCAAACAAATTATTTTTGATTTGCTTTAATTGAAACACACAATTTGTTTCTATTTAACTGTAGCTAAACTTATATAATTTTTACCGACGTAAAATTTTAAAAATAGTTTTATATACCATATTACTAAATTCAAGCTCATTATTAAAATGAAAAAACACGTTTAATGAACCAAGAACACGGTTAATGAAATCAAACTTATCTTTAATTGGCCTAGAAAAAGAACCAATGATCCTGAAAAATATAATTCTAATGTGCATTCTTCACAATAAATGTGAGACAGTTCTTACCTCCCGTTTCACTGCTCCGACCGATAAAATTGAGTTTCTGTCTTTCATGTCTAGAAAGCTACTAAGGATATATATTAGATTTATATATATTGTTCTAATATAGATATTTTGACACTAAACAGGACTTTTTTCTAAAATGACACATCGAATGTTTTCGAGATTCCGATTCTGCAACTCAAATTATACCAAAGTGTCAAGTTTTGCATAGATTTTTGAATCTCTCTTTTTTATTAAGCTTACTTGATTTCTTTTTTCACAATCTGGAATTTAGATTCAATCCAAATCAAATTCGAAGGTATTTTCTGATTTATTTTTAAATTTGTATTTGTTGTAATTTTTATAAATTTTTCAAATCATTTTGGAATTATAACCTATGAAACTTTTATCATCTTTTAAATTAGATGTATTTCTAAGCATGCCTACGAAACATTAGAGCTCTTTTATTAAAAATTTAGTATGCTATGCATGAATTTACATAATGCGGATTTTGAAATTTGGCATCTTTGGTTTAAACAATAATAATGCCGCATGTGCTTTGCAGGTCTAAAAATGCCAACTATGATAACGAAACGCAATATATAGAAAACTCTTTGGCAGAATGAATGATGCACCTTCTTTCCGCTCTCAGTCAATGAAAAGGAAAAGAAAGTAGGTTACCATAAATTAAGAATTTTTCTCAAGTGAATTATTCTTGATGCAAACTAAAACAATCCGTCAAGATACACTTCTGAATTTCTCTGTAAGTTTCCTACAACATTTTACAAAATTTAATATTTATGCACAGTTTGAGTAGTAGAATAGAAAGGTAGAAAAAAATAGGAATGTCATTTAAAAAAAAGTTCAATTTTGAGTCAAATTACTTATGCTAGAATAATGCCATACATAAATCTAATATACATCCTACTTCGCGCTTTGGAGACCTTGAAAAACACAAGTTAAAATTTCGTCAATCGGCCCAATAAAGGAGATACAGAACTGTTCCACACTTTTTGTTTTTTTTTTGTGACTCTCCCATACCCTTTTTTTTCTTGCCTGTGCTTGTGCATAATTTTTAGTGAATATGATTATCTACAACACTACTATTATGAGCATTTGACTATTCAAGAAAGTTAAAAGAGACAGATAGTGATAAACTATAACTATTATCCCAAATAAAATGTACAGATTTCTTCGAACAAAATTATGTGTAGCAAAAACAAAACAAAAAAAATGAAACGAATTTCAAATTAAAAGTCCAATTATTCTGTGTGAGAAAATATAAGAGCAGAAAGAAGTCAGTTTTCCCTTAACATTTTAAACAAAATGAAATAAACACTTTTTAAGAACTTATAAATTAAATTTCATTCACCAAAAATTTCTCGGTAAGATATTTACTCCATTCATTGATTCAAATTGGTTAAAATTAAAATAAGTGAACTACATTTTTTTTAGCAATGTTTGACTTGAAACCTCAATAGATCTCTTCTGCCTCAGCTTTAAAACTTTCATTGTTTTACCTTAAAGCGACGGCAGATTTTATTTATTTAGAAGTATTTTATCTTACAACATTGATTTAAAACATACGTGGAACTTTATTTGTTATTCTGTTTCAAATGTATTAATGACAAACAAAAGAAAAAAAGTAAAAGCTATTTTTCTTTGAACTACATTCGTGGAATAATAAAATAAAACCTTCTCAATAAAGAAAAAGAAACACTTTTACTTCCGCGATAGATTAAATTTTCATTTTTTAAATTTGTTTATGTATATTCTCAAAAGCCATCGAGGGAGATCTATTTTGTGAAAGTAAAAGGAAAGAATGTAAAAAATTTAATGTTTGAGAAAGGAAAAAACAAAAACTGTGTAAAAGACTTTCACATAGGCTCTTATTTATTTCCTTGTAAATTATAATTTCTGATCTCTTTTTTATCCTATTAAATTGGTAGCATAATTAATATTTAAGTTCAGATAGTTTCCACAGCCAAGAAAGAAAGTAATAGAATCGAACAAATCCTTAACTGATTTTGTGTAGATTTTTCGAAAGAGAACTGTCCAAATCCAACCTAATTTTGAAACATATCTGCATTAAATCTGATCACCATTTTCTTTAAAGTGGGAACTCTTTTTGCGTCTGTAAACGGGTTTCTCCTTTTACACCACATGTGGAATGTTTCCTGGAAATCGTGTACTGAAAAACGTTTAGTCAATTTTGTTCTATTTGAACACGTATGGTGTAGGAAAATACTTCCTAAAAGAAACCTAGCACTTATTAGAATTACACATATCAAAAGCCTCAATATTTTCCTGCAACCGATACCATCATTTACAGGGTAAAGAACCGGATATAAATTACCAAAGTTTCATAACCCGAATCACTTAGTTAGTTGTTGGAATGGTTCAAATTTCCCAGCATTAGAAAGGCCAGGAAAGCTGTTTTTAAGAAGTTTAGCGTGAAAAGGACTGTTCACCAAGAATTTCTCCATCTTTGATCAAAAGCCTATGAAGCGTTTCATTACTTAATTGTAGGATGGTTTGTAGTAAATCAGCATTATTTAAAGTGTTTTAATCAACCCTCAGACAGTCATTTAGTCAAATCTCGTATAATATTAAAGACATGAAATCGATGTAGCGCTACATCTCGCTAAATACTAAAGAGAAAATTTATAGGTATTTCATCTTTATTACAGCTCTTTATTGTAATTTATTTGTATAATTCCAAAAATGGAACACATATTTAAATTTTTTATAAACTATGACTCGGTTGTGCTTTTAAATGCAGTTTCAAATACTGTCAAAAATCGTCAACTTTAATACACGTCTTCCTTTTTTGTATATATAATTTTCTGTAATATGTATGTTTACCACCAAAGAACAAGGTAACAATTCTTTATCGATTTTTAACAATTCTTTATCTTTGGGTCCCCTAATCCCCAGTCGCCGTTCAAAACGGAGATTATGTATGGCATTTCCCCCCTCTTTCCAGCATGCCTTCGTAGTGCAACGGTAGCACACGCGGCGCGTATTCGAGAGATCAAATTCGAGTCCCGTCGAGAACGTTGCTTATTTTATCACGTACATCTCCAGAGTCAAAAAATTTTAACGACTCTACAATGTATCTGACATATACTAACAGCTGCGTTGTTTCTGAAATCTCAGGTATTTAATCTAACTGAATTGTAAATTTTGGATTTCTTTAAGCTTAGTAATAAATTACTCAAACTTTCTTTGCGAATTTCAGAAATTCTATATTGGTGACGGGGTAATTCGACAATGGAATTTTCCCAAATTTCGTAGATATACTAACCATTTAATAACCATTTAAATAGCAGAGGGTAATACAAGATCTTCTCCAATGATGTTAAGACTTTTTATTTTTGAAATCAGATATAAAACTTCGTATGACTCGAGCAAATAGTTTTTGCTAACTGTCATAAATTTCAAGACGCAAGAGAAACACGCCAACGTTGAAAATAAAACAGGCAAATCGATAATTTCTGTTCGGCGTAGATTTTGTAAAATTCCAATCGATTTCGAGGGCAAAACGGGTCCCCCTTCATCAGGGGAAACAAATTCTGCAAAAGTCACCGGTTACTATAGCGCCATTTGTCGGCAGAAATAATCACCGGTCACGGTTACTATTTCTACTGACAGATGGCGCTACCGGCTCTTCCACTGGTCGCCTGTAGGATATAAATATGATCGACATTCGCTTTTTCGCTTTTGCAGAATTTTTTGCTCTTTATGAAGGGACACTCGTTTTGCCCTCGAAATCGACTGGGATTTTACAAAATCTACGCCGAATACAAGGTTGTCGATTTGCCTGTTTTATTTGTCATAAATTTCTCAAAATATTGGTTTCTTTATTTGCAGATTTTAATAGTCGTTCAAAATTTCCTTTTGCTTATAGATCTACGAATGGTACTTGAATTCAAGGCGCCTTTCTAATTTGTATGGTTTCATACTTTCCTAGTGAGTTAAATTAAGAGGTTGTTCAATGCCACCACAGTTGTTGAAGGTTGGAGATAACTCCTCAAATTTCCGTTTTCGCGTATAAGATACCATTTTCCGGTTACTAGATTGTATTTGAAGAGACTTTGTAGTACTGCCATCTGGGTTGTTACCTATGTTACTCAAGTCCAACCATACATTCATGGGGAAAAATATATTATCCTAAAGTATAAATTAAATAATATCTCTCATAAAAGTTATTCAAGTAAATAACAACTTTAATAAAATGCAATAATATATTACGCTTGCAATGCACACACTTTTTGCAATGGAACACAAATCAGAGACTTCACTGGAAAAGTATTATTACCATCCCAGTGGTGCCGACCCTTACGCCAATGATGTCGACCTTATTCTGTTAACGTATGCATAACACAGAACATTGCGTACTTTGCGTTTGCAGTAAATTTTGATTCTGAAATAACTTGAATGAAATACCCGAAATTAATGTACAACCCAACTTAGACAGGATTACGGTCTTATTTTTGCGTTGCATGGATGTGTAATATATTCGCTTAAAGATTGGCATATAAGATGAAAGAATTGAGATTATTGTCATTTTAAATCGCGATTAAAAATTTCGCGATCCCAAAATTTGGCTTTGCAACCCCATTCGGGATCGCGATTCACCATTTAAGAAAAGCTGTTCTAAAACATCATTAAACGAAGCTCAACGAGAAAGGACTGTAGCAACTTTGGAAGCAGCAACAAAAGGCGACTGCGAAAAAAAATGTCCTTTAGAGAGAGAGGAAGGAGAAAAGATGATCCTAGTGCTTCGACTCAAGAAATGTTTCCAAAAGGGACAAAATGGAAAGTTTTCGCTTAACAATATCCCCCACAGTAAAGCAGTGACAAGCTACTGCAGATGCATTTTCAATGACAATGTCATGCGACACTTTACTAGATACATTTTGAAACAAGACAGCAAAAAATCACAAAGAGCAAATTTTAGTGAAACGGAGGCCTGTTTTCAGGCAACGGAATTTCAGGAAAGGAAATGAAAAAATAGATGTCTTACGAAGAAAATTAACTGACGTTTTCAAGGAAAAGGGCTTCTCTACCAAAAAATAAACTTCCTCTTCCTCACCACTTTCTATTCATGTCTTTCCGTCTCCTTTGTACAGGTTTAGAAAATTAAATTAAGTGTTCTTCTATTTTATCTGTTTAATATTATGTGTATACATTTTACCTTAATGATTTTCACGCAATTCGTTTTGTGGTATGAATTTGTACGATATGTACTAACGTAAAATTTAAATAAATAATCTACCGTGTTCCAAAATCAAATGAGTCGGTTTTATATTAATCCGTTATATTATAATGATAATTTTTTTTGTTTATGAATTTTTCGAATGACGAACGGCCTTCAGGAATGAATTAAATTCGTGAATCGATGTTTCAATGTAATGACAAATGCATTTGTGAGCAACGAGTTTTTCTTATATTAAAATGTAACTAAGAAATTACTTCTTATTCGTATAAAACTAAACTAATTAACTGACCAATATCACATGTCTTTAAGTAAAGAGTAGTTATTTTCATTGACATTTATACTCTACATAAACTTTGCATATCTATGCTTCGGCCTGCACACTAACGGCTGAATGGTAAAATCCCTGATCACTGTTAATTTCGATGTGGGTTCGAAACCAGGCGAACGGGTTGGCTGCATGGGCATTTTCGTAGTTTACCGCATACGTAACGTATATACGAGCCAGTTTCCCTTAGAATGTCTTCTACGAAAGCATCCCTTCCCTTAGGGAGATGCCCCTAGTGTGCTTTGCCATATTAAACTGAACTTAAAGCTATAACGTATGCTTCGGCGTCGAGCAATTTTACTTAACTCAACTTAGTAGGTTTTTAAAAACTTTATATAATATCTTGTACTATATCATATTTTTATATTTTTAAATCAGAGAAAAAATAAAATAATTAACCACAATATTTTCTTTACGGGGTCAAAAAAGAATAGGAAGCTGTGTTTTTAACTGGAATTCCCTATAAATTGTGTATGGATTACTAGATTTGTAATACAAAAGACTGGGGTTTATGTTTAAAGAAATAAAATTTGTAGCCTCGTTTTAAAAATATCCTATTGTAAATATATGTAGATATTTATGTTTTTCTGATTATGTTCTTGCTTTTGTTTATTTTTGTAGTCTTATATATCATTTATGGTCAGTTAGTTAGTCCACTTTATATAACAATTTTATTGTGTGTTATTGTTTAAGCGTGTCTGTTGCCACTTATTGTTTGTTTTATGAATTATTTTGCATTTCTTATAATTCTGAATCATCGACGCTTGAACTGTGATGATAGTGCAGTCAAACCTTGAGATGGGAGAAGACACTCTCTTGAGAAATTTTGACGAGTATTTGCCTCCAAGTCGGCAGTACTTGAAGAATTCTCACCAACTTCACGGCATCGCATAAATTTGAGGAAAACGAGCAGCAATCTTCTTTCGAAGCTTCTAGAAGTGCTTATGCAGTCTTATAAAAACGGCCGGCGTTTTGAGCTGCCAGCTAGTTCAGTGATTTAGTTCCGTATCGTGCAACTACGATTGAGCTTTAGATTTTGCTCTGTGAGTAATTTTGATGATAAACGCTATTCTCCTCTTGTTAAGGAGAATTTCCGTTATCCGTGTTATTATCCGTGAATTTCCGTTATCCGTGTTATTATCCGTGAATTTCCGTTATCCGTGTGTTTCCGTTATCCATATCCTTGAGCTAGTATTTGAACAATTGTTCACTTCGTATGAGCTGTTATTTTTTCAATATAGTGTAAATTTCTTCCTGCCAGTCTGAAATAGCCGTTAAGAAGTGTGTGCCAGACTGTAGCTCGCAGCAAAATTTTTCACATCTTTCTGTAACACACAAATTCTGGAAGTATATTCCTAACGCAATAGCATGTGACATGCTTTCTTATAACAAGTAAAAAAATTTTAATCTATTCTATGCAAATTAAAATCGAATTTTTCTCTTATCCTTAGCTTCAACGAGAATCTTATCCTTAACTTCAATCCTTTTATGGCTTTTACTTCCTTGTACAGTGGTCGAAAAGTAAAAGAAGTATTGCAACCATGAAAACATTTTCGGCACCAATATTTCAAAGAAGCGTTTCCTAACTCTTTTGATTGTTTCTGGATCCATTTGCTCGATTTTTTGCGTGATGTCTGTACGTACGGACAGACTAAAGAATTGTTTTTCCCAAAATAGATTGTAAATAGATTTAAAATGGATTCTTTTCGTGACATCTGTGTGTACTTACATGCGTATGCACGTATGAATGTATACATATTGTAAAAAAGCCATTAGCCGCTGAATGTTGAAACTTTGTACATGGAACTGCTATAACATTTAGTTGTGCACTTTCCTTTAATATACCAATCGGCAGAACTAAACTTATACGTATATATACCCTACTTCTTACTCAGCCTTTATTTTCGCAAATCATTGGCCGTAGCCATGTACTTCCAATTACAAAACGACAAAATATCCATGTTTCGGCAATGTCAAATTAAAAAACAATTTTATTTTCAACAAATAATAAAATCTATTTCTTACTTCGGTCTCCCGATTCCTATATTTATGTTTAGGAAAGTAAAAGAAGTTTTACTACCATGCGACAGAAAATGACCGGAATATTTAATATCAAAATTCCCAATTTTTGATATCATTTTCAACTTGTCTCGAGGGAACGGTTAATTAAGTTAGAATGATCGAGGAAATAAGTTTAGAGTGCAACAAAAAACGGGCATAATAGACCGTACAAGGAAGCCATGTGGTGTTCATAACAGATTTTTTATTTAACCGATTATGACAAAAGATATATGGGCTATCCATCTGAAAGAAGAGATTCCTTAGAATATACAAAGTTCTTAGAAAGAAATTCTAGAGAGTTTCTAAGAAATTTTCTTCTTTTCGTTTCTTACTACATGTCTTCGTGACGTAATGGAAAGCACATCATACTAGCATCGAGAGGTCTGGAATTTGAAGACACTTGTGATTTTTTTATCGAAACTAGTGATTTGTTTCATTGACACTGGTGAGACATTGGTGATTTTTTATGTTTCCTGTTCCGAAATAAACTTAATGATTAGATGCTTGAACTACAGTTTCAATGGTAGACGATAATTCGACGCCACTTGAATGTGGCGATTGATCCCCTCTTCTCCAGTACAGTTTTAAGTGAAGAATTGTGCAAGAAATTACCTCCTTCCTTCCTGTATGCCTTTCGTGGTGGAATTGCAAGCACGTCGGACTAGTATCGGAAGAACCGGACTTTGAATCCCGGCGAAAACATCCTGGTTTTTCATGTTTCCTGCTCCAAAATAAGCCTATACAAGTATATATATAATATATGTGTCTGTAAGAAAAATAAAGAATATGTAAAAGATTAAATTAGCAACGTAAATTTCCCTTCTCAATTCTAAACATAGTAACCTCTCTCCGCACTGCGTCTTTTCTAGATTAATCCATGTCATATGACTCTTACATAATTCTGATGATGTAAATGGAACTAAAACTAATATAGCAATATTAACTATCTAATCAAAATGCATAACTCGATCTGAATTAAGATGTCACCCTGAGCATAACGCATTTGCTTTGAAGCTTTGGCCTAGCTGGACTGCCGTCTGTCTGCTGCTTCTAGCTTACTGAAAATTTTTCTAAAATGTAAGCTTTCCGGAAGAGGGACATTTAATGTGCTAACTTGATTGTGGCCGCAACAAGCTGAAATAAAAAAATGAAGATTTAATCTGCCTTCGCTTCCAATTTCCTATTCATTATGAATCAACATTTCTACACCATCTAAATTCGTGCTGGTCATCACTTCTAAGTTTTTAATATATATATATATATATATATAACTTGCAAAATAAGAATATAAAAGTCTTTCTAATCTTTAAGTAGAAACTTAAGGAGGACTTTTGAAAAATTGAAAAGGGAAAATTTGTTTGTCATAGCAGTTCCAGCATGAGTTTTGATTTATTTAATTGAAGGACTCGAGGAATTCAGCTGTAAAATAAAATTAAAATCTTAAACTTTCCTGAATTCGAATCCTAGAAATCTCTCGAATTCTCCATATAAAAATAATACTAATCAGATTTTTTTTAAATTCATTAAGAAGTGAAGAATGAATATAAAATATGAATAAAATTTAGTAAAAGAAGAATGTAATTAAAATTCTTGTTCTTAAATGCAAACTTTTATATTTCCAGAAAACCTTTTATACTCAAAAAAAGTGCAAAATTTGGAAGTCTATTTCAAAAACTGTATATCAACATTGAATAAAGAACGAAAAATTTTCTCCAGAAAATTTAGAGTTTAAAACTGAGGGCCGTTGGAAAAATATGACAGTTTTACAAAATTTATTATATAAATTTATTATAAAACTTTGCTTATAATATACCTTGAAAGGCAGAGGAATAGATACATTCACGTCGATATCGTGAACTATTAATGTTTCGCATACAATATACGAATATAATTAGTCATTATGCACACTGCGCATATCCATATAATTTCTGATAATAACAGCTATGGGTCTTACTATACTCTGTTACTTTAGAATCGGCATTTGAAGGTCATTTTTCCTCACTCAGCTTACGTCATAATTATAATAACGATAGCTACGGAAAATGGTAGGCTTCTCTAATTGTTTTTTCTACCTAGCTTCTGTTTAATGTTTTTCACTGCCTATTTAAAAGTAACAGATAATAGAAATAGAATGCGTTTTTCGAAGTATCTAGAATTTTTTCATGCATTTTCTCGAATGCCTTAAATCTTTCGATTGTTGAACCTCTCGAATCTCTCACATATTAATAATAATAAGAAGAAAGTGAAAAAAAAACTTTTACTTTATTAAAAATTAATAGCTAAAGCACACTTTAAAATATATCTTAATAAGAAAAAAAATGTAAGAATGTGGTTTTTTAAAATTATTTGGTATATATGATGCTGTAAATCTGAATATTCCTTTTTATTTCAATGAGATACATACATATGACAGAAATCACGTGAGTTACTTATAGCTAAGGTGAACGAAGAAAGTTATTCTTTCTCTTCTGATACTGCGAAATACATTTCATTGATGCTTCCGGCCACTCGGCACATTAATCGTCCCTATTCCAGAACAGTTACATTTTTCTGAAGACCAGGAAAGCAGCAAGCAGCATAATATCTACGCCGAGGTGCAGAAAGCAAGCGCCTTGTGTTCAGGATGAAATCTTAATTCCGAATCAGATAGTGTCCGTATCATTGCATTTCATTGGATAATTAATAATGCTGTAAAATTATTATTGGTGGTTTAAGTTTTAGTTTTATTTACGTTACCAGCGCTATGTAAAAATCGCATAGTACGATTATTCTCGACGTGATGCACTTCAAAAAAGTTATTATTAATTTCTAGAATAGTGAGGGGAGGTACTCAAATTAAAATCAAGCATTAAAATGCTATTCCTAATTTAAATTATAATTTATATTTACACGTTTTAATCTTATTCATGTATCTGTCTATCTTTATATCTATATATTTAATATTGGAATTTGATTACTACTTCCTAGGAACGATTTATATATATTTATTTTTGTTATATATCTATATATATATAGATATATAATAATAAAAATCTAAAATACATCAGTATTTATTAAGAAGCTTCGAAAATAAAGTAATTACAAATCCTGAATCTTGATATTCATTTTCTAAGTATAATTTGGCAAAAAATATTTGAGAAATAGTTCAGTTTTTTTACATTTCTCATAAATCTTTTCTATTAGGAAGAACTCTGTATGAAAGAGGATTACTGCAAGTGTTAACACGAGCTTGTTCCTATTTTAATCTCTGTTTCATAGGACATCACAAAAAACTAAAGTGTTTGAAGTTTTGATTTATAACATTTAACTATCTCTTAGGATTGCAATGGCAAAAAAGAGCGGGGCAGAGTCGAGTTTTGGATTCTCGAATCTTTTCCAAAAGTTCATGGAATTCGAGATTTCGATTGTCTCGCTTCTAATTAAAAGAGAATAACCTCTTCGAATTACTAAGAGGTTTAATTTTAGCTGCTCTGCCGTAGCGTTAAATAAGTACCCAAAACATTTCTGAAGTTAATGATTTTCCATGGTAACTATCCTATATTAGAGAGAGTTAGAGTTTTATGAAATGTTTAAGACAATTAAGCAAAGGGTCCATTAATCAAATTGTCTCTCAAAATAACATTAACGATCGGAACTTCGAGTGTTATCTAGTTCATGTTTAATACTAGGAAAATTTAGTTTTTATGCCTTTCTTTCATAATGGTAAGTCTGGTAATGGGTAATTTCGGCGAACCCGATTTCCTGTGCTGAGTAATTAAGACAGGATTATACCTGTGGTTAAATAAGTAATTTAATATTACCCTAATAAAACTGCGAAAGTGGGTTTTCGGAAATCGGTTTAATGTTAGATTACAGATTAAATTTATTTTGCCGATTTAAATGGAAAACTAAATTAGTTTAAAATTTTGCTGCAAATTATCTTGAAGCTGAAGCTTTTAGGTATTTCGATTTTAAGACTATCTTTTGAAACAGTACAATTTTTTGTCGAATCTAACAGGACATCGGAACTATTGAAAAGCAACAGGAATTTAAAAATACTGCATGTGTTTTTGCCTAAACATATTTCAGTTTAAAGATGATAATATACAAAAATAACTATTATTATTTAATTAAATACATCGAATAGGTGTTTAATGTTTTCAACAAGACAATTTTGCATCTCAGAAAACAAAGAACATTGCTGGCACTTAAGGGAAATATTTGCAGACGAACTAGGGCACAAGTGATTCATTGAATACATCTTGAATAACTAAGGTATTTTTAAATGAGTTTACCAGTGTCCACATCACGTTAATTTACTATGAAGTAATAGTGTAGTAAATTCGTTTCTTACTATTTGAATTTGTAGTAAAGCTGCTCATTCTAAATATCAGATTTATACTTTAATCTTTCATTTATTGTTACTAATTATGTATGTACATAAATTGTTTTATTGAAATTATCTAAAATTATAGCATCTCTTGTATAATATAACATGAAATGCCTTAAGAGAGAGAAACTCAAATACATTCAAAATAAGATTACAGGGGCAAGTCCATTTAACATTGGCATAAAAAGCTATTTCACCAGTTTGGTGAGATAGCGCCAAGCTGGCGATGGTTTTGGCATTTGACTAGAAATAGCTAAAAGTCGCCAGACACTTGGAGACATTTTAGTCCGATACCTGTATAGGTGTAATTAGTCTGATGTCCGTATGTAACTGTAACTGTGTTCGGCTCTTTACATGTAACTTTAACTGTATATGCCTTCGAGTAATTTCAAGAAATGCAAGGCACTAGAGGTTTCTCGGCAGCCAGGGGAAAACTATATAAGACCGGAAACAGTATCAGCTTTCATTTTTCCCAGTTCAGAAGCGTATACAGATCTTTGAGATACCCGTGTTAGCTTAGTTTTTTTACTTAGTTAAGTTCTATCCATTACAGCGCCGCCTAGCGGTTCACCGCTTGCTCCGCGCCCATGCATTGTATGGTGAAAATTTCTTCACCCCTTAAATTTTTGCTGATGAGTTTCGAAACATCCTGTATCTTGATTTTTTAAAGTGAAAACTTATCGTTTTTCTTACTTTCGATAAATGAAAATCGCGAATGGTGGTGATTTAGGATATGAATGACAAAACGTTTCTTATTTATAGATACTGATATATTGTCTTTTTCTTCTTTCAGTTTCTCTGGACGCACGGCCCATTGTCATTCCTATTTTGTCGTGCGTGATTTGTTTTCCAGTTCTGGCTTTTGCCGTTATATGCGCACTTCGATACAGAGCCCAGAGGCTCAGACGCAGAGATCATCTAAAGAGAGTTCAGTCGGGGTATGTATCTAAATGTCTTTTTCTTATTCAATTTTATCCATATGTTAAATATTTGAGTGCCTTCTGATTATCCGCATCCGGTAGAATCAGTGGTTTCAACATTTGATTTCAGCAATTGGTGGAATCATGCTTTTAGTATATTTCCGTGTATGCTGGTGACAACAACCAACCTACGCTTGCACGTACTCCCACACGCGTGCGTTTCAGAACATTCAAAAATTTACGCGCATTTTAAGTGTCATTTTCCTAATCAGTCCCCGCCCTCCTAAAAAAAGGGTATTTTTTTCACAACGAACCGTAATGTGGTTATGAAATTTATAAAAATGCTCCACTTTATTGTTATAGATAAACAGCATCCGTTAATCATCATAGTATCTGTTAATCATAACGATAGCGAAATAAACTTTCTTCATCAGTTCCCAAAGTCGACAAATAGTTGACGACTTTTTGGTGGGATTGCGGATAATCAGAAAATATCAACATTTTTTATAGGAAAAATGCAGAAGTTCTATTGAGAATAAAATTAACGCTTTCCTTCAGATGATAATGTTGAATCGCCATAAAGTCTTTCTCATGTATAAGGTCTGAGTAAAACGTTGCAGCAGGCTTTGATTATTAAAGCTACTTAATTATTATTATTTTTATGTAAATTCTTTCCTTTCAACCATCACTAGAATTTATTTTCCGTAAATGATCGCCAGAATACAAATTATGCTGAGATTAAATAATGATAAAATTTGTAGTCTAGAATCGGATATAAACTCTAAGTACTTTTACTGCCAATGGAAACAGTTGAGTTCTTGAGTCCTTCAGCTGTAGACTCCAGAAAACAATTTAGTTCTTGAGTTCTTCAGCTGTAGACAAAGCTGGCTACGGGAATTTATAGTCTCGTTCTCTTTGGTAACATAAACAATGAGAGCTTTACAAAGACTTAAACGTCTTATCGCTAAGTCTCTTTTATTTAACTCAGAGAAAAACTAACAGAAGGCAAGTCTTGCGCTTACAGAACCAGCCAGTATTTATGGCCTAAATCAGAAATAACGAATTTAACTTAAGTAAGTAAATTGTAAGTTAGCCTAAAGGCTACACAGACAGGTAACGGAACTTGGCTCAAAAACCTAATGTCTGCGCGATAAGCTTAATGGCAAGACTAATACACCGCCACAGATAAATTGCTTTCAAAAGAATCAAATAACTACGTGGCCTTCAGCAGGCGAAACACGCTCTGATTTCACCATCTAAAACCTCGCTTTAAATACTATCTTTTTCTACTTCATTTGAATATGCGAGAACTAGAAATTAGTATTCTAGCAGGAAAATAGAAAGCGAAAAAGACAGAAAATTTAATTAACATAACGTTTTAAACATAAAACTCACTAGTTAATCAAACTAAATGGATACTCTACAGAGTGATTTTGCATCTATTAGCGCATAAAACTGCGATGATTGGAGATAGCCGATTAGACACTGAAGTTGCTAGTATGTTGTATATATTTAAAAAAATTCCTTTAGGCTCTGCATATATTCTTGTTCATTTGTATGCATACTTATTATAAAGCCTAAATTCGTATTTATAATATTATTGTATAATGCATGTATACTTATTACTCACGTATCCTACTTACTCTATTGCATGTATATTCGTTCTATATGTATAATGTTCAAAATATTTCTACAATATTATTATAGGTATATTTATTGTTAATATACTACTTACAATAGAATTCAATAGAGAGTCACTGAGAACATAACCTCGGGAATAAAACTATGTTAGAACCATTGACAGGGCTTAATAAGCTCCTAAGTATATATTCCATGCTGCCAGAGTATATAACTAGTGCTAGTATTAAACGTGAACTAGATAACACTCGAAGTTCCATGCTGTATTTAAAGTACATGTAAATGTATACGCAGATGCATTAAAGTGTTTGTACTCTTAAGAAGTGGTGAATTCCCGCAAACTGCGGTCGAGAGGCTTTGTTAAATTTTAGTTCATCTACAAAACGTAGTTTTAATAAATATTTTACTTAATTTTTACTATAATTCGTGTATGCTAATTGAGTGTGAGGAACAGAGTTCTTCCGGAAGCACAAGACGACTACACAGGAGCATTTTATTAGGAATTAGGTTTAATCTTATATTTGCAGTTGTAAAGTATTGTAAAATAAGATAGACGATTTAATGAAAACGATTTCAGCTCTGAGAGTGGAAGAATTTAAGATAATCAAAATCTGTTTTTGCAGGATGCTTATGCAGCAAAAGCAATTAGTAAGTTTTTCATCTTTCTTTAATGCTCTAAAATATAGAACATGCAATATTTTTTAGCCCGAAGTTCGTAGAAATATTCAGCAAACAATTTAAAAACTAACATCATTTTTGACGTCAGCTTTGATTTAAACTGAAGGCTTTTGAAAGTAGACTTATAAAGCATATTAAAAGTAAAATGTTTCGTTTTATGGCTTTATGGCTGACTGTAAGTTGTGCTTTTGCCTTCGGTCTGCAATCTAACAGCATTGTTTATCAGTTTGCAGATGACTACTTAAAATATATATCAGTTATGTCTTAAAATGCATATTGTAGGTATTTCGGGTCTTGAAAATAGACCTACATGTAAAAGCAGGGATTTATTTTTTGGCTTCAGATTAATTTAATGAGTAATCTGTATATATGAATAAAAAATTAAATTAGACTTTTTGCAGTTCCTTTTCATTCATGTGTCGGAACTACATTCGCAAAATTCTCCAGTTTTACTTTAAGAAAATTCCTAGATATACATCTATGATGTGATCAGGGATATAAAGTTTGTTCTTTCGAGTATTCTGTACTAGTTAACTAAATTTATTCGAAATTCTGGAAAACTCTATTTTAAAATTTCATTGACGCGAATATTACCTGCCTCATTAATTGTGATAAAAGAAGTTAAATTATACAATTGTAATATATGAGGCAACATAATACTATTCATGATATCAAAAATGTGGAAATGAGAAATGATTTAAGAAAATGCGACTTGAGCACATAATATTGTTTGCCATTTGGACTGACTTGCATGTGGAGATGGTTCTAAAGATTCCGTTTATTCTTTAATGTCTTTTGATTTATAAGGTATTTCTCACGCCTTCTTAGCATGGCTTCGTGGTGCGGTCGTCAGCACACTCGGCGCTTATTAGAGAGGTCAGTGTTTCGAGTGCCGGCGAAGGTTTAGCTCATTTCTTTGGTTTTCTGACATTGAAAAATTCTAAATTATCCTACATCTGACGCATGAATTACTACACGAATCCGATAGCCAACGTTCAGAATGGGCAATCATCCCCACAAGATTCAGAAGCCGCCGGCCCGATGGTGACAAGCCCTTTGGATGGGTTTAATTTTCTAATACAATCTATGAGAGGGTCCTACAGACTAACAAAAACATAGAAGGATCAATAATTATTCTTTATGAATGAGATACGAATTTACACTTTCTAATAAACAAGTTTCATTTTTTACACTGGTGGAGTGAATATTTTCAGAAACAACTGCAATTCAATGCAAATTACTTTAAAACTGTGATATGAAATTACATAAATGAAATGAAGGAAAATGTATCCAAATTTACTGTGGCAGCTATAGTACATGTACACATCACTAAAGAAAGTAACTATTTCCAAAATGTCACATGATATACTATACTTTTTCTGTTTTGTTTATTAAATAGATTTTCGTCATGTAAAAGAGAAATACAATAAAATGAATAAGAGTTAACTAAAGCTTGTTGACTTAGTCACAGTTTTCACTACAAAAATATGCCTTGATTATAATTCATATACTTTGGTTACGTTATAGAAGTATATTACATGAGTACATTTATTAAAACATTCATCGATTTCGAGGGCAGCTATAGGTCCCTCCTCATCAAGAGAACGAAATTTTCTAGAGTTTTTTCTTTTCTTTCTAGAAAATTTCGTTCTCCTGATGAGGAGGGACCTGTAGCTGCCCTCGAATTCGATTAAGTGTTTTAATAAATATACACCAAATACAAGGTTGTTTCAGCGATTTTGATTGTCACATTGGCGTGTTTCTCTTCTATTCTAATATTACATGAGATTTAATTTTTAATCTTGCTTTTGGAGCAAAATATTTTAACAATATGCGACTGAAATTCACAAAGTAATCCAACCAGTTAGAAAATGTAAACTGAGGAGAAGCTGTATTTTTATTTTTAATTTAAATTTTATTTTTATTTTTATTTATTTTAAAGCTTTTAGTTTGCTTTTAATCTTCTTTTAATTAGAAAGTCTTTAGAAAGTTTAAAAACTAATCTGGTTTAAAATGTTACTTGATATTTGTCGTTACAAGAAATCCACTTAAAATTTCTGAATGTAGTAAACAAATGCAATCGTACGTTCACAAGCAGTCAATGGCATACCGGAATTCTAAACTAACAGCTTATTTGCAATAGGTGATGGTTTTGAGCCTGAACACACTACTTGCAATAAAAAGTTATTGGACATTATTAAATTATTATCATTACATTATTATTATTAAATTGGACAGAATCTACCTATCATATGTCTAAGTGGTCGTCATTTTACTCAAACCACAATAGAAAGATAATGAAAAAAAGTATTACATCTTTCTTTCTTAAAACAATTCGTATTTAATATATTTTTGATAATCATAATTTTACTTCTGTTATTACGTATAATAACCCTACTGAAGGCTACTGTTTCACTGGCCCAGCTGTTTAACTGGCACAAACACTATCGTCTGTATGTTATATTACTGCAACCAATCGCAAATACAGAGTACCTCACCTGTTGAGAATGATACAACCCGATAGTTACCTGTTGCGAACTACCTAGCTCTATACCATGAATTACTAGCAGTACTTTTAACTAAGAATTATCTCATATTACGCTTAGAAAATTTTCGTTTGAAATTTATTAAAATTTGTAGCGTTCAATTAGGTTAATCTAATCAGTTATCATGATTTAGAATTTTAGGCTCCGTTCAGACGGTGGTATAAATGTCATAGAGGCATAGTCATGAGGCATAAAATGCGGGAGTTTCGTTCATACTTTCGAAACAGGACCTAAGTCGTAGCCAATTAGAGAAGCTAAATATGCGCATGCGCGGATGTGTCTATAGCTTTCGCGCTCTGTTTTCTCACTTAATAGGTTTCGCACGTTTGCTCTGATTGGTCGATTCCTATACCTAGTCGGCATAAAGTTTAAAATTTCGAACTTTACTCCAAAACCCCTAACACATTTTTTATGAAGTAGTAAGGCTTGAAGGTTAACTAGCAGCGAAGCTCGACTTAAACCAGTTATGACACCTATACCACCTTCGGAACGTAGCCTTACTATCACTTCTCCTTTCCGTTTCTTTATCAGAATGCAGATAAGGTTTGAGAGTATTTAAGGCGAAGTTTATCAGATTCTAAGACATAGCGTATTTCTGCCTCTGAAAGCCACGTGACTAGGCTTCTTTAGCTCTGATAGATAATAATTCTTCGGCTTTGCGTTATAGCTGCCGACATTTAAATTGCAGGTGAGAAATGTGAGCCACCTTCGCGTAAACCAGTTGTGTAAGTCTAGTAACCTTTTGCTACTAGACTTACACAACCTGAAATTTTTAAATCTGAAATTGACTAGAACTTTAAGTTACCTCTCCATAAATAGTTGTTGATTTGTAAGCACGAATTTCCATTTGATGTTCAAATTAAGAGCTAATGAAAAGGTTTGTTTCAAAGCTAAGTCTTTGTCGCTAACTTCAGATACAACGATAATTCGCTCCAAGTCTGTTAGGTGTTTGATACTAGTTTATGCTAAAAAAAGGATACCAAACCCTTTAAAAACTGGAGAAGAAAAGATGAAAGTGAAAGCATATATTTCATGTGATTCACATATGACATATTTGAGTTATGAACTTAAGCAAATAAACTTGAAAGAAAATAAACAATAGAAACTTCAAGAAAATAAACTTACGCGACAGGAAATATTTCAGATGTTATCCTCTATATATGCCTTGTAGTGATTTAAAGGTAGATGGGTGATCCTCGAAGAGCCATTTCATGTTTGAGACAATTTACCCATTCACGGTTAAATTTTTTCAGGTTTAATATAAGATTTAATATAAGTCATAAACCAAATGAAAGAGGCTGATTATCCCAGTTAGAATCAGATTGGCTACATGTATCCTGCGTTTTACTCTACTGGCTCTAGTACACGAACGAAGAAATGAGAAATTCCTTATTAGTTATCAGTTCAGACAAAAATACAAAAACATAAATAATTTCAAGTGTCATTAGAAGGTATATGACTGAGAGCAAAAACGGGTAAAATTACATTTGAATGAAATACTAGTTACTGGAAGGAAAAGCGTATGTTAATACAACAAAACGATGTAAAGTAAAACAAAGCATAAAAGGCGAAAAGCAATCTAACGGAACGATTTGTCGACTCAATAAAATACTTAGTTTTTCTCTCTCGAAATGCAGTCTTGAAACTTAATCCAACACATTTCACAGGAATTGCTTTGCTTGCGAAACAATTCATCCGCGCGAAGGAGCAATTTGGAAGCGAGATCTGAGAACTTATTTTACTCAGTAACCATTTAGAAAACCAATCCTGCTTCGGAGTAGGATCATTTGGATTCTAGCAGTTATTACAGTTCAGTTCTAAAAGGAGTATTTGAAAAATGTTTAAGCTATCGAAATTCTATACCTTACGCTTCGATTATTTATTCTCTGAGTTAACTATAATTGCATGTCTTTAATTCCAGATTGCAATTCGTTGTTTCAGGCACCGCTTCACACGGATTACACTTGCAGTAGGCTAACGAGGTAACTGACCTTTTCTGCACTCGTAACCCAGACTAAGTAGCACGAAAAACATCAACAAAATACCTGTCTGTGAAGACAAGTAGCAAGGAAAATATTACACTATATATATACATAAACGATAGTGCAATAATACAGTTTTTAACCTCATTGTTTAGGAAGGAGTTTGACCCTATAGCAAACGTTGTTGATGAAGTGACAGTGTTAAAGGCAAGACGTCGTAAGGGCCGCCGACAATTCATTGCATATTTTGCCTGTTGTCGTTCGATGGTTCTACGCGACACTAAACGCCGCAGAGACGTGAGTAGGTTCCGCTAAATGTTAGAAAGTATAAACATTCAAGTGGTTGTGGCAACGCACACTATGGCCAAAGTTCTTTGCTATAGTTCGCTCTCTGTGCATTGCGTGCTCCTCCACAGTCCGCCACGGCCTTCTTCTCGTTAAGGAATGACGTGCTAGAACTTGTGCTCAGTACATTTCCGCCCAGATCAGTACAGTGGTTAGCAACGCTGGCTGCAGTACCGACGGGTCACATTTTGAAGATATGTTTGTAGTGCTTGGGCTGCATTGGGGCATTTAAAATACCAGCGAACCGGAAGCCAAATTTCTAAATAACAAAAGGAACAAATTTCGACAGTGATAGGAGGTAGCTTTTTATTAGCAATCAGCATCTGATGAAGTGAAATAAATCCGCCTTCAAAGCGGAATATTAACTGAAAAGTATTAAGAATTAATAAAAAGGAAGAAAAAATAATAATAACTTAATAAATTGCCAACTCAAAAGAATCGGTTCAACAATATTAACAATCTGACTCTGAGAAAACATATGAATAAATTAACCGAAAAATACCAAACTCAGTTAACTGAGCATTAATTAAAAGAAAGATTCAAGTAAAGGAAAATTAGCTACCTGATTTTAAGATTTTCGTCAAAATTAACATACTGTTCCGAAATGCCCAGCTGCGGTAAGATAGCTTCCCGCAAAGCGGGGAGAGGTTTTCCATAAAGGGGAAAGGAAAGGCAGGGTTTTCAGATTTGACGTGAATTTGCCCATTTGCCAACAAAATGGACGATATGCCATAGACGGAGCGAAAACATTCGAAAACGAATTCTTACCAATTTTCCGAGAATGTTCTCGAAGGCAGGTCAAAAGTTATATATATATACCCTTCTTGTACGCAGAGTAAGAGAGTATCCAGAGTATCTTGAATTCAGTATAGAGTAGTATGTTGAGTTCAGTAGTAGTGTTTTGAGTTCAGAGATTAGCTTGAGAGCGACCGAACCAAGTCGGTAGCTGTACTTTAGTGCTTTGCCATGAAGTCTTCATTGTTATAGCCTGATAACCTGAAGGCTGTGTTGCTGAATGTTTCAGCGTGTCTGTCAGAGTTTTTTGCCAACTGTAACGCGGCTTTGTAAATGTTATGTGTAATACTGACGAATAAATTGTATTTTGATTCTTCATCAAGTGTTGCTATCAATCACTTCAAATTCACATATCCGTAGAAGGCAACAATATGTAATATAACAACCGCGAAGCGAATTAATCGAATCAATCTGTAACTTACGGCAGTGGTCTCAAACTCAAATTTCACATGAAACAGTCTAAAAAACAGCTGAAAGGCCGATTTTTTTTCCAAAATCAAATTTTTTTAATAAATGTTTTAAGAAAATTTAAAATTTTATTTTCTAACTCTTTGTCAAAACTTATGGAAATGAGAAAAATAACGACGCAAAGGAAAACGTTTCAATTTATATGTATATTTTCAAACAGAAGTCTAAAGTCCTGGATCTGCAGGAAATTTCTTTTGGCTACACACAATAATTCAAGCATGTTGATAGCTAAATATTGAATTTTCGGACTTCAAATAATTCTAATATGTTGAATTAACTACTAACTTTGAAATTTAAATAAATTAATTACGAAAACTTTCAAAGTGAGACAAAACTTGAGAATAAATAATGGCAACTTACAATTTTTCTTTTATTTGTTAAATTTTGATTTGGCACATACAGAAAATTACATCTCTTTGTATATAAGGAATTATAAATTTCTTTATTTCTGTCTACAGCTTATAGATATAACATCTCTTGGCGTGCCCATTTCGATAAGGTTTGTAACTCTCGAGAAAAGATAGAAAAAACAATATTCATAGACTCATTGATTTCCCAACTGCTGAAAAAAATGTTTACATATGAATATATTAGCAAACAAAGTAATTATTCTTATTGCAAATAATCGTAACTTAGAGTATTTACCTCTCGACAAGTACGGAAAAAGGGTTTCATAAAATCTGCATTCTCAAATCTTTGTGCAAGATTTATAACACAGCGTAAATTAATTAGCTTAATTTGTAGATTTTCTAAGGCGTTGCTTACTTCCTTTTTAATGGTAATAAAAATAATGTGAAGACTATAAAATTATTAAAATCTTAAATCTTCCTTCGAATTTTTTTAATGGCCCGGCTCTTTATTTAATGGTCATTAGCCATTAGCCTTGCGCCATTACAACGATCTGAAGCGGAATCCCTTTCAGTGTGGAAGCACTAACTAACATGTGGCCGTCATCGCCTCCTATGAAGTGACGAACAACTACAACCATGTCCTCTCCGCGGTTCGAACCTAAGCCCATCGCTACGGCAGTCAGGACACTAATCTCTATAATATAATGGCTGGACGGCATCTTTCTTGTTGCCATAATAAATAATGTCATAACAATGCTGATTACTTTACTGGGAATGCATTCGCAGGCCGCGTAAAACTGCATCCAGGGCCGCGTGAGAGCGTGAATTTGAGACCTTTGCCCTAAGGAACAATCGGAGACTGAATTTGAATCGAATCGGATCGAACCGCGTTATGTCTGGAATATCATCGCATACATACGTGCTAAACGCACATCATATGTAGCTATCATAGCCGTAAACTAGATTCCTGGTGACCTCAGAGATTCTACAAAACAATCATGTCATCTTTGACGTCACACGATATTTTTTGGAAATTTTCGATTTTTCTCTTGCTAATTCAGCTCAGACATTTCTGCTCACACCTTTTGTATATGCGGGCAGCCCACACTGAGATTTATCTAACAAAGACATTTGCATAGCCGATGCTGCTCTAAAAGTAGTTTTTCCTCATAAAAGAGATTAAAAAATCTGAACTTCACGTATAGTGGAGTTAGTATGGAACTGACACCGTTTTCTCAGATAAACTCCAGCCTGAATGGCCCTTTCCGGTGTGCCTTACATCTACTCTGTGTGGTTGCGCATAATTTAAAGACATGCATAGCTAGGTTTGGAAAATGAGCATGTCAAAGGCATTTACATTCCATCGCTTTTTCGTGCGCAGATTTTTTTGCTACAGAGTGGTGTTAAATAAATAGTATGAATAATCCCGGATTTTTGACGTGGACTCGCCCCTTACCTAAGTTTCCGTGAGCTCTTCATCTTAAGACAATAGATGTATTTATGTTTTTTTTAAATTTAATTACTAATTGGAAGATCTCTTGAAACACAAAAACGTTCACGATTATGACTGTCTCATAAATTTATTTCCAGGCATGAATACGTAATATGAAATAAAGAAAATTTCAACTAAATGTTCATTGCATCTTGCCTGAAAATTCCCCAGAAATTTTTAAAGGTGTAAAGCTGGTCTTACTTTTACGTTGCATTCTTCTTATGGAGCGATGAAATAAAAAGCATTTCAATTGATAGTAATCAGACGAAATTGGGAAAAGAAGAGTTTTTTAAACCAAAAATCGATATCAAATATCAATAGAACGAATTCTTCTGGCTTTACTTTTATAGCATTTTATTCAGCCGAGTTTTTCAGCTTGCTCCAAAAATAAAACTGTCACAAAATGCCTGAACTTCTAGATTCCGTCTGCTCAACTGACCACATTTAGCCCATGATTTTGGTTAAGGGAACTGTTATAACTTGATTGCGAGCAAGCGAAAAGTATTTGAAAGAAAATTCTTTACTAGCTTGGCAGTATGTACGCATTCCAGATACTGTTAACTATCTTTAATTATATCTCTATTGGTCCCAAAACAGCTCACTTGATGATATTTCGGATTATTTGAGAATAGGTTTCTTAAATGATTCCTTTGTGGATAAAAAAATATTTTTTCGCTTTGATGTATGTATTTTTTAGTAGGGCACGTATAAAGTTATACATGTCATTAAAACCTTTCCACATACCTTGTTCAGTTTCCTGAAATTCTAACTTCCGTCTTCGCAAGTAACCAGTTTTAATGTATGTTTTCCTTTAGATATTGTTATTTCTGATGGCAATCAAAACATGCCTAAAAAAACGTTTTTCTTGATTTATCAATAAACAGGTAATCCATATATTATTTGTTGTTTCTGATGTTATCTGTGTATGACCTCCCAAAAATTTACTTTAGGAAAATTGATCCATGCAAATAGACTCCTTCTCTACCTGTTTTGGGAGGGGGAAGTAAACTAATTCCTCTAATGCCACGAATTTTTCTCTCTGGAATTTTATTTATGAACATAAATAAAAATAAAAATTCCTTATAGTACTATTAGACTTTCAAACATGACACTTGTTTCTACACACCACCATAATCTGAAAGCCTACTTTATTTGAATCATTTCTAACATTACCGCAATGTGTCCTTAACCAACAGTTAAAGACATATTTATTAATGCAAATCTTAAAAATGTAAAAAATAATTGTATCAAATGTAAACAATAATGATTTAATGTAAACGTAATTAATTACATTAATAACATATGATGAAAAATTAAAGGATAGGTATATTCCTTTCCGTAAATACACGTTCTTAAATCAGAGTTTTGCATCAGTACACAAGAGCAAGAGAACTTCATATCATGAGACTGGATATGCAGTAACATGTGTATGAGTAGCATGAGTGATAAGGATTGGGCTCACACTGCATGCAGTAACATGAGTATGCAGGAACAGTTTTCAACTTTTAGTAATAGAACAACCAAAAAAGGTGCTTGAGGACAATGCTTTCTGATTTAATCTCTATGAATTTCGAAAACCATTTTTTGCTTGCTGCCCAAACAAATTGTTTGTGTTTGCTCCCAGCATCAAACACACAGAAGAGATACAAAATTTTGATCTTTTTAAATAGTTGTAATTTTTATTTAACACTTGACTTGTGTACTCTAGACATAAAACACTTACGTGCAACAGCAACAACGAATAAAGATGTAGAGACATTAGGTTTTTTTCGAAGCAGGAAATGGGAAAAATGAGCAATGCTCTCGCCGGGAATCGAACCTTGGACCTCTCGAATACGCGCCGAGTGTGCTGACCATTACACCACGAAGGCATGCTAAGAAGGTTGGACCCTTTATACTCCCTTTTTTTTAGGCTACCTTTTATACTCCCCTTTTTCAAGGGGAGGGATTATGGATTAGGGATGGGGATTAGGGGACCCATTCTCCAAGTCCTAGTGGTCCATAATTCACCATCTTTTTTAGTTCGAGCGCCACTGTAGAGACATTAGGTATTTTTTTGAAAGCGGGACACGCAAAAAAATGAGCAATGTCCTCGCCGGGATTCGAACCTCGGACCTCTCGAATACGCACCGACTGTGTTGACCATTTCACCACGAAGGCATGTTATAAGAAGGCGAGAGAAATAACTTATAAAGATATCAGTATATTATGTGCGTACAAGATACACAAGATAATGCAAATAAGAAATGAAGAGAAATTGCGTTGATAGAATGATCTGTAAAAGTTTCGATACGACAGATTTTTTCCACCATCTGGAATAGTTAAATCGACGATCAACCTTACTTGCTGTATTTGCGATGTTAAAATCTAGTGGAACATTATTAGCCATCCTGCTTGTGTTTTCACTGTTAATACCGTAAGTGCAATCTATTAATCCATCCTCTGCTGATACTTTATTTTCACAACATTTAATAAAGAAATAAGACACGAAAGGTCACTGTGCACTGTATTTCACGGGAATATTATGTAAATTGTTAAATTACAGTTCAATAAATTTTGAAAAAAAAACATTAAGCTATATTAATAACACTTTAAATAATAATAATAGAAACACTTTAAAACTTTTTTAATATATCAGAGTTTAGTATTTTTAAATGTAATTTAAAGTATTTTTCCTATACATTATAACACGCACGATCATAAAAATAGCCTGGAACTAAAATATTTCATTTGCTTTCTATAAAATGGCATGTTCGAATAAGTTGTTACTAATCTTCCTAATATTTAATTTATTAATTTACTTATTAATATATTTTCATTATTTTATAAAATATTAAAAAAATTAACATTAACTTGAATCATGTGAAACAACAAATAAGAAATTAAACAAATTTAAAAATAATAAATAGAAAAAACAAATAAAAAAAGAAAATCTGAAAGCTTTGAGATTTTATATTACGCTTAAAAGAGCGTTTTTTTTAATGTTTTGTGCATTAGCCTTATTTGTTAAATATATCTATTCTTCGCACTTAAACCGCATAAAATTCAATTTAACAGCAATATCACAAAATAGTAATTAAAAACAGCGAAACAGCATATTTTTAGAATTTCTAATACACAGACTCGCGCACTGGAGATAAAAGTGTTTTTTTATTGCTTGTTATGAAATCGTGGAGTTTGTTAATCAAAATTTTGTTAAAATTTTACAAAATTTGAAATAGATAATAAAACAAATTCGAGTTTCAAAATTCGGGCTTCCAAATGCCCATGCTCGGTTGGAGGACTACATTATTCAAAATCTGATACCTATGGGTACTGTTGTTTTTCACAATGCGAGAAACGTTTATGCATTCACGTAAATTCTTCATTATTTAGTTTCTTTATAGATAATTCTTGGCGATAATATTTGATGGCAACAATTTGAAAAGTGAACCAACGCAGAAAGTGATACGACGCAAAATGTCGTTTTGAGATTAATAGCCCTTTGGCTCTAACCCCCCTTTGGGCTAATAATAATTATAAAACTAAATATTAGTTTAACTTTTAGAGAATAAAACAAGTTGATCATATATCATTCACTTGCACACTTAAACGATAATTTATCAAATAATAATTTATCAGACCAAAGACAAAGGACATAGTCATTTTAGAGCTTTCATACTCATATAGTTATTCTTCTCCAGGATTCAGATATTATTACAGATAAAGAAAAATTATTTGTCGTGTTTAAAGCTCGCAAGTACCCGAGCAGTAACATCGCTAACACTGGTAGACAATGTGTCTTTCGAAATCAAAAAATACCAAAGATAACTTATGATGCTCAGGGAAGCAATTTCACTTTTTTCTGTAAGGTTAGAAATGTATTCGAGCCAAAAGTAGGTGAAAAGTCTTCAATAAAAGTATCCAAAAGTGCGAAAGACCTTTCATACATTCTAACAGTTCAGTACAACAGTTCTAGGGAATTCCCCTTATAATGATTATGTATCCGTTGACAACAACTGCGAAACTAACAAAGAATCCCAAACGTGATAGCCAATCAATGCAAGTGCATAAACTTTTTCTACGAAATACGAAGAATTGGGTTGAAAATCACCTTGCATCACAATACTGAGTGTGGAATTTTGTGTCTTATGTTAAATTTTAAGTCTACAATTTTCGGATTGTAAATGAACTTTCTGCTGTAAGTTTGTCCAAGGAATATATTGGATTGGCAAGAAAGTAATTTCCGTGATTTAATATGAAATAAAACTCAGTTTTTTTCCACACAAAAAAATTAACTTTAATCAGCCAATTATCTTCTATTCTGTTCTATGTCCTTTTGCCATCTTTTTGGTAGCTTCATGATTTCGCGTTCCTAGAATTTATGCTCTTTATCAGCAAAAAACTCAACCAAGTACGATTTGAGGTCATCGCTATTGCTATTCACGATTTAAAAAGACATTAAATTTTGAAATAAACGATAATTCGATGATGCAAGATTGGGGCTATGTGGAGAATGCGACATCAATTCCTAACCAAGCTCCAATAATTTTGTACTTTTTGGTAAACATGTATGAGGCCGCGAACTGTCTCGAAGTGGAATATGATTCTTTTGCGATTTGTCAATTTTGGGCCTTTTCCGTTTGATTGCTTTCTCCACTTTCATAAGTTGTTGGCAGTAAATATCTGAGTTGAACGTTGATTGCGTGAAACCAATTCAGAGCATACAATACCTTTGTAATCCCACCAAATTGACAATGTGACTTTTTTCTGAAGCAGTTTAGATTTCGATATGATTTGCGCTGATTTATCACGCTTGGACCATGGTAATGTTATTATAAACGATCCATTTTTCATCACCACTGATAATTCATTTAAAATAATGGGTCGCTTGCAATACGTTTAAAATGCATATTGCAAATATTGATTCGTTGTATTAAGTGAATTTCTTTCAGTTCATGCGGAACTCAAATATCGAGCATCGTAACGAGTCTAAGACATCTTATGTAATTTTCAATTGCTGCGTTTGATATATTTGACCTTTTTGTAAACTCTTGCACAGTTATATGATGATTCCATTCAATTATGGCATAAATTTGTTTTCATCATCAACTTTAGAAGATCAGCCAGAATGCTGTTGAACTTCAAGTGAAAATTTTCCACAACAAAATTTTCTAAACCAATGCTGGCACAAGCATTCTGGTAAGGAATCAACACCATAATCTTCACATAAATGCTTGTAAGCCTAAGCCACTTTTGTTTTTATGAAAATATAAAAATAAAATATGTGGAAAATGTTTATTTTTATACACATCATATTAAAACTGGCCATAAACTAATAGCTGTCAAAAAATATACGAAATTTATTTTTTTAGCATTTATTTTAATATAGGAAATTTATATTTATTTATTTATTTTATATATTTTTATCTTATTTATATAAATATACGAAATTTATTTTCTTAATATTTATTTAAAAGTATCAGCTGCCAAATCAGAAGAATAACAAAACTAACATAACGCTATCTATTTATACAAAAAGAAGTTACTTTCTTGCCAAGCCAATAATTCGGGATTAACATGCTCAGGAAAGATGTCTGAATTGTCAGTGGCCAAACCTTTCCAAAGAATACGGTAGCCGCTTTACTTACCAGTTTAACATTATAAGCTATCAATTGAAGATTAAAAATTATACTATGAGATTAGTTAATTTTTTATATTGAGATTTTCTGACATTATGAGCGTTGTGTGTATGTGGTATAATTTTATTACCAATGTTAGTCGTGGTTTTAATCGCCCGTGTTTTTGTTGCATAGCACTGTTATGTTTCAGTGGCTTAGCAACTTATGATTTCAGAAAAACGGAACTACCTGCTGTGCGAATGTCCGAAAAATATTTTTTTTTATCTAAACCCCTTGCTTCTGTGGGCTGCGATTAATTGAAGCTGCGCTTTTTGTATTAAATAAGCTGTACTGTTCACTGTCATCATTTGCTTTTTATCTCTTTATTTGTTTATAGATGTCTCAGATATCACCAGATGATGTTGTTTATAGATGTCTAAATTCAGTGCTTTTATATCCCGCAGATGCCGCTCTGTTACACTGGAAATCCCTGCACGGGATAAATCTTCCTTCTACTCTAAGGACTCATCCTCTGATCCCAGTCTCAAAGGCATGGGGGAGGTTTCACAGGCGATACCCGACAGTCCGCCTTTGCTGTCGGCTCCTTCCACGTCCGGCATTTCGAGTAGACGCAGCTCCAGGACCAGCCAGCACGTCAAGTTCATGACAACCACTGCAGTACTACACGGTCGGACAATCACTGGTCTTAATGGCCGTTTTAAATCAACGGGAAAATCCCAGAAAATATTCTGGGATGAACACTCCTCTCACGTAGAATGTGCGGCAGAACTGGAAAGGGAATTAAGCTTTACTCTCAATAGCTAGCCCATGGAGAAATTAGGCGCTATAACTAAAAGAAAATCCATTGACAAAAGAGTCTGACGCAGCTAAGACTGTTTAAATGACAGAATAAGATGAGCGTAGGATCTGAGGGATTAATCTTCTTTTCATTGTTCTAATCTGAAAGCTTCAATCTACTTCATTCTGCAAGATTTTCAATCTGGGAAGATAGCGCTTATTAATTAAAAATGAGTGGTAAACTTAGTAATCACTCTTTAAGTTACTTTTCACTATTCTGTAAATTATAAAATTTATTTTTTTATCATAAATCAATGGCACAGCTAAATAAAATTGAACACAAGTTCGTAATATTCAAGAAGTTTAATCACTGACTCAGGTGAATAAAACCAGCAACTAATATCGATTGTTAAATTTTAAACTTATATTTTAAAAATAACACCTTTTATTATCATTCGATTAAATATTTAGCATAATCATTAGCAAAGGATTTGTAGAAGAACTTTAATCGATGAAAAATATTCGATAAAATACTATCCGTAAATATTTTGTTAGGATGAACTTAATTTTGGTTGATCCATGGTTGAGTATTATATGAACGACTGGTTTTCAAAAAATTGGATTATGAGCTAGAAATCAACATTAAATTTAGATCTAAGATCACTGATCTCATTATGCTGTCTGAAACAGAGCTACTGTAAAATACAGCTTGCTGTTTGTTAGTTGTGCCAGAGAAAAAGCTGTAAAATTTTCTAAGAGTTCTTTCATTAATCATATTTGTTTAGGCTTAAATATGCAAGTTTCATTATTCGAAAATGATATTTCATACACTTTATCAAAATAAAAATAGACCAAAACCGAAGTAAAGAATAACATATATGCACATGAATTTTCTACGTATTCATAAATTTCTTTACCTTGAAATTTCTTATATCTTAAAGACAGCATCTACCATTCCTTTAGATTTGTAACTCATGTTGAAAGGAACGCGCTTGGTGAACTCTATTTGGAAGCTACGACAGACTTTATTTTAAAAGTCTGGATAAAAAAGAGGTCATATTATGTCTAGTTTTATTAAATTGTAATGGATGGTAAACTATACATCAACTAATTAGAAGTTGCTTATTATATCAACTAAAAACCTCGCAGAAAATGCTGAGAGGTAGACACTGCATTGCTTAATTTAAGCAAATAATAAATACTATTTTATGAAACTTTGGTACACATAATTATGATGTATCATTATGGATACAGTGTTTATGAATACTTTTATAAGTAATACGTATGCACGTATATTGAAATATTGTGAATTTGTAAATATAAAGCATATAATTTTTAAGTTACTGCATTTTGGTGCTTTCATGAAACGTGAATAATTTTAAGGCAATTTGGAAAATAAAGAGAAGAAAGAAAACGAGAAAGAAATGGTAGGGTGAGAAGAAAAATGCACTTTTCTTAAAAATGACACTTTCTATTTAACTCTGAGTAAGTTAAATATTTCTAAATATAACTTTATGTGAGTATTTAGTTATTTCATTTTTAGTTGTTGATTAACTGGTATGGTTGACATTAATTTAACAAATTAGATAAAACGTAATAGCACAAACGTGTATAACAAGTTTCCGGAAGTTAAACTACGTACACTCACAATTTTTTCTATCACTATGCACATTACTGGCTAGAGAACTAATAATATTAAAAAGAAAATATTACCAAGTATTGAACAGTAATGAATTTCTATTAATTTGTAAAGGTTTAAGGATTTCTCAGCTATTATGCAATTTTTTGCCTCATTAATACACTCACGTTTGTGAAAATTGCAACACCAAGAAGGAATCGTCATAATTGAATGCAATTTAATACACAGTTGAGTGGTAGTGGTACAAATAAATGATTAAATGTTCAAAGCAAACAAACAAGAACAAGAGATCAGAATCAGTATTTTGTGTGGCCACCACGCGCCGCAATAAGTGCTGCTACACGGCGTGGCATGGAGTCAAACAAAGTTTGAATGTCTGACTGAGGAAGAGCATTCCATATCGTTTGTACGCGTACCCAAAGTTCGTCTGCAGACGCAACAGGACGAGGATCACGAGCAAGACGCCGACCAATGACATCCCACACATGTTCAATTGGCGACATATCCGGGGAACACGCAGGCCAAGGAAGAAGCTGTACCTGCTGCGCTGCAAAGAAGGATTTAACAATCCGAGCAGTATGAGGGCGGGCATTGTCCTGTTGAAATACAGCGCCTGGCAAGCTTTGAAGGAAGGGAACAGCTTCGGGCTGTAGAACTTCACGGATATACCGGTTGCTGTTCAGATTGCCCACAATTCGTAGCAATTGAGATCGTCTATGATATGCTATGGCGCCCCAGACCATAACTCCGGGTGTTCGTCCACTGTGGCGTTCGATAATGCACTCCGGAAGGTGGCGTTCACCGGCATAGCGTCTGACACGAATGCGGCCATCATGGTACCACAAATTAAAGCGGGATTCGTCAGAAAACACGACATGCTGCCAATCAGCACGCCAGTCTCTATGCTGATTGGCCCATTGTAGCCGCAGGCGGCGATGGTCGTGCGTTAGGGGGATCCTGTATAAAGGAGTCCGTGCGCGCAGTCCACACTGCAGCAGACGTCTACGAATTGATGAAGCACACAATGAAACACCTGTAGCTATTGACCACAGTGCTGCCAATTGTCTAGAGGAAGCTGTACGGTCCGTCCGCGCCATGCGGACCAGGTGTCTATCATCGCGAGCTGACGTCACATTTCGGGGTCCACTCCCGGATTTCCGAGTTGTCCGACACTCGTCCGTCCACTGCTTCCAAACGCGCATCACTGTGCTGCTGTTACGCTGCACACGAGAGGCTACTGCACGATACGACAATCCAGCTTCACGAAGGCCGATGATTCTCCCTCGTTCAAACTCTGTAAGTTGTTCAAATCTCGCTCTCTTTCGTCGACGAGGCATAAGTACAAATTGAGTTAACGTTTACCACTAGCAGATAACCACCGATAACCATACACGCCTCGCTACAGCCGTCTATTTATTCGGATCCATCAGCCGTTCAGAGGGCGCTGCTCAGCATACGCATGCGCTACGGATTTGCAATTCTAATCATTTGCATATCATGCGCTACTTTGCATTTCCTGAAAATTTCAGCTCACTCGCGTAAGTCCTTCATGGTGTTGCAATTTTCACAAACGTGAGTGTATATATAACAAATTTAATCATATTTGCATATAATTGCTATTTACTAGTATTAAGCATCCATTTAATTCTGGATGATGTTATTTATCCCAATGGGAAAGCTGCCATCTATTGGCAGTAGGCAACATACTTAAGCAAGACAGTAAAATTCGTTACTTGTCAGATACATCAAGGCGAATATCATAAACGGAAAGCATTTCAATTGCTTATTATTGTAAAATTATTCAAGCGCCAAATATCTGGATTACCTCATTTTTCATTTTGGGATAATTAACAATTACCATTGTTTTTAATTTATGCAAGTACTTTTAACCTACGGTTTAAGTAAAATTCTACAAAAAGATTATAAAATGCATTATTTTGGAAACGTGTGAAAGTATTTGAGATGAATATGTGCAACACGTATATTGACCTACAATATTACAAAAATGTCTAGCCTGTAACTCCAACGGAAATACAATTAAGCCCTGTATATAGACGTACTTTTCTTTATGTACTCCATAAATAATCTTATTTTTTCATTTTACGTCAACAAAATTTATAAATTTAATTTTTTGTTGGAAATAAGGCTCATTTTATCATTTTTTGGTTTACTCTGAGCGCAGTAAAAATAAAGAAAACTTGTACGTTTAAGATTACGGTCTGAATAAACAGTAATCATTTCCATGATTTTATTTTATTTGAAAATAAAATGGTTGTATATTTAAGTCAACCTAGAAAGATTTCACTGCTTAAATTTGTCAGGAAAAAAGTATGGTTGCAGTTTCTTACTGTATTAAAATGTTTCCTTTTTTAACATCCTTTTTTCTTTTGCTATATTGTTTTCCAAATAAATAGCGAAGAATATTTTTCTTTCCTGAAAGTTCTAGTAATCATCTTCAATGTCATTGGGTAGCAGAATTTTACAATTAAGCAAAATTCAGCTTTGTATTGGTGCCGATTTTTGTAAAAGGCTTTGCAACTTCCAAAACTAGCTTCAAAGTAACCAAATAATCTGAATTTCCTGTTGTTTATGTGGTCCAGATATTTGGAGGTCTGTTATAAAAACTTCTTTGATGAATTTTCCTCGAAACCTCTACTTTCAAAAACTCAAAGATCAGTAACGAAGAGTATTTCGTAATCATTTATAGGAGAATAATTACGAAGTGAAACACTAACTGTTGCTGCTGTTGCTTACATTCTGATCTGAATCATATAAGGTCCACAAATTTACTATTGTCAAGAGGGATATAGCAGCGCCTGTTATTGGAGAAAGCTTTAGACACCCTAAAACTTCAGAATGACTCCTCGTAGGTAAGACGGTACGACCAATAAGTACGACCTTCTAGGCTGTGTTCAGACAGCGACGTAAATCTCACAGAGGCGCATTCACAAGGAATAAAATGCGGGAATTCCGTTCACACATGCGACACAGGGTCTAAGCCGTACTACGTAGAGAAGCTAAATTTGCGCATGCGTGATTGTATCTACAGCTTTCCCGCTCTGTTTTTCCATTCAGTTTTCGCACGTTCTCTCTGATTGGTTGACGCTTATCCCCAGTCGGCATAAAGTTGGGAACTTCAACTTTATGCTAAGAGCCCTAAACCAGATTTTGTGACGTAGCACAGACCGGTTGTCTGGCAACGCAGCTCGGCTTAAACTACTAATTTCATTTGTAACGTCGTCTGAGCGCAGCTTTAAGAGCCGTTCACACTGGGATTTATCTGAGCTAACGGAGCCAGTTTTTGTGTCGACTAGCTCCGCTATGCGTGCAGTCCAGATTTTTCAACTCGCTGCGCTATAGGAAGAAAGTGGTTTTTGAGATAGGTTGGCTAAATGAGTTGTCTCCGTTAGCTCATATAAATCCCAGTCTGAATGGCCCTTTATATGTGACAGCCAAGCTCCATCACAATTTTGAAAGGAACCACACTAGGAGAAGAGAATCTGAATTCTGACACCCCTCACTCCTTAACATTAAACATTCGAAGAGATTTTAAGTTTCCTTATCTCTCAAGGACGTTAAGTTAATACTTTACAAATATTCATGACTCCTCTTAATTCGGATACAGGCCTAGTGATATAGCAATGGTCTTTACCATCTACCATACCATTCAGAGGAGGGAGAACTAACTATTGAGCTTTATTTTGTCACTCGTAGAAAAGATTAATTGATGAATCCTACAATTTTAATGTTACGTTTTTTTGTGCATAATATTCTAGAATAAGCATCTACGTGTATTTTATTTGCAACCAGTTCTCGATAATTAGGGATTGCACTGTGTAATTCCTTTAAATCACTAAATCATCTTTTTTTTAATCCAAGTCTAAAAAAATGTAAAATTTGGTTAAATATTTGCCTGGATATTAAATGGAGAATACCTAGAAGTATTCAAACTGGATCAGTATTTCTTTCTCCTCGAAAAGGTTGTATACTAAAAACCATTCGTGTTCTTGTTTGTCTAATAAACGATTGTATTTATCATATTGATGATAAATGTTACAGTGTTTAACCATGTAACATATTTGTAAAGTTACAAAAATTTTGTCTTGTATGTAATATTGAACATTGTATATGAGATGCTCACCGTTATCTATTTGTATATTCGTTAAATGTTTAATGACTTCACTTGTGATTTTAAAAGATCATACATTAATTGTATTAAGAAATCTTTATTTCATTATTTAACATTAACATTTTTTACCTATTAAAAATAAAGACAGTCATCGGACATTTAAATATAAATATTCATGTATTAAATTAATAGGTAAACTGTGTGCATTGTAAAGCATAAAAATAAAGATTTCTATCTGACGAAAATGTTGGAGGAAATATCAAATGTAACTGTTGTGTGATTGTACGCTGAAATATTATATTCTCACTTTTTAGCTACTATTTGGAGTACAATAAAGCTCATTATGCATAAACTGTTATTTATTTACTAATGCATGGAAATAAATTTTCAAATGAAATGTACAGTTGTAAAAAATCGCTTTCCACAGCAAAATTTTGATTTCAGTCAGAGTGCTGTTGGAGAATGTTCTGTTGCATAATTAATATTTACGCATTAAACTGTTCTTGATTAAGAAGAGAGAGAATTATGTAATTTTGAAATAACAGAAGGAGTTAAGAAATTGATGCTTGTTCTATTAAATTCTATTTTAATTTAGATTCTTGTTATTCTGGATGTACAGTACGGCTCTTAAATTATGTTTTATGCACAATGCACATTATTAAGAAAAAACTAAATATTATATTTAATGTGTGTAATATGCTACACTAGTGAAGTATAATACCTTATTAACAATCTTATTCAAGAGCACTGCTGTTTCTAAATTTTTTTAAAATTTCCAATTAGTAGTTGTAGATTACGAGTTAAAGATACGTGTGAAGCACTAGAAAGTCTTTGTGTGGCTCTGAATGTGATATTGGATTTATATGCGTTTCCTAACTGATGTAAAAATAATGCTATATTACTTGCATTCAACTATTTTAAATTTTTGAGTAACGTGGTATTTAATGAACTGCTATGCTGACTTATTGTACTGAAAATTAAATAATTCATCACTGTGAAAGCAGACTTCTGATTCTTCTGATCATCAAAACATACTTGAAATATTCATTGGCATTGACAAGTTCTAAAATACCCATCGAGTAATAAAAACAAATGCCGACCCTCTTTTTATGTGCTAAGGATGTTATTCTACGTTTGATATATTTACGCGAGAATAACAAATTTTTTAAAATATTTTTTCCTTTTAATATTTTCATTAAATTTCTTTATCTTAGAATTTATTTCATTATCTTATCCTATGCATATATTTTAAATTTTCCTATTAACTAAGTTGTAATATATCAGTTCTTTAACAGCTGATGAAAGTCCAAAGAATGATATTCCAAATGAAGTGAAATGTTTCAACTTTTAAAGAAATTCTTGCTTATTAATATAGGAACTATAAACGGTGGAGATAATAACGCAACAAGAATAATCAATGTGCATGCGTAATTTGCATAAATCTGATGGACTAGTTTCGATGTCTGAAACGAGACTTCTTCAGCTACAGGAGTGAAAATGACGAAGGAAAAGCCTATCTTTATGATAGTAGACCAGGAAAAACAAAGCTACTAGCTCCGTTTGTTTTTCTGGTCTGTTGTTATCCAGTGAGCTTAGGCTTCTAATTTGTCATTATTACTCCTGAAGTTTAAGAAGAAGGTTCTATCCAAATCTTCGAAACTAGTCCAACAGATTTATGTAAAATACTCTTATTCTTATTGTTTAAGAATCTCCAGCATTTGTTTCTTTGAGTGTTATTTTAGTTATTATAGGATCTATAAATTTTAATGTATAAAATTAAAAGAATATTTGTTGTAAATTAAATTAAGGCTATGAAACTTCTTTTAAACTTAATATCTTTAAAGCATAATTGAATGGAAAATAAAACAAATACAAGGCAAGAAAGCATACTGAATGCCAACTGGAAAAATGATTAAATACATAGCTTTGTAATATTTGCAATGAAGGCAACTTGAAACAACAGACGGATAACTTGTACAAAATAATAAAGCAATAGTAAAATTTGCACACTGGCATTCATGTTGAGAAAAATGTCGATCTTGAAGCTGTATTGCCTCTGATGTAAAGCAAAGTACAATACTACTTTATAAGACAATGCAGCTGGATCGTTACCAACATACTGCGCATTAAATAGCATTGGCTGCCTATGGTCCACAAAATATTATGTGTTTGATTCTTACCATTTTGTATGTTTCAGTAATGATCTCTCGTAATTATGTCATGTTTTGTATTTTATGTATATTCGTAATAAAATTACTATTAAACGTTTTGATGTAGTTGTTAAATTGTTTGTTGTTAAATTGTAGTTGTTAAATTGTTTTTCGTTTGAGCATTCTGAGACGCAGGTTTCAAGAAAGAGTCTAAAAGAAGTGTGAACTGCTTTCAAACTTTGACGGGAAAGTTTCTTCCTTGCAGGTGCAAGGATGAAGGCTAAAGCAAATTATAAATTTACTTTATGAATTTTCTTACTAAGTCTAATTAAAAAATCATCGTTCTGAAATATTAAATAATTGTTTTTTTTCTGTATAGCTTAATTTATTTACTTATTATTATAAACAAACTTATCTTCTTGTTTCTACTGCTGAATTAGGAAGCGTTTGGAAAACTAATACCACTTTTCTGAACTGAAATATTTAGTATTATACATCCTGGTGTTTAATGTATAAAACCTAATGTCAGAATCTAATCCTCAAACTCTTGGAAGACGAATATCTTTTATAACGGATTACTATAAATATGATTCTCATCTGTCGAAGCTCTTTTTAAGCCAAACGGAGATCTTGATTTAATTCATTGATAAAACCACTAACATTCACTTTATCTTAAACTCATTCCTTTTTGACCGTTGCACTAAAAATAAAATATATTTTTGCAACAAAAAAAAATGAAGTCCTCACTTTATTCATTCTGACCTGTTTACATTTGACCTTATTCCAAAAGCCGACACTCTACTGATGAAATACTATTCCACCAAAAACAAAGTAAAGGAATATGGCATCGATTCCAAACCTTTTGGCTTTCAAAGCATTTTCAGAATCAACTCCCTTTGACCTATCCTTCGTCTTCTTAGCCAATGATATTTAAGAATTATTTCACGCGAATAGTAAAATTTCTAGATAATAAGAGAATGTAAATTAAAGAGACATCTAAAGAGTTGGGCGATGTACATAAAATTAAATTATGGTTTAAAATTTTTAACTTTATCATAATATCTGAATTTAATTTCAGCAATATACTGTCAGAAGTCAGCCAAATATGAAGGCTCTTTTAGAGTTCAATTAAATGTACCAATTTCTGTTACAATAGATATTTTACATTATGCCTTACAGCATTACAATAAATTCATTACAATAAAATAAATCATGGCTCGCAGTTCAGTTCAAAAATAATCTCTCATTACTTGCTATTTCAAACTTTTATTGATCTTTAGAGAACACAGTTACAATTTGACATTATTTTGCAACTATAATACATTATAGGCCTAAATTAAAACGTAACATAAGAAAAAGTAAAAACATTTAATGAGACACGAATCGTTGCATTTCTGTGCACATGTCAACGCCTCGAGACAACCATCTTGCTCCAGTGTTCAGTAGGAGCGATTCAAGGTGGCTTCCGATACTCTTCACATATTAATATATGTAGTATATATGTAGCATATTAATATGTGAGTATATTGTATATATAGAGAGTTTTTTTAAAATATATTGTGAAATTTCACCAGGTAAACGATAGTAAATGGTATAAGGTAAACAATAGTAAATGGTATTAGGTAAAATCTAAAACAGAGGATTCATAATAGCGAATTACTAATGGATAAAAATAAATTTATTAATATGAATGTATACTAAAAAATTTCGATGACTGCAGTCTGTGGTGCATGCGCTTAATAAAACTCTCCAGATGGATGATTTGGTCAATCCTGTTTCTACAAAATAATTAAGGCGTTTCTATTGTTCGAAAGAGTACTGCGATCTACCTACACCTTCTTAAACAGAGGAGGGTGTTGGAACTACACAGCGGCTACCATTACCATCCTTCGCCTTTTGTAGAAGATTAAAGCCAAGAAAGTGCAATTTCTCGATTCATTTGAGGAATTTGTCTATTTGTAGGTGATCAACGAAAGATATGCAATGACGACTGTGTTATTATCTGTAACAATGAAGGAATTTCTAACCCCAAAGTTTCTCACATGAGGTACAATAACCTATTAACAATACCGTCGAGCAGCCATAAGTCCACCGCAATGGCGATTACCTTCCACTTTCTATAATAAGCCACTTCAATAGTGTTTGATTTTTGCAGTCAGGTGGGTTTCATATCAGATGTATTGCTACCTAGAACTTTACCACAATTAATTTTCCTCATAAAGTTTTGTTCAGTTTAGTTGGCATTCCGTTTGGAGTTTTCATCATACTATCCTCTGCGACTTGCCTTGTAGTTGAAACACACTGTACCAGTTTTGGGCTTAGCAACAGTCTGAATCAAACACCAGGGGATGATCAGGCTAGATAATCTGGTTACCGTAGCCAAATGCAGCTCTTTTGATAATCTATGAACAGTTATGTGAGGACATTTTTATAACAACCTGTTCTTAAAGATGTTTTGGACATCTGTTACTGTGCTTTCTAGTCTGTTAGGGCGCTTCTAGTTACTATGCTATTTACACTCTTGAAAATTGTTTCATACGTACGAGACAGTACTTTGGTAAACTCCTAGCTTATTTGCTCCCATCAGCGGCACTGCGCGTTTTCGTGTTTTTCCTCGTGTGTAATATGTATAGTTTCCCTTAGAAATTATAGCAGTCGAGTACTTTGCCATAATCAAATGAACCAAACCAAACCTAACTTTATAATGTATTTCTCCTGCCTTATTAGCATGTTTTCATGGTGTAGTGGTCACCACGCTCAGCGCGTATTCGAGAGGTCCGTGTTTCGAGTGCCGGCGAGGGCATTGCTCATTTTTCATGTCTTCTGCTTAAAACAAGTACCTAATGTCTCTATTATAACTTATTC
>KK116811.1:605610-661126 GCA_000611955.2 Stegodyphus mimosarum | reverse complement strand
TACACCTGCGGATTGACTGTTCTAGTTTATTCATAATTCTGTTGTAGGTTGAGTCGCCAGATACATTTTTAATATGATTCCATTCGCCATGGCACCAAATAATCCTCAGTTTAACATATAGAAAAAAAACTCTATTTATACTTTCCAGTTCAAAATTTTATCGCTATTCTGGAATCCTTTGCTATCACACAAGATTGCCCACATTTACAACAAATTAACAGCAAATCTATCATACCTGCTTTGCACATCAGGCGATGCCATCAGTAAATAACCCTAGCTACCGACTGAATTTTGTTAGGTATTCTAACACTAGAACTTTCTCTCTGACTTTTAATTTATGGATATTAGTGTCTACTTCTGATATTTTGGTTAAATTTTCACAAATCCAAAATGATAAATTATATTATGAATAAGATAATGAATAAATTAATTCCTTAGGCTAAGTCAGACTATGCATATTTAATTAACGCAAATACATGGAGAGGATTTTAAATTAATATATATAAGCTCTGTGAAGAGTTTCCCTAATGGATGAAAACTGTCTTCCATCACTTCAATGATTAACGTACATAAAGCTGTCTTTTTCACCCTTGTTGTGAACTCCTACGAAAATATATGAAATTTGCTAACCATGCAGCTCAAATTAAATTCTAAATTGGATCTTCTAAAGTAAATAGTATAAAGTAGTTATAAATTGGTTCATGTTCGATGTATTTAAAGTAACGCTTTCAAAGTAAAATATATTGATGTATTTAAAACAGAAATGCAACCATTCTCCGTCAACAAAATTAAACGTGCACTAAATATTGCACCATAAAATTATATAAAAAACTAAATTGCGTATTCGTTTTTTTTCTGTTCAGATTTTATTTGCTTTTACTTATTTATTTGTTTTTAAATTTAGGCTAAAGTAAGCATGGCCAAACCTGTTTCTTCTGAATTCGTTACCATTTATAAAACAACAATATTTTAGAGTTCCTAATTCCAGAAAGCATTAAATTTTCATTTATTTCAGGGCTTTTATGTTATGGTGGGCAAATATTTTGGGAATTTTATGCTTCTCCTAAATGAAATTTTAAATCGTTTCGAATGTCATATTTTTATTTACTATTTAGTGGTAACGTTAACATTTGAGAATGAACGGAAACGAAATTTATATGCTTTGGAAGAAGAATATGTGCAGAAATTTTCCATGAGTAATAAATACTCTTAAAAAAATAAAATAGATAACTACAATGAAAACATAGCCTTCTAGTACATATGACAGAATCACTGAATTAGTCCTGTTGGAGAACGTATTAATCTCTCAGCTATGCACGCATATTTTCAAAATATACAAACATACCTTATTTTCCAATTTTCAGAGTATAGTATACATATTCTAGAGCACATGAATCCCTACAAACAATTTAGCTTCCAAATTCACAGTTACTTTACTGGAAGAGATTAATTTTAAGACATTTGAAACAATACTTACGATTTTTCATCTCTCGTATGAAAATTGTACTGACAATATTTAAGTCTGAATTACAGTCGAAAATAGCACAATATAAATAACTTATGCTGCCTATTTTTAAAACTTATCTGAAATACTTTTCGCTACTTTTCTATAAATTAACGCTAACCTAAACAAAATATTACACGCTGCAAAAACACTCCTTAAGATAAGATAAAACACTTTTTATAAAAATGTTAATGATTTAAAATTACCATTATTATGAATTTCGTTCAAAAAATAACAAAAAACAAATACTAAAATTAGGAATGCTTCAGAAAAGTAAAAGAAATTTTCACTTGCAAAAAAAATACTCAGAGCAGTGTTTGTAGTTTAATTCAAATAGTTATTATGATTAATCAAATAGAGTAGCTTGTACTTCAAATTCCGGCCAAAACAATAATCATATCTCCCCAACCTGAAATATAAATAAAAAGAGATCTGTTTGTTGTTTGTTTTGTTGTTTGACTTCTAGATTAAAAAGGGATCTGTCAATTTTATATTGTTCTAGCCGCTACGTTGCCAGCCTTCGTCTGGCTTTAAAGTGTACCGGAAAATGCCTAAACAGAACACCAAACATTAAATTTAAAAACTTCACAGAATTTTACTCTGCAGAATAATTTTATCGAAAAAGAAACAAACAACAACAAAAAAAACACAAATTTCAGTTAAAATTGTATTACATATAAAAACATGTAATGAAATAAGCAATATCCCTTAATACAAATATTAATTATCCTAATAAAAAAATTAACCAACTCTCCGTTGCCTTCTCTCGACAAACGTCCAGTATCCAAGAGAAACATTAAATTTAAAAACTGCAGAGAATTATCTCCCTCATTTTTCCGGGTGGCAATAATGCTGATATCAGCAACAATGTCTGCGTGCCATTGTTGTTCATATAATTCGAGAGAATTATCGATTTGATGCTATTTCATAAAAAAAAACTCATTCGAATTTTGAAAACATCGCTTCGAGGTGCACTGGCTCTTGTCTAGATGCATCCTGCTTACTAGATTTCATAGCCCTGGGTCTATTAGCTTACGCGCAGTCCGAACGAAAGACATCCACACACACACAAAGACTCGTTCAGTTGTTGGAGAAATTTCAGTTGTTGGGTTGTTGGGAGAACGAAGTTGTGCCACAAAGCATCTCCCCAAAGCATCCCTCAGATGTTCTATGGGATTTAAATCAGGCGAGTATGCTGGCCAATCCATTCGAGTGTTATCATCACTTTCCTGTAGCTTTTGAACAGCAGGAGCCGGGTGTGCCCATGCATTATAATTCATAAACGGACATACATAAGTCTGCTCCAATGGCATCTCGGAACAGCCGCACATGGGAGAAGATCACCTGCTGACAATAACGATCTCCGGTTACAGAACCCCTGTCGAAAACGTGGAGCTCTGTCCGCCCATGAAGCATAATGCCTCCCCAGACGAGAACTCCAGGACCACCGTAACGGTCTCTTTCCGTGATGTTACTGAGATGAAACCGTGTCCCGACCTCTCTCCAAATCAACTAGTGTTGAGAATCGCTTGTGGCACTAAAACGACTCTCATACGTAAACAGGACAGGACTCCATTGATGAGATGTCCAGTTTTTTCCCTCCTTGCACCACTTTAAACAGTGGCGTCAATGGCCAACTTTCAAAGGGATGTGATGCAGCGTTCAGGACGGTGGGTGAATAGGCCAAATTATGAAGGCGTCTGGACACAGTAAAACGCGACACTTGTCGCCCCATTGCTGTACAAAGGTGCTGCGCTATGGCGCTTGCTGACTAGTTTCCGGCTCTTTTCGCCTGCAGCAAGATATATCGGTCATCCAATGCAGTTGTTTTCCTGGGACGGCCACCACCAACCTTTCTAACAGCTGTACCTGGTTTGGAAGGCTTTCCATGCGCTCAAAACGTCACTTTTATTGATTACGAACTCTTCAGCTATACTAGCCACACTACGTCCCTCCTCCAGCTTTCCGATCATTCTTCCGCGTGTGAAGTCATCCAGGATTTCTTCTAGCCAAATTTCGCGAAAGAACTCACTTACAGCGAGTATCTTTAATTGCGTCTCCGTCCTTCCTTTTATTGTAGTCTTGAGTTGAGCGCGTCGACTGCACGCGTTTTGTGTACACTCACGTCGCCTATGATGTTTTCTTCCTCACATTTACATACGCATGATCTTTCTACTGAATTGCATGTTCATTGCACTGATGTACAACAACCTCTTTTCTGCAATTTCATGGCTATCTGATTAAAATTTGCGTTGTTACTTAAGTTTTGGACACCAGTGTATTTTCCATTCACATTTTTTCAATTTCTTTTTATTAACGTTTATCCTCCAAGTACGCACCAAGTGTTGAAGTCCAAACGAGTAGACTGACTGTATAGGCATTTTCGTGATTTTCGTCATATGCAAACTAAATATGAATTAGTTTCATTTGAAAATTCCTACACAAAAGTATGCCTTCCTTTAAGCTGACAGCCTTCCTGGATTTTGCTACAATCAAATTATCCAACCAAATATTCAGATGTTTATAATTGTTAAGCATGGGTTACATTTTATGATTTTACCTTTTATTTGAGACATGCTGTGTTTTAAGTTTCAAAAATAATATTCACTATAAACTAGAAGGCTTAAAACTTCAAGCTCTTTTATATATTTGTGTCCCAAAAGCCAGCCGCCGGTTTTTGATGTACTTATTGTATTTATATACTAGGCCGGTTTTTAAAGTACTTCTTGTATTTATATACTAGTATTGGGTACATAAAAATTTCTGTAGCTTTTATACTTCATATGCAGCTCAAACTAACCTACTTTAATGAACATACTAATAACATAGAAGTTGATCTCATGTCATCGAAGACCTATCCAAATAGTGTTAAAGAAGTTTATAATGTCCATTTAATTATTCACTTTGTTATTTTCAAAGTAAATTGATTGTTTTAATTCCACGTAACAACATACCCAGATAAAGTTGAATAAAGCAATGCTTATGGGCATGAAAAACCTTCTGTGTTTGTAAAACCTCAATTTATATATAGGAAATGGTTGTCAGTTTGATCAAGATACATCAGTTTATTCCATGCTTTACGAAACTCTTGCTACAATCTTCCGTTTGTTAAATAATAAATGACATACAGGCAATCAAAAAAACGAAGAAATGGTCAGAATATTTGCAGTAAGTTATAAAAAATATTAGTGTTTACATATCAAGGGAAAGCTTGGAAACATTCCTTTCTCTTTTAAAATGGATGTAGAACTTTCCTGGCTTTAATTATAGTATCCAACTAGAAATCTAATACTGATGGACGGACTGTGCGCCACATAGATTGGCAGTAACTTATTATCATCCGAAAGTGTGAGTCCTTATAAAATGAAAATACAGTCTTTAAAAGATGTTTAAAATTTTAAAGTCAGTTCTTAAGCTTTATATTTGTTACAGGGCACATTGCAATTTAGTTTCAGAAATGTAATATAATTTTTTAATTATTCTGGTATATTTTACGCATTGTTACATTTTTATTTTGAAATCAGAACTTCTAATGCTCATAAATATGAATACTTTTGTTTTACTGAACATATTAAAAACAAACTGTTTAAAATAAGGTTCGAATTTTCTTTAATACCTGACCCAACTTTCATACTGTTGCGTGAGTATGGGTTCGTAATAGATTGAATGCCCAAGTCCGATAATAGGTTAATAAAAATTTATTCTTATGAAAAGGAATATATCAGAATGCTTGAGATTTCCTCAGATATATTCGCACAAGTCTTAGCTATATCACGAATATAATCAGTAGTTACAGTTCAAAACGTTAAATTACAACTAAAAACGTTAAAATACAACGCAATCCAAAATGTTATCTAAAGAGAAAGCTAATTCAGATCTCTCAGTTCACGCGGAACTAAACAAGTTGGAATAACAGTAACTGAGCAACTAAACTCAACGACTGCACTGAGACGCTCTTGTTTTCGGCCTTAAATAGTTCTTAACCGGCCACGCGAGATCTTTCTAGTAATTTCTGCTTGTCGACTTTTCTGGAAAACAAAAAGAATGGAATTACGGTTATAGCTAACATAGTTTTCAATTACATTCAGTCAATTTAAATATAAATTACCGAGATAAACTTACTCAATTTTAAATGCACATGCTCCTGTATTTTTACTTTTCCAGCAAAACTTTTTCTTAATTTTGTCTCGCGCTGCATTGCACGGAAAATTAGAACAATTTTAATTATAATTCTACTAAAATTAGCTACCTGAATACAAAATTCGCAACAATACTTTTCCTTCCTTTTCTGCTATAATTGAACCAACAGAGTCTTTTCATTTTAATGGGGAACGCACGAAATCTTTTTAGAACTGTGCTGTTGCGTCCGATATAAGTATTTTAGACTCGAAAGCTATTAACTTTTTCTATTTCAGCATACTATGAATTCTGAGAAAGCGAAGAACTAGAGAAATAGAAAGACTTGCTTTCAAATATAAGAAAGTATTTAAAAAGAATTCCTTCCGCTCCCTTTATTTCGCTTTATTATGCTCAGTATCAGAGGTGCATCATCGTTTCTCTTCAGTTTACTCAGAGATTAAAATAAAGCAAACATAATGCTTCCTGTAAATAATTATTGGAAAAATCTCTGTTTTCGAAAGCATCAAGTAAAACAATTAACAAATAACACAATGGTATTAAATATAATCATTTTTAATACCATTGTGCCTATTGATTTAACAAGGAATCCATTCAATATAGCATAATTTTGTTAAGTGATAATATTAGAACAGCCCAACTGTACTTGAAAAACGCTAGTCTGAAACAGTGATGAATGAATTTCAACTCTACACCTACATATATTAAACCATCTACGTAAGCGGAAGTTAATAACCGTAGCTTTTAATACTTTTGCTATCTGAAGCGGAAATAAAAGTAACTGAAGATGGAATCTTACATAATATCATATCATAATTCATTATAATTTAATGAAGTAAAAGATAATTAATTTTTGAAAACTTGCAGACATAAAAAAAATGTTAGAAACTGCGATTTGTAAATCACATCAAGCGAGAATACATTAATTTGAAAAAAAAAATTACTAAAGTAAAAAAAAAAAAAAAACTAAGTTACAATTTTGAAATAAATTTGTTTCTGTCGAATGTGTTAACAAAAGGAAAGAAATATTATTTGTCATTTTTAAATTAAAATGTTCAAAATACTAAAATGACAAACTGTTTTAAATAGTCAGTGCTTTATTGCATCGAGAAATTATTAATTGGTATGAATAATACTCATCTTTTTATACCAAATAATAGTTTAAAGTTTACATGAAATTTTGTAAACTTTAAACTATTGAAATAAAAAAGGGCGGTGCACAACTAGATGTTATAATAGTTCCATATAAAAAATATCAACAGCCTACAGTTAATCATTTGTGATTAATTCGCGATATATACGTATGTACGTACAGACGTTATGAAAAATTCCCTTTTGACTCCATTTTAATCCATTTTACAATCTGTTTTGGAAAATGAGTCCTTTGTTCCGTCCGTAATTATAGATATCGCGCAAACAAAAATCATCCAAATGGATTTGAGATCGGTAAAAACTGATATTTTCGTTGAAATATGATGCCTGAAATTTACGCGATTACAACACTTTCTTGACATTGGACAAGGAACTAAAATGGTATCAGTATTATTTTATTTGATTGGAGGTGGTTACCAAAGAACTTTCTTTTCTGGTTCTTCAGAATGTTGGTGTTACAAAGTATTTCTCCCGCCTTCTTAGCATGCCTTCGTGGTGTAGTGGTTAGCGTATTCGAGAGGTCCGTGGTTCGAGTCCCGGTGAGGGCATTGCACATCTTTCATCTTTCCTGCTTCAAAAAATACCTAATGTCTCCACAGTGTTAGATCAGTATTTTCACTCAAAGATTCTATATTTATAAACTATCAAATTTTTTGAAGAGAAATTTAATTTTTGCTGTCACCTTCATCTTCATCCACCACCATTTCGCAACAGATAACTTCAACAATTGTATTTAAATACGTTTTCATTACTTTGACAAAATCTTGGGAAACGATAGAACACTGAGTAGCATTAATTCATTCTTCTTTAGAAATGTCGAAATCTGTATTAGCTTCACTATTTCCTGATCAGATAAGAATGCACTGAGCCAGAATACATTCAGGTAACACATATTAGGCCTCACGTACCTTAAAACAATTTATGCATCATTACACTAAGTTTAGTAACATAAAATCACATTTTTTCTTGGTGCATGACCTTTATATGATCCCAGAATACATTCAGGTAACACATATTAGGCCTCACGTACCTTAAAACAATTTATGCATCATTACACTAAGTTTAGTAACATAAAATCACATTTTTTCTTGGTGCATGACCTTTATATGATCGCTCGAGTAAAAAAAAAACAGGTGCAAGAAAGAAAACTTGACATTTAAGCATATTTACCATACGATAACATTTAATAAATTGGAAAAATGTAACAAAATGTAATTCCAGAGAATATCATCAGAATTCTTTTTAAACAAGAAGCTGGAAATTTGTCTTAAATTTTATCAGAATAATTCTAAAAGGCTTTCTGAAATTCTCCAAAACTCGTCAAATTTTGCAGTTCGGTAGATATTTCCTTTCCCACGGAGAATATTTCCGGAAATTTTACGGTATCCTAATACAATTACGGTATCCTAAATCCTACAACAATCCTAATTTTATAGTATCCTAAATCCTATAACTATTTGTATCCAGAAAATTTTACATCTGCACATAATTTAACGCAATATAAATCAATTGACACTTGATATAACGACTCCTCGTATTTTCATAAAAAGACGTTATAATGAATGGCCTTTATGACGGAAGTGGATTTGCTATTCATGAGTATGGTAATTTTTGAACCTGTCGTTTTAACGCAGGGTTGCGATAATGATCCTTACAACAAGTGGCGACTGTATAATGAAATAACTAAATGGATAAACGCGCATTTAAATGCTCGCAAATTTAACGACGAAATAACGAAAATCAACGAAATTTAATTAACACGGCATATGGAATATATGCATGAAAATTCGCAAAACAGGTTCAGGGTTGCCAGAAAATGACAAGAGAAGGCAAGATTGCCATATTTGGCGAGAAATCTCCCATTTGGCGACAAAATTGGCGATATGCCATAGACGTATGAAGAACCTTCTGGAACGAATTCTTACCGGTTTGGCCCAGAATGCTCTAGAACTCAAGCCAAAAGCTACATAAACCCTGCTGGTACGCGGAGAATCAGTCAGTTAATAGTCAGTGAGTGAGAGTCTAGCGAGTGAGTCAATCAGTGTTCCGCAGTTTATGCGAGGCATTGATTCATCGCGAATCAATGTCTCGTCGAGTTTTATCTTCAGTGTGTTGTGCTCCGAGAACCATCGAGCGAGTCGGGAGCTGTACTATAGTGCTTAACGTGGAATGCATCGCGAGTTGTAACGTGGAGAATCTCAAGACTATGTAGAGTTCCGAGAACGACCGAACCGACTCGGGAGGTATACTCTGGTGCTTCGCCATGAAGCTATCTTCACCATTATAACCTGATAGCGTGAAGGCTGTGTTGCTGATTTTGTCAGCGTATTTGTAGCGGTTATTCGACGACTGTAAACGTGTTTTTGGAGCTCTGTTAAGTAATACTGTCTAATAAATTGCATTTTGATACTTCATCAAGTGCTGTCGTTGTTAATCACTCCAAATCCACGAATCCGTAAAAGAAACAAAGGCAACAATATATTGTAAATTCCAAAAAGCTTCTGTGTCAAAAGGTTTTGAATATTTTTATGTTTTATTTTCAGTTAAATTCATCAGCAGGGAGGAAATAAAGGCTTATGTTGGACATGGTGTGCCGCTTAATATGCTCACAATTAGAATTAAGCAAAGACAATAATTCAGTATCACTCTCGCTGATGTTCTCTCGTACCATAAGGATACCTTCTAGGGTGAGCCATTAGGAAAAATAGTTATGTAGGTATTTAGACACTCGTAGTTATTATAATGAAAATATAAAACATGTTTCCGAACATTTAGAGTAATACGAAAAGCCTGAATAGCACTTTATGGGAAAATATTTTAAATTTCAAAGTATATTTACATTTCAGTACTCTAAGAAATAAAATGTTTTAAACACCAGGTAATATCAGAAATATTTTTTAAACAGCGAATATACTTTTAAGAAGAAATAATACGAGAAAAGTATAAATATTTTATTCCTAACGCCATTTCAGCGCTGGTAGCGTTACCTGCTTAATAATTAATATCTTATTTTTATAAATAAATAATTTTTGAAGAAGATGCGTTTTGCTTTGTTTGAAGTTCATGGACTCGTTGTTTGAAGTTCACCAAATGACTACCTTGCAAGGCCTATTACATTATACACGATTTTTGCTGCATTTTCATTTAAATTTATTTCATCAGAGGTATTTTTCTCGTTCAATTAGTTCAGTTCTTACTCCGTGGCAAGGAAAAAATGCATAAAAACTCATTAAAAATTGTAAAAGAAAGAAAATCAAACACAATTAAAAGAATTACAATTAAAATTTGTACGCAAAAAGAAGTTTCTACACAAAAACAATCAGCTCGACCAGCGAGGAGAAGGCAGATTTTTCGGTGCAAAAAACTGAAATTTCGGTCCCACTTTGCAAAAAGACACTGAAGGTGCAGAAACTGATTTAATTCACTATTCCGCTAAGTTTCAAATGTAAACAAATGACAGCTTCTTTAGACTTAGCCGCACTTCAACAACTTTTAAATTGTTGATAATTCTACAAATATTACATGCAGATTAACCAAAGGCATCAAAACCTTTATTGGAACAAAGGAACAACATAATTCAATAACTTTTAAAGCAAGAAAAACGCATAACGTATTCACTCTTCTGCTAAGTTTCAAATATAAACAAATATGGCTGCTATGGTAAAAAAACACATTAGGCTTAGCCGCACCAAAACAACTTTTCAATTATTGATATTTCTAGAACTATTGCATGCAGATTAATAAAATTGTCAGTTACGGATTTTATGATTGTTTCTATTTGTCACAATCATAAAATCCGTAATTGAATAATAAGAACAACATAATTCAATCATTTTAAAATCAAAAAATGCATAATTTACCAACATATAAGAATAAAAAACTGAGCTCACTGAGGCGAGTAACAGAGTGGGTATATACGCATATATATGCATATTTATATACGTTTGGTACGATGGATTGCGCCCAAAAAGAGAGGTGCGCAGCTGTATGTTATAGCAGTCTCATGCACAAAATTTCAATGTTCTGAGGCTACTCGTTTTTGAGTTATGCCAGATACATGCATACATACGTAGGTACGTACAGACGCAACGAAAAAAATCTCTTCGGAATCCATTTTACATCAGTTTTATAATTCGTTTGGTGAAAAGGAGTCCTTTTTTCTGCTCGTACGTACAGATGTCACTCAAAAACATCGTTAAATTGCATTCGATAGCGGTCAAAATGGATATTTTCGTTGAAATGTGGTACCCGGAATTTATCGTGATTGCAATACTTCCTGTTACTTCGTGCCAGGCAGTAAAAACTGAGCAGACCAAGCCAAGTAACAAAGTGGGTACATATGTACATATATATGTTTATACTTTTGGTGCGGCCGTTTGCAATCAGAAAAGGAGCACGACTCTGCTGGACTACATGCCATAGTAGTTCCATACACAAAATTTCAACGTTATTCATCTACTCGCTCTTGAGTTACGCGAGATAAATATGTACGTACCTACAGACGACAAGAAAAAAAATCTCTTCTGAATTCATTTTAAATCCAATTTTTAATCCGCTTTGGGAAAAAGCGAACTTATTTCTATCCTTATATACAGATATCACACAAACACATCGTTCAGATGGATTCAAGAGCGGTCAAAATGGGTATTTGCGTTGAAATATGATACTCGAAATTTTTCGCGATTACAATACTTTCTTTACTTCGTACAACGAAGTAAAAACAAGAAAAAACATTCAAACAAATACGTGTGTAATTGATCTGGAAGCATCTGAAATCATATCGAAACTGTTTTTTTACCCCGAAAATGTCATAGTACACGATACAGAGAAGCAAGGAAAATGTAAAGGCAAAACTATTATAAGATTAAAAGGAAACATGAAGAGTTTGAAAAAACATGTTTAGTGTGGGTAAATAATCCCTAAAGAATATCGTGTTGAATGTAATAGTGTTAATATAATATAAAAATACATGGACAATATTTGTTAATGATAAGGATCTCTTTTTTATATTCATATTTCTCTTTAACTAGCCGTATAAATCAGAAAGAAAGCTAAGTAAACACTAGGAAAATGGTTTATCCGTATAGAAAAATATATTTATATATTATTGGTAAAAAATTAATCTTTTATACTCCCGGACACTCGCGGCAGACAGTTTTCTACAGAAACTAAATGCTTCAGTGTCGCTCATTAGATAACATTAAATTTCTTTTTCTCAGCTGTTATGAAAGTATTCGATAACAATAAGTTAAAAATTTGTTTCATTATATCATTTTATTTCAGATCTTTGTTTCTTGAAACCGCTACATAAGAGACACTTTTCTCACGTTAAATTTTTTTTATCTTAATGAATCAAGCTGATGACAAAAGTACGTTTTTCTTGCTGGAATTATCAATTTAGGGCGTGTAGTTTTCTAGACAATAGCGTTTGATAAGCGTTGTCCTGTAGCAGAAAAATTCCAAAGCATTATCTGAAGTCATTTATCTCTCATCACATTATTTCTTGTAATAGCTCTGCTTATTATCAAACATCCAATGAACTTGTGGTCATCTTTTAGGATGTGCGTGGAATCCTTAATTTTCTGCTTTAGGACTTCAGCAATGCAAACATATTTTTTTTAAATTGGTTAAAATTAATTTATCTCTGAAAACACTTTGTTCTCTACTTACTTTCACTCTTTTACCTTAAAAATATGAGAAAAAGTGTGTGATACCGTCACAGAGGCAAAAAATACGAAGATGACTGTCACTGAAATTGGTGCCTTATTTGATAAAATAAGAACAGCGAGGTAGCATGTGCTCATCTTATCAGTTGGAAAGTACTATAGTCTACTCTCGAAAAAAAAAATTCAAGAGGAACTTAAATATGTTTCTCACCCTTGAAATTATCTCCAAATAGACAAAAGTGTGGGTATGTTTTTAGAAATTATTTGAAGCAAAGTACTGATGCTACCAATTGCACTAAGTTACCAGAACGTGTTGCTTGTTTAATTGAGTTTTGCTGTTATTACTGCTATGTTATAATGTATATATATAAAAGCGTTGCTGCAAAATATTTACCTTAAAAGGAGTAAGGTATCTTTTCGGATTTTATGACTATGGAAAATGGAATGGATCTGCAATCATTTGGAATGAACTGAATTAAATGGATGTACTTTATAAATGAGTTCTATATTGTCTGAAAACCATTTCCGGTTTCTTATGCAGGGAGAAATCAGGTATGTGCTATCATTTTAGTAACTATCTTGTAAGGTTTTAGTTTAAACTAGCAAAGTTTTATGTTAATTTTCTCTTTCCTGTAAGTTCTTATTTCAACTTCCCGTTAGAATGAGCGCGCGTTTCAGCTTTATGCTAATTTGAAGTGGATCCAAGTTTTGGTATTTAAGGGTTAGCAAGGAACTTCTCGGTGTGACAGAGCGTTTAGTCTCAGATCACTGCGGCTCTGTTCGACGTCCACCTGACTAGCTAGTATTTAAATTCTGAGCCTTAGCGCTGTTACTCTAATACTTATTGAAGTAATCTAAGGGCTTTAGTATTAGCTAAATATTGCTACGCACCATTGATCGTTTAGCATTGAGGCCAACCTCGCCTTTATAGCTCTGTGAGCAACGACTACTTAATTTCTACTTAACTTTATTTTAAATTATTTGATTGTTCACTTTAAACCCAAGTACGGTCATTATTTCCTGTTATCCCTTCCGAGTTGGGAAGTGACTGTAAATAGTAGTTAATAAAAGGGTCATTTTAAAACCCTCCTTACGTGCAGTTATTCTACCGCTTAACCACAGTTATTCTACCACAGAACATAGCTGCATTCAGCTCGCTGTTCGAGATCAGGACTTTGTTAAAGTTACGAATATGTTCGCCAAACGTATGCACAGAACACTCAGTCCTGACAATCTCAGTAAGACTGGTACGACGAAGAATACACGTGTCCTTTTGCTTGATAGTGGCAAATGTTGACAATGAAGTGCTGACAAATAGAAACTCAAAGGTAGAGATATCTTTACCAGAATCTTTGTAAATATTTTTACACGAGTGTAATGTAATTAATTTTCATATTACAAGGAGACTGAGCCCTTAGATTCACTAATTCGATATCTAGACTTAAATCTGACCGAGGATTTGTAAACTGCGCGAGGAAAACATGGTAACACTCTCAGACTCCCACCCAAGATCAGTCAGCAAAGAAATAGTAATTTTTGAACACAAAAATGATCACAACCTAATCCCCATCTGATAAGCATCATCATAAATAGTGCATAATTGTGCATTGGCATTACTGTAAAGGATGAAAATACTTTGCAGCATTGCCACATACTTTTATCCGAGCACATTCCTTTTTATTTCGAAACATTTTCAACAAAAACATAATTGGAAGAATGAATTATGGGCTTATTTTGGGCTGAAAAATGTTCCTTGTATAAAATGTTTTATGTAGTTTTAAACTAATAATTCGTACTTTTATCAAATTACCTCAAAAGGATTCATGCACTTTCTCGTTTATTATACTTATTATTTTAAGTATATCAGTTTATAAATTATAAATATGTCTGGACACACATTTAGAAAAGCACTTAAACAAATTTAAATATACTAACATTCTATGGCTAAAATCTATTTATATTCTATTAAGAATTCTTAAAATAACCAAATAGTTTTAATAACCTTTCACGCTCCTTTAAGCCACTTAACAGCTCTCTCAGATTCTAGCATTTTTAATTTTCAATACTTCGCTGAAATGTTTACCGTTGAAAGTTAAAGCCCAGTAGTCTCTATATAAAAATGTCCATATTTAGACACTTTCCGAAGTTAATCAAAGCTGAAAAGATGAAATTCTGGAGTCTCGTGTTTTTAGACTTCTTAGAAATATTTTAGAAAACTCGTTTAGTCACAAATTTAGAAGAAGACATGTATATATTGTTGATGATAATGCAAAACGTTATTAAACAGTAATATGAAATAAATTGTTTAAAGCTATCGTAACAAATTGCTTTCTTACTGATGTTTTTAAATTGGATAATGAAAATGCACTCACTTCCAAAAGTTAAACACGAAGATCAAAAATGCAAACAAAATCAACAAATACTGCTTTGTTGATATGAAATTCGGCAGGAACGTAGCATGTATATTTATGCATAAAATAAAATCAATAATTATATACAGAAATGAAAACAATATTACATTTTTTGTAAGTTATCAGATAATGACATACTGGAGACTTAAACAGAATTATGTATAAAGTGAAAATAAGCAGCATAAAATGGAAAAAAGGACATTAATAGGGTATGTGGTCCCCCTCATCTGTATACAATGTTTACACCTTCTGACCATGCTTTCAATTAGGTGGTCAACTACGGCAGAATTAAGTAATCGCCACTCTTCTTGTAGAGCGGTTTTCAGCTCAATAAGAGTGGCTGGAGGTAGGAAACGTGAAGATACAGCACCGCCGAAAGCATCCCAAAGATTTTCAATGGGATTAAGGTTGGGCGAATATGCTGGACATGCCATACGCGCAATCCCTTCAATCTCCAGTAGTCATCGACGATGTCAGCTGCTAGGTAGTCATCGACGATGTCATCTCTATGGGGACGTGCGTTATCGTCCATTAAAACAAAAGTAGGTCCAACTACTGCAGTGTACAATATCACATTGGGTTCTAGGACTTTATCTCGATATGGACAGCCGTCGAAAAACCCCGTTTAAAGATGTGCAGGTCGGTGCGGTATCCTAATAAAACCCCTGCCCACACCATAATGCTTCCGCTTCAGAATGCGTGATGTTCGGTGATGTTTTGGGACTGATTGCGGGTTCGTTATTCACGCCATATCCTTATACGCTTGTCATCTGGCTCCAGAACAAATCTTGACTCACCAGTAAACATGACATTGTCCCAGTCAGACACATTCCAACTGACATGTTCCCGGCACCACTGTAATCGTGCCCCGCTTGATTGGACGGATAGAGGAACACAAACTCGAGGTACCCGGGAGTACAGTCCACTCATATGTAATCTTCGGCGTACTGTAGCTGCAGATATCGCCTTACCAATGGACGCTGTAACCATAGATGTCACATGTGTGGATGTCGCTCTGCGATTCCGCTTGGTACAATAGCAATCTATCGATCTTCCGCGGGAGTTGTAAGCTTTGGGCGACCGGCTACGGGCCTTCGAACAACTGTCTATGTGGTTTGAAATTGTTTCCATAAACGTGAAATTACAGAATGATGAACGCTGAAGAAAAGAGTAACATCTGTGATCGATTGTCTTGCTTCAATGTTCCCCACAGCACGCCAGCGCTCAAAATCTTCCATTCGTCTTCTGGAAGTCACAGAAACACGTATGTCTTGAAAACAAATTGTACAAAAGTTTGAAACACCTTCTATCAGCATTTACAATCAACTTCTCTATCCCTTCATAAAGCTGGCTTCTCATAAGACTGCCTTTTTTGCATATTTCTTGACATGAAAGCGCGATTGGCTGTTACCTAATATATTTGCATACTTCCATCTACCTCTGCAGCGAAATGCATCCTCTTCAATTCTGATTGGCTTCCGGAAATTAGCATTTTCCTCTCCGTGCTTAACTTTTGGAAGTGAGTGTAGTACACATTATTTCCTGAGACACTAAATTTCAGTTGTAAAGTTTCCTTTTCATGCTCTTCGATATACTTCGAGAAACTACATTACTCCTAGGATTTCATATTTGTGTTTTTCAGGACATTGTTATCATTTCTATCATTTCTACAATCATATTTTTATCATAAAAACATAAAAGCCTTTCATCATAAAGGCAAATCATAATAGTGAAAGAGCGCCTTAAAATCTGCGGAAAGATCAGTTTTATAAGCTACCTTTCTAATCGGAGTAACATAGCTTATAATAAACAGTTTATACAAATCAACTGGTCATCACTTTGTAGAGACATTAGGTTATTTCGGAAGCAGGTGATGTGATAAATGAGCAATGCCCCTGCCGGGACTCGAAACTCGGACCTTTCGAATATGCGCCGAGTGAGCTGACCACTACACTACGAAAGCATGCGAAAAAGGCGGGAGAAATACCTTATATACTCCCCCTTTTGAAGGGCGACAGGGGTTTAGGAGACTCAATCGCCAAATCCTGGTGGTGGAGAATCATCATCTACCACCCTTTTAGTTCGGGCGCCACTTGTAGAGACATTGTTTTTTTGAAAAGCAGGAGAGAGGAAAAATGAGCAGTGCCCTGGCAGGGACTCGAACCACGGACCTCTCGAATATGCACCGAGCGTGCTGACTACTGCACCACAAAGGCATGCTAAGAAGGCGGGAGAAATACCTTATAACTTAATTACGAAAGACAAAAGTTAATGAATATGTAATTGCATAGCTCTTTTAATGATAAATGAATCTAAGGCTGAATTTCAAAATGTAGCCTGCGCAATACCGAAGAATGATCAAAGGAAACAAAGAAAGCAGGAAGATAATTTTATTTTTCAAGAAGCTTTATACTTCTCAAAAGCATAATTCATAATTATTAATTATCATCGATAAATTTAAGAATAATACCGATTTGCATGATGATAAATATAAAGTAAAAAATATAAATCATTTTTATTCAAAACTTCAGCAATTTAATAGAACCTTCAAATGTCTAGACATATCATTTAGAAGACTTATTTGTGGTAGCTGAAACTAACGCTACTTTATTTTATTCCGAGAATAGAATTAATTTCCAGACAGTCAGGACATATTTTCCTTTGAATATTTTTCTCTAATTAAACCTCTTTTAAGAACTCCTTACTATACAAAAGAAAGAACTTATTACACATAAAATAAGTAAATAAATAAACGAATAAAAATAAAAAATAAAACTTATTACGGCTTTTCTGGATTTATTACTCTTACTTTTATTCTGAAATAGCTTTATTAGTTGTGATTCCTTTGAGAACAGATTTTAGTCTTTATTTCATTTTTTTCTACAACTTCTGCAGCTTTAATTATTTTATTTTTGTGTTTTGAATTATCATTCATATGCTCTAATTACCGCAAAGTTTGCAAAATGAACATTGAACTAATTCTTTTTTCCCTAATTTTAACAGTCATTAAAGTTAAAACTTTTTAATGGAAATGTAACTATCATATTTATTGAAATTATGAAGAAGAGATTTCTTATATTATTCCCCTTTTATGACTTGTCCAGTCCCATTCCACTGGGATCAGATCCTGAGTCAAACTGTTTGAAGTATTGTGTTTAAATACAAGTTATTCGAAGGTGGTCAGCTGCTCCAAAAAGCTCAGTTGGTAAAGTATCTGTCTGTAAAAACGGACTGCGTTATATTTCCAGTCCAGCCCTTTTACATATATTCAGTTAAAGTATAGCTTCTGAAAGCACAGAAATTTTTAACATCGATCTGCATCCCCGTGACACATCCCACCCCAAACACAAGAGAGGGAGTCTATGTATTGGTGAATATATCGCGAATGTAAGTATAGCTTAGGAAATTGCACAAAGCTCTGCTACTTAAGCTGGCTCAGTTATTTAAATGGCGTTTATTAAACGTCATCTAGCAAAAAGGCTAAAGCCGAAATAATCTTGGGAAGAGTTGGCGATAGGATATAAATTGCAAGCGAAGCTGCCAGAAGTTCTGGCACTTATACATCCAATATACCTTGGGCTTAAATTCTCGCGCAGCTAATTTGCATTTTGATGAGGACAACGGAAAGAAGAATCAGTCAAGTTTTTATGCCCTTACTGCAAATTTATGCAACTAAAGGAGCTGCATCCTACTAAGAAACCCCCATATCAGGCAGCGGAATGATACGCAGCTGACTCGATCACAAGACAATCTAAATCGACATTAGGTGCTCACTTTTAATCACTTGTGTCTGGAGATCAAGGCACCACTCCAGATCTTAAGCACAGATGCTGATGCACCTAAACATCCACCTACTTGCCGGGTCCCTGTTCTCCGCGTTTGGTGAGGGGCGTGACCTTATCACCTGGAGGTATGACTGATTGTCTAAATCAATGATTCCCAAAGTGGTCCCTATGAACCCCAGTGGTCCCCGATATCATTCAGGGGTCCGTGTAAAATTAAAATTGATTTGGGGGTCTCTGAACAACGTCAGGGGGGTTCTGCACAAGGTTTAATATAGAATAATAAAATTGCGATCCATTTTTATTATTATAAAAATTTAAATAAATAACAAATAAAACAGTAGCAATTTTGTCGTCCTTATAAATATAAATATAGGTGGGTGCTTAAAATACAGTATGTTACATAAGTACTGAGAGTTATGTAATATCTTTTCCGAATTAACATTGACAAAACTTATTTCCACTGATTTATCACTTATAGTAACAGTGGTGTGTATAACTTGTTTTAATGTTGTTACTAAAACCTGGTTATTGTTCAGTTTACTTCAACAAATTTAAGCTCTGAATTTCCATCAAAACGCTAACAACAATATAATAACAACAAAAAAACAGATAATCCCTCAAAAACGAATCTGCTGACAAGAGCTTATGATTTAACAGTTCTAGATGGAGCCATTAATAACAAGCATGGCACGGTGCGAGACAGACGGCCGAAACTAGGTTTATACAGAACCACAATAACACGGCTACATACACCCACTTGTCTACAATATAAACATAAACTATAAAAGAGTTGTACGTCGTACACCTAATCAACAGTTTAGTTTTATGTTATGCTGATACATTATTATTATGAATTACATTGAAATTGTTATGCATTATATTGAAAAAGTTAATAATAATTAACAGTGGTTTGTTGCAAACAAAACATTTAATATGCAGATTTTCTTAGATCCTTTTTAACAGATAATGGTATGAGTGAGCCGAAGAAAAAATGCCGACAATACAGTGTTGAATATTTGAAGTATGGCTTTATTTCATCACCAGGGAATAGCACTTTAGCTATGTGTCTTCTATGTAATAAAAATATGTCAAATGATTCAATGAAACCTTCCAAGCATAAGAAACATTTAACAAAAATCCATAGTGGCAAAAAAGGTGAAGATTTAGAGTTTTATCAAACAGTCAATGAAAATATTTGAAAACACCGTCACTGCAACAATTCATAGGGACAACATCTAAGCGAAATGAAGATGGACTGCGTGCTTCTTATAACATTTCTTTATTGATTGCAAAGGTCCGGAAAGCCGTACACTACCGGTGAAGAACTTATTTTACCAGCTGCAAGTGAGGTAATACGCATCATGTTGCATACACCAGCTTTCGACATTATAAAAAGAATTCCACTGAGTAATAATACATTACAAAAAAGGATTGACGAAATGGCTCAGTGCGTAGAAAATTTTTATATGAGTACTTAACATCTGAAATTTCTATGTAACTTGACGAGTCTACGTTACCAGGAAACGAAGCTTTTTTTATCATATATAAGATTTGTAAAAGAAGAAACATTCTGCCAAGAATTGTTATTTACTAAATGATTGGAAACCTATACGAAAGATGAAACGTTATTCACTGAATTAAAAAGGGTTTTCGATGTAAAAGCTACACCCTTAATATCATTTCTGTTGCTACTGACGGTGCTCCGACAATGCTAGGAAGATACCGAGGCCTTCTGGCATAATTAAAACAAGCTATACCGAATATATATTCAGTACATTGTGTCCTTAATCGACGTCATTTAGTCTCATAAAATCTTAGTAAACGTTTGCATGGATTACTAGATTATTTCATTACAGCAGCTAATAAAATCAAAAGTAATGCCTTCAATGAGAGATTATTTGCTCAGCTTTGTTTGTAAAATGAGGAAGACTATACTCGTTTACTACTTCGCACAGAAGTACATTAGTAGTCTAAAAGTGCATGTTTAAATCGATTTTATGCGCTCTTTCATTCAGTGTTGGAATTCCTGGAAAGCAAAGACAAGGATTTGCAACACAGTTTAACTCAAAAAATGACATAGCCAATATGATTGATTTATTTGCCAAATTTAACGAAACTAATTTGGAGCTACAAGGTGACCAATTAAATTTAATCAAAACTAAAAGTGTAATATTTGCGTTTGTTGCAAAACTTTTTCTGTACAAACAAAACTTGGGAAGATAAGTATGTTCTCAGTTTCCAAATCTTTCGAAACTGCAAAATAGAGATGTAGATTTGCTTGCTTACTGTCAACAAGTAACGGCTCTTCATGCAGACCTGAACCAATGATTTGAAGACATTCTTCACTTGGATATTCTCAACTGGATGTTAAACCCCTTTGCGCGTCGACAAACTCAGATCCCAAACATAGATGAATCAATACTGATTGAATCAATTGTGTGCGTGCGTGCGTGCGCGTACGTGCGTGTGTGTGTTTGTGCGTGTGTGTGTGTGTGTGTAGAATTCTATTCTACGTGCATACTTCTACTTCTAAGAATTCTATTGGCATATTGATGTTTGGCATATAGTTGCTTATCGCGATATGAAAGTTTCTCATTTAAAATCAGAAGTTGATCTTCATTTATAAGGTATTTCTCCTGTCTCCTTAGCATACCTTTGTGGTGTAGTGGTCAGCACGCTCTACGCGTAACCGAGAGGTCCGTGGTTCGATTCCCAGAGAAGGCGTTGCTCACTTATCACCTCTCCTGCTTCAAAATAACGTAATGTCTCTACAAGTGGCGCCCAAATTAATGGTGGTGAATGATGATTCTCTCCACCAACATGATTTGGCGATAAGAGCTCCTAATCCCCAGTCGGCCTTTAAACCTAATGTCACTGCACATTAACTGTATGGGTACATTTGCACTTGGGTGCACTTAGGAAGATTCTTGTCTTTGAGAACAGTGGCCAATTTGTATAGACAGGTCACATCCTTATAAAATAATCTTCTTTCTATTATTTCGAACGGCACCATGAAATGTGATTGTAGCATCTACGCATATCGTAGCTGGATGAGTTAGTTACGATCAAATTATTTTAGTGGCATGGTTGTGCAAAATTTATTCAAAGCTGATTAATGAATCTGAAACACCTAGTTTCTAAAGGATGCCGTTCGCGAAGATTAAGACTACTATTTCAGTTGTTAGGATTCAGGATTAGGATTTTGTAGGCAGCTATGCAGAAGTAGACAGAAATACCTTCATTATATGTTCGGTAATCAGGTACGACCTGGGATCTTAACTATCTGTCAGGAATGTATTCAGTAAAGTCATGCGCAGTATAAAATATTTATACAATCTGCATTCATATGAATCTGAAGAGCTAATCTTTAATAATCAATTGAAAGGAATTTATTCGCTAAAGATTTTTCTATAATGAGATAACCCAGTTGAATAAATATTAATTAGAAATGATATCAACAGATAAACTAACCTTTGAAAATAATAAAATATGCATATTTAGTCAAGTTACAAAGAAATGAAAGAATGAAACACAAGAATGGTAATACATCGTTATTTTTATCATCTAAAAATACGTATTAAAATTGCGAATCTATTTAATTTAATTACTTTTATTAATATTTGAATAATCTATGTTTATTTATCAAATGGATTAGCTTTTATGCAATATAATTTTACCGGAAACAACAAAAAAAGCAGTTTCATGATGATAAACGTTTTAATTAATGAAAGTGATTTCACATTTTAATTAAAATGATTGGCATTTAAAAATTTGCAATAAACTGAAACTTAAAAATAGTTAAGCTCTTAAAGCTATTACTCACTGAATGCAGTGCTTACTTAATGACAATGGACTTGACATTGTTTAAAAGCAAAGAAACTTTAGTTCCGAACTAATTAAAAATTACTTTTCAAGAGATTCTTTTCGAGTTATATTTTAAATATATTAATCCACAAATTTTGCTCAGCATTTTAGAACATGTCGAACTATTTATAGAAATGTATTTGCAACTTATTTAATAACTAAATTAATTAAATATTTTAAAACCTCAATTCTTCCGCTCGCGAAGAATAGTTAACTATTGATATTCACATAATTATTAATTCTTCCTAATTAATTATTACCTTCCCATTTCGGATGTTATTCATCCGAGCCATATTCTGTTTCCTATGAAGAGACAGACTGTACAACCATGCCTTCTCCGGAATTCGAAGCCCGAATCCTTTGGTATTGCAGTTGGCTTCGCTGACCACTATACCGTCTGGGCGACATTTAACCTAACGTAGTTTGAAATAAAAGAAAAGAAAAGTGGTGGACAGCAACTCTGTGAAACTTACAATAAACCCAGTATTGGGCTTTTCCGGAGCAGTAGCAATATAACCACTGCTTACTAGTATTACAAATAACCACAGCGACGTGGTTATTTGTAATGCTAGTAAGCAGCTTGGTTTCGCAGCTTGGAATTAGCTGCAGAAAGAAATAAAAGCCCAGCTGGCTAGCGGGATTTCACTGTCAAGTGCAAGTCCCATGTGATACTTCATCACATAATGTAAGTAAAGTAAATATTGTTCAGTCATTAGGACAGTTGGCTGTTAATTAAATTGTTAATTCCTTGCAATTCGGCATTTTCATTCTCTTGTGCTTCTGCATATGGTAACAAAAACATCACAAATATAATGCTTAATTATCGCAGTGTTTTACTCAGAACAAGGAAAAAAACTTTGATATTTCATTTTAAGTTAACAAAGAAAGGGAATAATTAATAAATAAGTTGCATAAAGGTCTAAGTTCAAACATATAATATGAGATTACAAAAATAGACAATATTCATATTAGCCCAAAAGGGCGTTAGCCGAATTGGCTATTAGTCTCAAAATGGGATTTAATTAGTCTCAAAATGGGATTTAATTAATCTCGAAATGGGACGTATCACTTTAAATGTCTGAATCGCTTTTCAAATTGTTGTCACTAAATACTATCGCCCCGTATTACATTTAAAGAAATTAAATAATGAAGAATCTGCCTGAATATATGCATGTTTTTCGCACTGTGAAAAAAAGCGGGGCCAATAGAGCCATCAAATTTTGAATAACGTAGTTCTCCACCCGAACATGTGCACATGAAAACCAGAATTTTGAATTTTATATTTCCTATTTTCTAAACCTTTAATAAATTTTAACAAACTTAAATATTTGAAATCGAGCCATGGCAACACTGCATGTATTAAAACATCGTTATTTCCAGCGCATAAGACTGCATATCGGAAATTCTAAAGATACGCTGTTTATAAATGTTTTGTGATTTTGCTATTCAACTGAACTTTGTATGACGTAAGTGCGAAGAACGTGATATTTAATTAATATATTTAACACACAATACGTTAATAATAAAGCTATAAAAAATTTTACAATCCATCTGATTGAGAAAACCTTACATTGATATGATAAACTGAGAAAAGACTGAAAAAAAAACATAAAAACGTGTATGCCAACACTGAACACTGCATCGGGATTCTAAACACGTGCTACTTTTAAAATGTTTGTAACACTAATGTTGATTTGTACATAGGATAAGTGCGAAGAAAATTATGCTTAATAATAAAGCTAAAAAGACAAAAATTGTGTTAGTAGGAGTGAGTGTAAAAGAAGACTGGTAGACTGCGAACTCAGCGAGAGCGAAAAAACTTAACAAAGCCTTTCGAAAGACTTTAAAATATGAAACCTTTCAGATTTTCTTAACTTATGATTACTTGTTTTAAATTTCAGATAACGATTCCCTATAACGATGTTCAGATTTTTCACTATTTTATGAGCCTGTTATTTAACGTAAGCTAAATGAGAGTCAGCGAAATACAAATGTTTCGTCCTAAACAACTGGTTGCCTTCTTCTTTAATGTAAAAATGAATGAATAAACAAGTTAGTTAAATTTTCTACACACCGTAATCAAAATATTTTCAATTGAATTACGGCTTCGTCTAATTTAATGTATAGAGAAATCATTTAAGAGATAAATTAGTTATCTACAATTACAAGTAAGTAAGCAAACACACTCTTTTTTAACTTCTGAAAACACCAAATTTCTCTTTTAAATCTTAAGCCAATTAATTTTTATTTGCAGTTATTTGAACCGTCTCGAGAGTTCTCAACCTGTAAACCAATTACGCGAAATTAACTTTTGAAATGCAAAAAGATACTACGTGCGTAGGAAACCGTCTCTTCAAAGGAATGGATTTAGATAAGCTGATTGTAGGAATAAAAAATTAGCATGATAATCAATGCACGTAAACAGAAGTAACTAAATCCGAATTTGAATACAAAATGGCCATATTTACTTTAATTTCATTGCCTTTTCCACCTAGAAAATGCATGATTGCATTAAGTTTGAGGAACGTATATTATTCAGAAAGGTTTTTTTTATTTAAACTGCAAGCTAGCTTTATTTAATTTCCTTATTTAGAGCTTTCTACATATGATTAAAAAGCTATGTCTTTGAACTAAAAGAAACCAGACTTTTAGATTATAGAAAGCGCGGCTTAAAATGATCTGATAGATTTTTATCAAACTGCCAATGTTCCACATGTTAGTATACGAAAGCTTAGAATGCATCGGTCATTGTGATAACAAGTAAGTTAATATTTTCAAAATACAGGGTGTTTGTAAAATCCCGGACTCATTTTGATGTTTACTAAGTCATAAAATAATGAAGAAATAAACAAACTTATGGCATTTATTGATGAAATAACTTATATATTTTCCTTTTCAGGTTTGAATATCTTTAGTTTTGCAAATATCGTCTGCGCGTGTGGTTAATTTCAGATAATTTCATTTACCAGGCTAAATATCTGCACTTTTCTGTAATGTTCTCCGACGAAGCATCCTTTCATCTTTCTGAAATTGTTAATCGCCATAATGTGAGCATATGGGGATCCAACCCCCCCCCATGAATACCGTGAGGCACAAAGAGATTCCCCGAAGGTTAATGTGTGATGTGGACTAATGCACGACCGAGTCATTTGGCCTTTCGTTTTTACAGAAAAGACGGTCTCATCAGTCGTATACTTAGACATGTTGGAAAACTTCGCATTTCCACAACTAGAAGAGCTTCAGCCACATGTCTTTTTGCAACAAGATGGTGCACCACCTCACTGTGGTACCATCGTTCGTAGTTCTTTGAATGACCATTTTACAGGAAGATGGATTGGGCGAGGAGGTCAAATTCCTTGGCAACCCAGATCAGTTGATATAACACCGCTGGACTTTTTCCTTTCGGGATTTGTAAAGGACAACATTTACAGGAGGAGAGTATCGAACATGTATTTATTTATCAGCCAGACTAGAAATGACGCGATTCTGTAACATATCAGCGTACCTCGCGCAGGTTGCATTGACAGTTTGACTAGCAAAATTACGCATTTCCGCGAAGAAAAAGGGTCCGATCCCGACTGATGTGATAAATCCACATCACACCTTAACTGACACCCGGAGGCGAGGATAGGAAAGTAGCAAACCCATGAAAAGACTGATTCACTCTCTCACTACAGCTCATTTTATACACGATTATCACGAGGCATCACTGACATTTTGCTACCCAAATCCATATGCTGACCTTTTTTGTATTTTTGTTTCATTCAATAAAACCCCCATGTCATTTTAAGCATTTCCGTCAATTTTTACCTCACTACCTACACTATTTCTTGAATTATTGAAATTCAAAATGTAATGGACTTTTGAGTCACCTGGTATATTTATTTTAAACTGAGAGTTTTGAAGGATGTAAAATACTGAAAGATCGTATGACCGTTTTATGTAACATCAGCATCTATGATGAAAACGAAGACGGTTTATAATCAGAAAAAGACAAAATCTCCGTTGATGGGGAATGATTTACGAATATGAAGATTAGAGGTAGAGCATCGGTCAAATAATTTCCAGAAACTTTATGAATAATATGAACAATTCATAAATGAACATTTTCATACCAATTACAGACAATCTTTTGCTGATGAGTTATATCTCTAATTAAAATGCTGTAAAAGTAAGTGTTTATATGTTTTTGGTTATAATTTTATTAAATTACTTAAATTCCAGGGATAATTTAAAGGATATTTTTCTCTTTAAAGTTCGGTTTCCTCTCTCTACGTAGTAACAGACTTGGAACGAATCATCGCTTCATTTGAAGAGAACTACAGGGTCTTGAAAAGGCTTAAAGCAAACTTTTTATTCACCCAGAACTTTAACATAAACGTGCTGTTCGTGCTTAGCAAAATAACCACCACTTTTGGCAATGAAGCTTAAAGTAACAGTAAATTCAATTTAAAACTAAGCCTAGTAGTCTACACATTAGATTTAACGCGAAGTTTGCTCAAAACTTCTCATCGGCGTAACAATTCAAATCTCGACAGCAATATCGCAAGACCGAAGAATTAATATCTTATCAGAGCTAGTGAAACCTAGTAATGTTGCTTTGAGAAGCAAAAGAGTTCTATCTTACAATCTGTGGTGGTGAGGTACCATTAAATGGTGGTGTGTAATTAATACTCAACGAGATACTTTCTGGACGCCAAAATGAGAGTTGCATGTGCCCAATAATTGCTGGCCTGCATTAAAATATAGTAAGCTGCGTTAATAATCCTAGAAAGAGAATCAGATAAAAAAATTTCACTTACCCACTGCTTTCGTGCAGTGCTGTTCAAAAACTACATATATTTATTTTAACAAATTCGTTTATTTAATTATACTCATGAATAAATTTAGTCATCTTCTTGATTAATACACATATAAGAACATTATTACTCCATCAACTGGTTGCGCAACCACCACGTGCATGAAAATATATTCGAAGTTAATCGAATGACATCATTTGCAATTCGTTTCCGGAAATATTTATTTTCTCACACTTTTGATAACATTATTCACAATAATCCCAGTATTTTTTGTAACAGAGATTTGTTGAGGTAGTATTAACATCGGTAGCCATGTCACACTTCCGGTAGGCATCACATGTTTCAATTACGAAGAGCGAAACATGCAAAAATTGAGGAAAGTAAAACAATCGATAAACATACAATTGGTGAAGATGACTACCTAGCTGTAAAACTTTTAAGAACATGTGGATTTTACAGGACAAGACGATTCATCTCGTGCTTTTTTTATAGAGCTACCACAGCGTCGTACCTTTGTGAACTCCATAACGGGAAGAGCGCGGGCCGAAGCCCCGCTCACCATTCAGCGTCCCACTGCCAGAAAGAGAGCGAGATACTAGTTCTGCGAGAATTTATTTTCGCGTGCAGCTATTCGATGACAATTCAACTTAGGATGACGTTTCAATCCATCAGTGAGAAAATTCTGTTCTCACACAATCCAAAACTCTTGAATTAAACTCTTTCTGAGTAAATTTGCATTCAGGTATGGAAACGGGAAGTGATAGTAAAGGTCTGAATCATAATAACTGGTGAATTAAAATACTAAGTATCCCTTACAAGCTTAATATTAACGTTCGGTTAGTGTTATCGAAATAGTCCTGAACACACGTAATCACATTAAGCGGCTTCTACTTACTTTGTTGCTATTAATTTCCAGAATTAATTAAAAAGTGATCATATAACGTATAGTCGTATATCAATTTTCCAGAAGGAGAACGCGCTATCTGGAAATTATAAATGATTTAAAAATTTGTTATTGTTGTTTTAAACAATATTCCAATATATTCAGCTGAGTAAAAAAGAGATACTGCAGAGGTAGTATTTAAAATTTATGATACAAATAAAGAGGTTAGCATTCTTTACTAGCATAAACTGGTATCGAATTTCTAACAGACTGGAAGAGAGTTATCCCTGCGCCTAAAAGTTAATGAGAAAGTCTAATGAAAATTTTAAAACAAACCTTTTTATTAAATCAGAACTAGAACATAAACGCACGTCTCGTGCTTGACAAAATCAACCAACCACTTGTGGTGGTGTAATTTAAAATAACAATAAATTTCAAATTTAATTCTAGTAGCCAAAGGCTATACAAATTTATTTAAAGCGAAGTTGGATAAAAAATTTCTCACCGGATAACAATTTAAATGTCGGCAACTATAATGCAAAGCAGAAGAATTATAATCTTAGTACAGATAGTGAAACATATGTGGCCTCGACAGAGAGAAACACGCTCTGTTTCACAATCCCTTTCGAGTCCATTTTAAACCCATTTTACAACTCATTTTGGAAACAAAGAATCATTATTCTATCCGTAGGCGCAGATGCCACACAAAACAATAGTCCGAATGGATTCAGGAACGATCAAAGTGGAATCTCTGTTGAAATATGATACACAAATTTTTCGAGATTATAATACTTCCTTTTTACTTCGTGCAAGGAAATAAAAATCATTATATGTTTTAGTATAAATCTTAGAACCAAGATAAAACTTATATTTCTTAAAACATAAAATGAAATTACCAGTACATGTGCAATATGACTGTGCTCCTTGTAACGCCTCTGAACAAATTTCGTGTTAAAATTCTGTACTTTTGAAACTTAAATTAGCCAATTCAGTACGATTAGTTGCCTCTAAATATCTTTGCAGATTTATTTGGCAGAATGGTCGGTTAATTCAATATAAACCCCATTTGCTTCGTGTTTAAGCAAAAGCTCGTAAATAAGCAAGTCAAAGAAAATGAGAAACGTGATTTCCGCCCAAAAGTGAGGATATACGTGTTAAATCTGTACCTCACAGACGTTAGCTAATATCCTTGGTGGGAATTTCTGGAACAGAGAAAATGTGCATTTTCTAGTCTTTTGTAAAGAAAATTAATTAGGAACTCAAAGAAAATGGTTTCTTTTTTCCCTTCAGGGAGCGCGAGATACAATTCGTAAATGTGTTTATTTACCGGTTACTTTATATTACATGTCAAATGCAAACTTTTGTATTTCTTCTCAGCATTGTTTGAACAGTAAGAAGGCATTATAACGGTGATTCACAACAGAGGACCGAATGCAATAAAGTAATGTTCCTGCACCAAATGCAAGAAGATAGTAACATGTGGAGTACAAAACGTATATCTCCTTTTCTTTCGTTACAAAAGATGTCCCAAAAAATTCTTTGTTATACAAATCACAACATAAAAATAAGTTGCACCAGATAACTAGTGTTTTTCCAAAAGAAAACTCAATTTTTTAAACGCATAAATTTATGATAGTGTTCAATAAGTAGTGAGGATTGAATACTAAATTCAAAATGGCGACAGTACATGGAAAATGAATAATGGGCATTCTAGTTAAAGAAAGCAAAATCTCTCAAAATTCTGGCAAATCATAAAAGATCCCTTCAAAAGGCTTTACAGTTTATGCTCAAGGCAAAGTAATAGTCTAATACATAAAACTTTGTAGCTGTCTGAAGCATCGCCTGAAACTGTCCATAATAAAACAGCATAACAATTTTCACAAAAGAGTAAAAACAAAATTAAAATATATAAAAAAATCTGAAAGGTTTCAGATTTTAAATTACGTCCAAAGGGGCTTTTTTTAATGTTTTGTGTGTTACCTTATTTATTTAAGTTCAATCCTATTAAATTAATTAATTGGAACCCCAATATTTCCAAAAAAGAAATAGAAAGTACCTCTATAAATCAAGTTAAAAGAATAAGGAATATTTGTACAAACATTCAAGATATTAAAAATGAAATCTGCTTACTAAGTAGCACACTAACAATACACATGTATCTACTCAATGTAATCTTTATCTCAAAAAGGCACGCATTAATTTTAATTTAAATTTTTTAATAAAAGATATATGAAGACTATATCCGAAACCTTTAATAAGGAGAATAATGTTGAATGGCTCAGTTTGAAAGATTTGTTATAAGTAAATAGCACAAAGTATAAAAAAATTTTAATAAATTTTTAATATTCCTTTTCTGGCTTCTAAGCTTTTACTAACTCGGAGCCGATTTACTTACTTATGTCACAATTACAGTTTGTTTTGGTGAAGACGTTTAACGTTTACTCTATTGCATTTCATAACTTTTAGCTAGAAATTTAAAAAAACATTATGCTTACTTATTCGATTTAATAGTTAATCGAATTTTCTAGCCATGTCATAATTACAAATTTCACCAACCTAATTTATGCTGTTCTAATTAACCTGACAGCAACAAACAAAACACCTGTCCTTGAGATGAAGAATAAGACAACATTCTTAATAGATACTAAAACAATGCACAGATACTAAACAATACTAAAACAATGTTTTGGTTTTTTAAATTATTCCGCCCTAATTAATTTTAATTTTAACACTTCATTTAATTGAATATTTTTTATATATTACATATACTTTTATTTACATTTACGTTATAATGTTTTAGTTTCGTATTTTATATGCTGTGCTCATCTCATTGAATAGACACTTACGTTTCGTTCTGAAAGTATGTTTGCATTTAAATAGGTTTTTCATTCCAAATAATTTAAATTAATTTACATCGTGTAGGAGATGTCTTGATATGCATATGAGCATGCTAAATTTGGGGAATTAAATAATTTCATTTCTACTTTCGATTTTTACATGCATACCAAGGACAAAACACGATGTTTGAAGGATTGAAAGGAGCGTGAAATAAGCTAATTCCCTCTGAATAGTCCGTATTATTTCACTATCCTATCGGTTATTCATTTTTAAGTAATTTTCTTTATATAACTTTATTTATCATTAAACATTTTTATCACAATTTTATGTATTTTCTCTACTACTGGCTGTTGCTAGTAGCGCAACGCTTTCATACTAATTAGACTTTTACTATTTAATACCTGCAAAATAATTTTCTAAATTTTTTACACTTTTAAAAAACTTAATTTTACTTTAAAAATAACGAATTTGTTAACTGGAATTTAAACTTCAAATTGTAATTCTCTTAATTTAATTTAAATTTTAAATAATAGAATTTTAAAAGGAGTATTTGCCTTTAATTATAATTATTTATATATGGGTAATGTAGATTCATTAAGCTTATTTTTTGAGCAGAAAACATGATATTTCAGCAATACTCTCGTCGGGATTCGAACTCAGGATTTCCTGATTGCTAGCCCATCGCGCTCCCAATTAATCTATGAAATTACGTGGAAAGGAAAGAGAAAATTCCTTACATTCTTCCACCTAAAAAGTGACTGTAGAGGAGGGAATCCAGTCATCAAATCTTGACGGTGACCAATTTCATGCACCACATTTTAGTTCGGGCACCACTTGTAGAGTTATTAGCTTCGTTTCGGAGCAGGAAATATGAAAAATCCACCGGGATTCAAACTCTTAATCTCCAGGTTGCTATCGCGACGTGCGTTTTTTTTCCCAATCATGGTAGTTCTTATATTTAATGTAACTACAACTAAGTGTCCAGTTTATAATTTTCTTATTTAGTTTTCATTTACAAGATCATTCGCCTGACTGAAAAACAGGCACCATTTAAGTACAACATTAATTCAAAAATGAGTCAGTCTATTTAAATGTGGTTTGAGACAAAGGGGAAAATGTAGTTCAAGGAAAACAAAATTTTAAAAAAATTAACGCAAATATTGTGCCGCTGAAAGCCGGATGCCATCTATCCAGATACTCGATGGTAGGAGATACTGAAAGAAGCTATTCAGAGATCTAAAGCTTTTCTAAATTCAAACTGGAAATTGTAAAGAAAAATGTGTAATGTATATTTCCCATTAGCCAAAATAAAAGTATCCAAAACTGTGCAAAGGAAATGAGAAAAGACACTTCAAGTATCCTATAGTTTATGCTTCGACGTAGAATTTTAAAGACACAGAACGTGTTCAAAATTCCACAAATTGCGTTTATTCATCGATATCAGTTAAATTTGGAAACAGATTATTACACAGGAAATGTTCTATAGGAGTGTAAAAATTAATTAAGGACTGTTCTGGGAAAACTCCGACGCCGAAAGTTGACTGTTCTTAGAAAACATAAAAGAGCTTATGTCGATGTTCATTTATTTAATCTGCCCACTATAGTTCTAACTTTTGTAGACACTTTTCTTTTATATCACTTCGCTGCTACGCTTTTGTATTTGCATTTATATATAATAATTAAGATATTTTTAGACATACTATATTGCGCCTGTGTCTGTATTAGAAAACCTTAACGCCTTGTTAAGCAAAAGATGTGCACCCTCTCTGACAGGTCGTGCAGAGACTAATTTCTAAAAGGGGAGATTCTGCAGCCGGTCGATAGTGTGTTAATTGTCTATCTGCCAAACAAGCTTGACTTAGGAGACAGGAAAAAACAAAATTACACCAGACAGGGAGAGGAATGTTTAAAACGCGCCAAGCTAATTCACACTCTACAAAAAGCACGTCCTTTATTCGTTGAAATAACAGTTTTGTTTATGTTTATTAGGGATTGTCATGCAATCATTTGCCTTTTAATATTTCATTCAAAACCGTATTTTTTGTCAGAGCTGCGGGAAGACAATTTTTAGGCTAATACGTTTCTTCATACTGATATCATTTGATAGCAAAATCTATAGTCGTTTCCATTTTTCCTTTTCACACTTTTAACCATTTTTCACCTAGATTAAAAAGTATTCAAGGCAATCAAATAACGATATGTATTATTAAAATTTTACTACATTTTCGGCATGTACTAATTTTTAAAGCTATTCGATTTTTATAGAAGCTGTCATGCATCTCAAGCATTTTTTCTCACATTAATACTCAATTTATTCAAGGCAATAGTTTTGTTTTTTATTATTTTTAGACTCGTTCACATTTCATTTGCGTTTTAACGATTTTTTAAAACACTTTACAGCATTAGAAAATATTTTAACTCTGCTTTTTTTTTCAACATTTTTGAAATGCTACGTTAAGCTACCAAGTACTTATTGCTCTGACAAGTGTTACTTGTGCATAAACGTTGAACTGGCCTACACTGATGACTAAAAGCCTGTACATAACCAATGACCAAGGGTTAACGAGTTCTTTGCATTTTATTTAATTTTATCTAAATTTATTGCGCTCAAACCGTTGACTTTAAGAGTTGACAGCTCATAATTATAAATTACCGATGATGAGAGAATGAGTCACCAGTGTCCAGTTCTGTAAATCACCAATGACGCTTTAATGGACCCGATGTCTTTTGGGTTTAATACCAAATTCCAAATCGGCATATGGTAAAGAGAGTGACAGAAATACTAACAAGCGTATAAGAAAAGTGTTTCCTACAACCATTTTTATCATGTGGAAAATAGAATTTAAAAAATTTCTGAAAGGTTTGAGATTATAACTGTCGCCCAAAAGGGATTGTTAAGGTTTTTACGCTCTCCCTGAGCTCGCAGTCTACCAGTCTGCTGTTGCATTCACTCCTGCTAACCCTTTTATTTTATAACTTTTTTATTAAGTACCGTCTTTATTAAGCACCGTCTTAACCCTTTTATAATCCATCTTATAATCCGTCTTATTATCCGTCCCCCCTTAATCCGTCCCCCCTTATGATCCGTCTTAACACTTCTTAACCCTTTTATTTTATAACTTTTTATTAAGCACCGTCTTTGTAGTTTTAAGTATATACTACTGATTGTGCTTTTTTATATACAGAAGAGCTGTTCGAGTATTTTTGTGGAAATTTCTAGAGCTTTAAAGTGTTTCCTTTGGGAGAATAAATTTTATCAAGTTGTAATGGGTCCTGAGTGCATTTAGTACATTACGAACCCACGTAATCGTTCGCACGCAACGATACTGTTAGAATTTTGATGCACAGTCTCGTGCACTGAAGATAAAAATGTTTTATTCCGTGTAGTTTTGCAACTTCTGTCTTTCAAACTGTTGAGGTTGTTAATCAAAAATTTATGAAAGTTTCCCAAAATGCGAAATAAGTCATAAAAAGATATATAACATTATTCTGTGAACATAATGGATATTTTTAATTAGATAGATAAAAAATTAAACGCATTTTTATTGTTTAAATTAATCCGATTTAAAAGCAAGAAACGAATTTTCTTAAGAACTTCATCTACTGCTTTCAGTTAACTTAGTTATTCCGCAACAGACAGATTCATGTCGAATGGCAACAGTCTCGAATGAAAAGTTAAACGACGCATTTATAGCGATTCAACGCAAAATCCCATTTCGAGACAAATGAAAAACGATCAGGTGTGTAATACGTACTCATGCCGTTGGAAAAGGTTTGTTTCATCAAAAGTATTTAATTACTTCCAAAACTTGAATTCTTTTTATTTAATTTCATCTGACTATGAATTTTTAAAAGACGCCTATGGCAATTACATATGATTTACTTAAATGTCTTCGATTTGAAACAGAACCGATACTGAATAAATACTTCTGCAGACGCACATAAACGTAGTTATTGAAAAGAAGTATTAAGAGGAAGAGTTATAAGTTATATATCTTCAACTTTAACCAGAATCGATGCTAATTTGCTTCTGTAGTCAGTAGAGTTACTGAAAAGAAGCATCATGGAAACATGCATCAGTTATAAATTTATTGCATGAATTAAGGGTAAAATTCTGACTTTACCGCAAAAGTAAATGTTAAACTAAGCAAGGAGTTTGCACTATATGGTTGGAAAGGGAAACGACACTTTATTGACATTTCATTTGCAAAAACGTGGTTAATTGAGAAAAATGAAATATTGCGAAATATCTGCGATAAATTCATACGCAACATTAACAATTAATGAAAGCGTGTATAGGAACAGAACTTATTTTTTCGAACTATTAGTCTTGTGTTCTACATCTGATGTTTTACATATAAAAAACAAGCATTTTAACAAAATGTAATCTGTAGTGTTAAAATCTGTTCGCATCTGTCTGTTTCTTTGTTTGTGGCATTATCTCCACCGAAACGACAGAGAGTTCTGTTTCGAGAAAGGCGGCTCTGGATCCCAAAAATTTCGTAGGAAACCCTTTCGACAACCCTCATTTTCGTACAAATTTAATCAACGTAGATATTAATTAAAAACTTTGAAAACGTTAATTTTCGGCCTCATTTTTCCGAGTGGTAACAGTGTCGCGCGGTGAAGATAAGAATCTGCTATATTTCAAAAAGTGTTGCCACTTCTCGCTTTCAAATCGTAGAGTTTGTAAAACATTTGTAAGGTTTACAAAATATTAAAGAGAAATAACATTGCCAAAGATTATATTTATTATTATTATGTAAGGCAATGTTCTCACATTGAAGAAAGCACGCGATTTCATGTGACGTCATTATATATCGAAAATCTTTCATTAATGTCAGCATCTTAAATAGCTGCTATTGACAATTTTTTTTTCAGATTAATATAATTGACACGATATGTTATATCACGTTAATTCTTTTAATGATATTGAGAAAAAAAATGTTATATTACATTAAACTTAAAGAGACTGAAAAAGAGACGTCATACTTATACGTATTCACCTGAAGTGTCCAAAGTTTTTGTTTCTCGGTTTGGCAACAAAAGAAATTGTTTACAAATTGGTTGTTGCTTGGAAAGAATAAACTGACTTCATTCATATTGAAAGGTTTTTATGCATTTTCTTTTCAGGTGTACACAGAACTCATAAATTTTGCTTTGGTCGCAGCCAGCAACTTTGTATACAGTATTTTACATTAATGGTTACTTTTATTTTCAGTTTTTCAGTGTGTAGAACTTATAACTATTGTTTTGGTCCCAGCCCGCTCAATCTGGCGGGCTTGCTCTCTTGTATAGAAATAAAACAGGTGGAGGATAAATGCACAATAACTCTGCCATCATAGCGGAAAAAATTAGGGTTACAGGCCTGCATTAAAGATTATAACCGAACGTGATCTACATTAGTTCCGCTAGTCACGTTTTAAGTTTTGTCGCTAGTTTTGCTATAAAAAGTTATAATACACCATCCTTCCTATACTCCCATTCCTATATTTTATGTGTACTCAAAACTCTTTGTTTGCTTTCTGCACCTAGACATCAATGGAAAATTTTACGCAGAAGGCTGGTGAATTGTGAAACTACTTTAGCAATAAAAACATTTATCTGACACTACACTGTCGGCGAGAACATATAGAGTACCGGGATTAAAAATGGATTCTAACCAAGCAAAAAAAGGCGAAGTTTCGGAGAGGCAGAAAATTGTAGAAGCTACACCTTTCTTGAAATTAAACAAGGAAATATACAATTCGATTTGCTCTTTTTTATAGAGCAATGCCATCAGACGGTAATTGTAATTATGCTATATTACAATTACTAAAATACTTTTTTACTCATTTCTGTCAGGAGTTTCTTAACTGTGAAAAGAAGCAATTGATGGGGCAAATTTAACTTTCAATGTATTAAAATCAATTAAATAAGTCTAAAAAAATCTAAAGCAGACATCGCATAACTTCCTTGTGCGGTCTATTATATTATACACATTTTTATAGTACTTCATTTCATTTAAACTTGTTTCTCCGAATTATTGTAATTTAATTAACTGATCTCGCAAGGCAAGATGAAAATGACATTAAAAATTTACCAGTTTTGAAATTAAATATCACGGCTAACTTGTCTCGTACCAGAGACAAATTTTTTTCTAATTTCATTCTACATTCATAATACATTCCTAAATATAAGTACAGGAACTCAGAGACCGCATTGGAAGTAAGATTTCGTTTTTCTTCGAAAATTAATTTTTTTAAATTAATCATTATTGAAATATGAATATTTTCGTCATTTAAAGCACTTCTGTAATTGGAAATATATCATACGATCAACAATTGCGAAAGTAAAGGTCTGGTAAGGACATTCAAGCCACGTAAGAGGATGGGTTATATGTTTACACTTCTGGTTCTTCCTATTGCATTGAGCAAGGGAGGTATAAAATTAGATGTTATAGCAGACCCAAGTACAAAGTTTCAACGTTCTACGGCTAATCATTTTAGAGTTATGCAAGATGCATACATACTTACATATGTGGGTACGTACGTATATACCTACAGACACGAAAATCTACCTTTTGAATCTATTTTGAAACCATTTTACAAAAGTGTTTTGGAAGTCCTTTATTCTATGCGTGTGTACGGACGACACGCAAAAAGATTGTCTAAATAAATCCGGGAGCTGTCAAAACGGATGTTACTGATGAAATATCATACCCAAAATTTTTTGTAGTTGCAATACTTCCTTTACTTCTTACAAGGAAGTAAAAAGAAAGATTTTTTTAATGAAAGTCGAGAATAAAATTAATTCTATTTCACTGCGAAAATTCTGCTTATAATTCTTTTGGCTTTTATTGCCATAGTATGATAACCGAATTCGCGCTTAGAAAAGAAACATATAAACGTAATACGAAGGATTTTAAAATAACGATTCATTTAAATTTACCTAATCTTAAAGAAACGAATTTATGGAAAATAATGAAAATATCACTGAAGACAATTATTTCAAAAAATTCAAATATAAATTTTGATTTAACAGAATTTATCAAATTAGAGGCTTAAAGGAACCATAGATATAATATGCATTTCGTAATGATTGTAGAAAAGACGGCTTAAACCAACAAGATAGATACTGAGCACTTGATGATCAATCCAGATAAAACGAGATAAAGATTCTAAGGTTTATCCTAATTTTATTAAGCTATTTTAAGCTATGCAACTTTATAATCTATTCTAATTTTAGCTTACAATTTTCTACCTGAATGTTATTTCAGAAACGTAGTTAATGCAAATGTACTATTTAAGTCGATGTTTCGCCAACTTCGAGAGAGAATCTGATTCCCTGACCAGCACGCGTTTGCCTTTTGGCTACGTTCTCTCTTAGCTACTAAGTTCGGCCATACTTTAGGCCCTTGCTTGGCTTCGCCGATTTAATTAATATTTAGGGGCCAACTACTTAGAATCCTGATAGCTTCGGCAATACCTTTCAGTTAGCTAAGCTTAGTTAATTTTAATTTCATAATCATTTAAGATAAAGCCGAAGTAGAGGCTTTTCTGTACATTCCGAGTTAGGAACTAATTGTAATTATTCTGAGAAATAAAGGGTAGTTAACCCTTCTCATGTCTTACCTGTTTGTTCCCATACTGAAGCGATTATTCGCTTCTTAGTGTTTGTGGGGTTCTAAGGTGAACATTGAATTAAATAAGTAAAACCCCAAAAGATAAATTCCCTTTTGCACACAAGAGCAATGCGCTGCAAATAAAATCTCGCCCATTTTCAGTCATATAGAAATAATCTAAATCTCTTTTAGATTATTCCTTTTTTCATTGAATTTGAAGATCTATACTTCTGTATTTCGAAAGCACTACAAACTCGAGAATTGTGGCTATGCCACGGTTTCAAAAATCAATAGAGTCGTCAAAAACAAATTGGAAAATTTATTAAACGTTTGATTTAATAAACCTCTAAATTTATAAAATTTTTCTCAAATTAAATACCTTTTTTTCCAAATGTAAAACTATTAGATAATTTAAATTAGGATGCCAAAGTCATATGAGATAAACGTCTGAGCTTACCTGGCCGCTTAAACAGCTTTGTGAACATTCGAAATCCGATTTTGCTTCGTTCTTACGCCAAGATGTTTGAGATATGTAAGCAACTACAATGTCTGTATTTATATATAACAAAGAAACTTGAGTTTGAAACGAAAATAATTTTAATAAAATTTTTGCGACAGAGAAGTGCAGAAGTGCAATAAAAATCTGATGTATACGCCCCATGACTTCCTTGTATGGAATATTAAATTATACGCATTTTGCATTTCATTTAAATTATTGGATTGAATTAAATATACTTCTTCGATAGCGCATAAACCACAATAGTTTAAATGCACTCTTTAAAATTCACTATATTTGTTTACCATAGCGACATTCTGGCGCTAGGTTCACTTAAGAGAAACACAAAAACGATGCATATCATCTGAAGAATTATCTAACCGTTGCCACATGTTCTATTCAAATACTATAATAATCTAAACAGATAGGTAAAAGAAATTAAATAAACCAAAAAAAAAAGGAAACAGTTTTTCACAGACGTTTCAGTATTTCTCATTCAATTAATTCAATTCTCACTTCACGACAAGGCATAAATGCATAAAAAGTCAACATACTTATATTAAAAATTACGAAGTAAATCGTAAACACTTATTTCCTCAAATAAATTCCAGAATCGATAAAGCATGATTTAATTCGCAATAATAAAAGAAGGCGTTATCTTTTTTGTTGCGAAGCTTAGTTTCTCTAGATTGGCAACAAATCCACTATTCTGCTAAGTTTCAAATGTAAATAAATATGGCCGCTGCTATGACCAAAAAACTAACTTAGCCGCACTTAAACAGCTCTTAAATTGTTGATAATTCTACAACTATAACATGCAGGTTAACTAAAGGCATAAAACCCTTAATTGGAATATAAGAACGAAATATTTCAATAATTTTTAAAGCAAAGAATGCACAATTTACAAACATATAAGAATAAAGAAACTGAGCTCAGCCGAGTAATAGAGTGGATATATGAATTAATTTTGGTAAATCACATAATTTGGTTTTACTTTTGGTTTTGAATTTTACCCTTACCTACATGAACGACGAAACACGAATTGAATAATTGAAGAGTTAGGTTTGAGGGCCACTTCCCCTTGATAAGTATGTCTTCTGCCAGCTCAACAATTATTCACTTATGCATTTTTATAATTTTTTGGATTTAAAAAACGTTTATTAGATTTTATATTTGTTAATAGATTTTGATACTTGCTCTTGATGTACTTATGTTCTCAGAATTTAAATGATATTGTAGATTAGCCCGCAGCAATATAAATTATTTATTTATAATTACTTTTAAACCTATTTCTTTAATTAATTTTTTACTTTAATTTGCTTTTTACGAAATGGAATTTTGTTAAATTTAAATTTTATTTAAATTTAATTTAACTTTACTATATGCTTTTGAAACAATAGTGGATATATATATATATATATATATACTTTTGGTGCAGCCGATTGCAACCAAAGTCGGAGGTGCTCATATAGCAGTCATATATACAAAATTTCAACATTCTGAGGCTACTCGTTTTCGAGTTATACGAGATACATACATAAGTACGTACGCAAGAAGCCGCAACAAAATCTCTTCAGAATCCATTGAAAATCAGTTTTATAATTTTGGGGAGGAAAATTAGTTCTTTATTCTGTCCTTAAGTACAGATGTCGCGCAAAAACTTCGTTAAATTGCATTCGATAGCTGCCAAAATGGATATTTTCGTTGAAATATGATACCCGAAATTTTTCGAGATTACAATACTTCCTTTTTACTTCGTACAAGGAAGTAAAAAGTGTAATGGTCTATTCTGATGCACCTGTAAAAATGCAGTGTTTGAAAATAATATAATTGTAAACATGAAAGAGACACTGGGGATAATCTGAGGTTGGCAATGATTTAACAGTTTCCAGGATCACAATTTTACTTTTTTACTTTTTCCGCAAACGTGGGGGAGGCTGTCTTCCAGATTTCAACCTACATATTGTTGCGTTTTACGGGTTCGTAGATTTGAGAGTATCCGATGAAAATACGATGCAGAACAATAAAAAGCACAATTTATTTACAGGAATCACTATTTACAGCACAGTTCCAAAATCACCTTTAAAAGCGTCGAAAATCTACAATAAATACGCTGAAACAATCAGCAACACAGCTTGAGGCTGTAACTGTAAAGGTAGCTTCACGGCAACACTAAACTTATAATAAACACCGTGGAACAATCACCAATACACTGTCAAGCTATACTGTAAAGATAGCTTCACGGCAAAGCACTATTTCGATTGCTTTCCGTTCACAAAACTCTCGCGTAGCAGCTATTCTCACAACTAATCACACTGCTCGCAACTGACTTCACAATACTTCACAATCTCTTCGCCACTAACTGCTCTCAGAAACGCAAGGGTTTATATAGCTTTTCTTTAAGTTCCACACGTTTCGAGAAATATCTCGACAGGAAGTTATTCTAGAAGCTTCCCGATTGGACCATGGGATATCGCCAATTTGGTCGCCAAATGGGCGATAAAGTCGCCAATCTGGCAACCCTACCATACACTATTTTATGGCAACCCTAGTGCTATGCCGGAAAGCTTACATACAGGCGCAACCGCCGAATTTTTCGTAACACTGCCCCCTCCCAAGGACTGCACGTCCCGGGCAGTACAATCCTTGATCAGAAGCATAATTCGATACATACAAAAGGTAATAAAACAAACAAATAACATAACTAAAGAAACAAATATTTACATTATATACAAATTATATACACAAGTTAAACACATAACAATTTTAAACTATACTATTAAAGTTCAGAATGGATTTTAGTCTTAGGCTTTTCACTAAGTTATACCCGGGTCAAATACTTTTCCACGGCAGTTCTCAGATATATTTCTGTTTTTCATATCACAGTCTGAAGATTCAGTCATTTCAGACTTTTCTTGCACAGGAAGATCTGAAACAGTTCGTTCACCACTCTGTAGTTTATTCGCACCGTGTGTACAGTTCACCTCGATACTCACAGCAGAAGGTACATGCTTATTTACCTCTATTTCCTGAAAGCGAGTTCCGATGTTTACACCAGGACCATGAATAGAATCCGATCCTTTACAAGCAGAAGTATCCAGGTTTAGAATCAAGTCCTTGTCTGCACAATCTGCACTATAAGACACGCACATGGATTGCGAAATGGGTAAACTTTCTTGCAATGCTGGAGCACTCCGCGTAAGTTGTACATCAGCTTCTTCCATCTCAGCATCACATGAACATGTGATGTGAACATGTGAACACATCTCATCAGATCGTTCAATGCTTGCTAACTGCGACTTCGTAACTTCATTATCAGTTTCTATGATCTTGACAGCCGCATTTTCACTTTCTTCTGTCTCTACTTCAGGCACGTGAGAATCAAAACCTTCGTTCTCGTCTTTTATTTCTTTATGTTTTCGTTCTCTTTCTTTAATCACGTCAGATGTTTCATCCATGATTTCTGGATCTTTCTCAAACACTCCACCAGCTACTTCCTCCGTTTCTTCATCCTCTGACTCTTCAGATGCCACTTTGATTTCCGCATCTTCTTTTATGGCTCCAGTTTCTTCTGCAAGCTCCTCTTTCATCTGTTGGAGTTGCTCTCGTACCTTTTCTCGGCCGACTTTCCTCTTTTCGCGCTCGGCCTTCATCTCGGCTATCATCTCTTCATAGCCAGCTTTTATCTCTTGTTTCATCTCTTCATATCTGGCGTTCATCTTTTCTTGTCCGGCTTTCATGTCTTCTTTCATCTCTTCTTGTCCGGCTTTCAGAGCTGCTAACATGTCGGCTTTCAGAGCTGCTAACATGTCCATCAAAGCATTCATTTCCTTCGCCATTGCTTTCTCCTGTAGACGGGTGACGGGCATTCACTCTCAAATCCCACTTCTGACACCAGTTGTTGCGTTTTACGGGTTCGTAGATTTGAGAGTATCCGATGAAAATACGATGCAGAACAATAAAAAGCACAATTTATTTACAGGAATCACTATTTACAGCACAGTTCCAAAATCACCTTTAAAAGCGTCGAAAATCTACAATAAATACGCTGAAACAATCAGCAACACAGCTTCAGGCTGTAACTGTACAGGTAGCTTCACGGCAACACTAAACTTATAATAAAACACCGTGGAACAATCACCAATACACTGTCAAGCTATACTGTAAAGATAGCTTCACGGCAAAGCCTATCTCGATTGCTTTCCGTTCACAAAACTCTCGCGTAGCAGCTATTCTCACAATAATCACACTGCTCGCAACACTTCACAATCTTCGCAACTAACTTCGCAACTCTGCAACTACTAACTCTGCAACAACTAACTCCTCGCTCTCGGACACGCAAGGGTTTATATAGCTTTTCTTTAAGTTCGACACGTTTCGAGAAATATCTCGACAGGAAGTTATTCTAGAAGCTTCCCAATTGGACCATGGGATATCGCCAATTTGGTCGCCAAATGGGCGATAAAGTCGCCAATTTGGCAACCCTGCCATACACTATTTTATGGCAACCCTAGTGCTATGCCGGAAAGCTTACATACAGGCGCAACCGCCGAATTTTTCGTAACAATATGTTATCCAGTGACAACAGTTTGGCATTAATAAATAATAAAGCTTCCTAATCTTTTATTGCGCTGAAACTTAAATTTTCATTTAGATGTAGGGACATTGTTAAAAATTTTTCTTGGAAATCCGTTAAATTTTATCTCCAATATCTCTCGGGCGACTTAATTAGTATTTCTTCTTCTTGCGGTTATGATTTTTTAAGGAACTGTCTGTCACAAACTGTTCAGAGTTTAACTCATTTTTCCATTCAGTTCAAGGAATGCAATAATGGTTATGCCTTTCTTCTTTCAGCACCTATATCCTGTCTATCTTCCTTACTTCTAACACCTAACTGCTCTGCTAGAAAAATTACAGCAGTATCTGGGCATCTGTTGTTGCAAGTTTTGTTATTTCCCCGGAGTTCCGAATTTTTTTCCTCGAAAAAGTCTTCCATTGATAGCAACATTTGTCATAGATAAGAGTGATGTTGCTTTCATTCTGGGGCGATATTTTTCCTTTTTTGTGATAGATAGTGTTCATTATATTTTTATTCCGAAATTCGAGAATTCTTTTTTTATTGTTAACAATTTTTGACCCCATGACATCAGTTCAGAATACATTATTTAGGAATCTAGTATAACCAATTCTGACTTTGAATTCCTAGATTTTAAGGGGGAATTTTATGCTATATTTTAAGGGCTATATATCAATTGCTATATTTTAAGGACGAATAATTGTTTAATACGAACTGAGAATCTAAAGAAAAGAAGACAGTTACGTGAAAATGTTTGCTAAAAAATTCTCTAATCTGCCTCCTTTTTTTAATCAGCTGAAGACTTTGGCATGAATACAGTAAGCCAATGTAACAAAAAGAACACGCCGAAAAACTAAATGTTAAAGAAACAAGTGAGCGATAGGAATTGCTGTAACATGAGTAATTCTCAATGCTATTGTAAGATAAAATGAATCTTTTTTTTCTTCAGCTGCGGCAGCGAAAATGAAAAGGAAACATGAGCTCACTTAAGAACAACTTCTCGAATTTTTTTCTGTTGTTTTCGTGTAAGTAAAAGTTTGTTTTTCCTCACTTTCACTCTAGTAGCAGAATAGAAAAGCTTTATTTAATTTTCGAAACTGTAGTACTGAAAATTACTCAAGTTAACCCAATGCGTATTGCTAATCAGTAGTTTCTTTAACGTGCAGCGGATTACACAAGATAAGAAATTATAAGCGCAGTTTCCCACATATTACAGTGTTCGAACTATTACGAGCTGCAGGACCACAGTCTCTGACATTGCTGAAGAAATAATTCATTCAGTTACGTCTCCACTTGACATTGCAAGAATCATAATGCTTCACGGCCAGCGTCAAGGGATTTTAGTGATCTGCCTTATGTCTGTCACCAAAGCCTCTCGATGTTTCGGAGGCTGACAGACCAATGATCCTGTATCTCCTCTGATATCACTTCAACTATAAAGAATCAAAGGACATGGAATATAACGGAAAGTGAAGAATTCAGTTTGCAAACTGTTTTAGACAAGGAAAAAATTCAGAATCCTCTTATATGTTCAACTAAACAAACACCCGCGGTTAACAAATCCTCACATAATAAGGCCAATCACCTACAATAATTGATTCCATGTCTTCAGTGCTGTTATTTGTTCTTGATGTAATTTCTCACAGATTTATATTAAATGTACTTTAGTTACATATGCAAAAACAATGCGTAACCTTGCAAAACTGTATTCAGTATTGGAAGAGGTATTTTATCCTATTTCTCTTAAACATCTTCACAAAGTCCAAAGAGGGTTCTAGGTCGACGTTTGTATCATCTGCATTTTAAAAGTTCAAAAGCGGAAAACTCCAAAGATGACACATCATGAGATTTAGTAGGTATATGAGTGAAGGGCATGGCCTTGGTAGCCGTTTCTTGTTCTATATTTTCAGAAAATCAATAGTAGATTTTGATGTGTCTTTGCTTGCTTTGTCGTGATGCAGTTGTATTGATTTGATATCACTGTGAGTAAAGAGAAGGTATTTCATATTTGAAAACTGGGTATAAAATATGTTCTTGACAATATGTGGCGTTGATTTTAACATATTTCTCCACTCTCTTTATTTTAATTTGCTGTTAAATGAAAAACCAGCAACAATAATAAATCATTTTAAAAATCATAGTTTCTTTGAACCACGTTTTAAGATTCCGTTCCTCCTCTTTGATGATAATAAATGGATCTCTTTTGATTTCAGTCATTTAAGTACACCCAAGATTCATCTATTGCGACAACATTTTTCCATTTTTGTACGGATAAATGTTTCTCATAAAGAATTCTGCAGCGCGATTTGCTTTTGTCAATATGTCGTGGAGAAAGATGCTCCTGATTAGGTTTTTTCCGCCTTTGTAAGATTCAAATCAGCGTTCCCTTTGTTTGCAGTTGAAACTGAACGTTTTAATGATTTTGCAACTGTCCTTTGACTTGACGGATTTTCTTTTAACACTTAAGTTCTTAAGTTCTTGCCTTAGCAGCAATCGAAACTTTCCATCTTTCCTTTGGATATGAACTTGGAACATTTTTTTTTACTTGAAGCCAAACTTTGAATTTTTTCTTCTTGTTCAGAATATCACCTATTGTAGCTTTAAATATCGAAACCTCAGAGCTTTCACAGTTTTTTTTAATAACTAGTTACCCGTAATTTTATTCGGAGAGAGCACAAACATAGCTTTTCATCCATTGATTCTTTAAAAGCGCCATTTTACATGAAAACAAAACTGTCAATTAGCAGAACGACAGTTTATACTTTCAAAAATATAGTTATGGTTAAAAAGCAAATTTCCAAGCAGGCCATTTTTTATAGCAAAGCAAAATCCTCTAAAACGTGTGCGAACAGCCTCAATAAATCTCACTGGCGGAAAAAAATTGCAAAAGTGTTACAGTTTAAATATTATTCGCTATTTTTAAAAACACTGTTTCTTAAAGTATTTATATAATGAGATCAGTCCATACTATTTTTCTTTTTATTAATCATTTTCTTATCTAAATTGATTATAACATTATAAAATAAATCATTCTCATTTTTACTATCAAGTGTTCGACGCAGTTTTCTGCCAACTTTCTTTACGACAGATCGTCAACAGCATCTTTATTCATTTTTAAAATCGTATGTCTAAATTTAATATTTTTATATTTTGGTTTAATGACTTAATATTCAAGCACTTAAATCCGCATTCAAATTAGAAAAATCGTGTATTAAAACAGAAACACTAACATTTATGAAGTTCAAAATAAAAATTAATTAAAAAAACTCAGGCATATATGCTTCGAACTCTCAGTATGGAAATACATGCGACGGATTTCTATAAAGTGCAATATAGAAAAATGTTGTATAGTCCATACTAATGTTTGCGCTCAAATATGATGAATAATCAAAGGAGTACTCTATCATAAGAGACAAATCATGCTTACATGATAAATTATACCAAGCTAAGATAAAATAAGATTAACGATTCAGCAATTTTATTAATTCGTATTTTCCATATAAACAGGTTTCTTAATTTGTTTATTACATATGAATTTCATAACAAAATGAAACATTCTGGTGATCACTTTAATGCACATTTTATAATTTTGATTTTGCTGTCGAATTGTCATCTTAGAGACTAATATTACAGCTATCAAGACCGATATTTATTTATGTTGTCAGAAATACTGGTTGTTTTCAAAAATGGTCATATTAAGGAAGTTTAGGCAAGAGAAGTTTCATTACATAGTTTCTGTTAAAATTTTATATTAATGCTTTCACATAAGCCTTTCTACCGCTGACAGAAAACGAAATAGTACCAAACAAAAATATTAGTTTAATTTCGAACGAGGCAACACATTGCTATCATAGGGACGAGTTTGTTAATTAAAACTGAAAGACAAATACTTTACATTTTTACAAGTGGCAACAAGTGCACTGGAGATAAAAATTTTATTTCGAACAGTATCGCCACTGCTCGATTTCAAATCTTTGAGTTTGTAAATAAAAAATTCCTTAAAGTTTTACAAAATATGAAATAAATAATAAATAAATTCGAAATTCAAAATTTGGGCTTCCAGATGCACATATTGTATTGGAGGACTATGCTACGCAATGCTTGATGGCTCTATGTACCGTCGTCTTTTACCAGTGCGAGGAATATACATACATACGTGAAGATTCTTCATTATTTAATTAATTTAAACAATAATATTTGGTGGCAACAATTTGAAAAATGATTCAGACTTTTATAGTGAACCAGCGCAAAATTCCAAAACGAAATTAATAGCTCTTCCAGGAAAATTTACCTCTTTGGGGTAATAAGTAAAATATTTTTAAAAGATATTGCAAAGTAACTCAGTTTTTTCATGTTAAAACCCATCTTTAATTCGGAAAATTTGAAAAGGGATACGCCATTTATAGTGAACCCACGCAAAATCCCATTTTAAGACTCATAGTCATTTTTAGGCTAAGCGTATTTTAAAAGGCATCAATTGCGCCGCATTTTGCTTGTTAGTATATGCGTATAATCGAAAACTCGGACTTCATTATTTTAAATATGTTTTAATATTTCTTATATAGAGATTTAACCTTCATCTATAAATGAATGCAACAGTTTCAGTCTTACTGTGAAGTTCCTCTCCTTAGCGGAAGATTTTCCGGAACTCTTTCTTCGCGAGGCTGAAAGACGATTAAGGGAAGTGACGTAGCTACCCCGGAAAAACCGGTCGAGGCAGGCTGGTGGGGTGAAGACGGGACTTGTAGCTTTTTTTTTTCGGGAGCGAACCGGCAACCATGCCGTGTTAAAGGATATGACTTAAACATGTTTTTTTCTTTGCGCGCTATATATATATTGTATATAGTTTATTTTAATGGATAACAGTGTATTCGTTTTGTAGTGTAGCAATGATTGTTATGTGTAATAAATTAGTGGATAAAATATCAAACGGATAAACATTATTTCCTATTGTGGTGAGTGCACCAGACGAACCCGCCTCGTGTTCGAATGAGCGCGAGGCATGACACTTACTTTCTTAAATACATTCATACGTACAATTGTCTAGAATTCTAAATGTTTTTAGAGCAAGTTTCGTTAAGTCAACCATGAAATCGTTTTCTATTCCGCTAAGTTTTGGCTTCCAGAAGTTCTTCGTAATCTTCAAGTACAGTGGAAGAGTGTTGAGTTGAGAAAAATAAGAACGATTTTACGGATTAAAAAATTAAAAATTATTTTATTAATAATTAATCGATCAGAAACTGGAACTATACTATCCTTAGACGATAGATGAAGAATGTAAACGTAAATACAAAAATATGAATCTGAATACATAAATTCCTTCGACTGTTTCCGAATTAAAGATGGATTTAAAAAACTGAGTTACTTTGCAATATCTTTTTTAAATGTTTTATTTGTGTATATATTGTCGCATTTATTCTTTTTTTCAGATACGTATTTGTCAGTCTCATAATTAGTCCACACTTCTAAAAACCAAATACACTTTATGAAATTTTGCTTTTACAAAAGACTTAACATTGGAGACTGTTCCCACTAACAAAAAAGAAATTCGAAGCGTACTTTTGCTTTTCCGTAAGAAGGTCGAAATTAAACGTAAAATTTAAAATTTGCTTTTGAAATAACCATATGTTTACGTAATATTTCCAAACGACTTTCAATTCCTGTAAAACTTCTCTAATAAAACAATTTTTGACACTAGTCAGTTATCGTATAAAGCCTTTCATGTCATCTATAACAGACGATAAGCCTCAACCTTCGACATCGATTTAGACAGATGCAGAAAATGTACAGTATAGGCAATGATGAGTGTCTTGGGCCTCTATAATACAAATTTAAGTTCTTTCCAACCGTTCAGCTTAACAAACCTTAGTCAATCCGAACCATATCTTTCAGACACAATGCACTTCCTTGTTTGAGAAACTATGTTAAATGTATATAATTTCGATTTAAAACATTTTTGCTTCTATACCGTCTGTAATTTTTACATTTTGTTCCTTTCTCACTTTCTACTTTTTATGATTACTAGTTATTTTTACATGTCTTTCTCTTATATTAGCTTTATCTTAGAATTCTTGCATTGTCTGGATCATTCGGTAAGGGGGGTTGGGCGAGAGGAGGAGACAGACTGTGCGGAAGAGAACGTTCTAAACTTTTTCTTATGTAAAAAATAGTAAACGCTTCTTCGTTTTAGGGCTTATAAAAAGTTCGTAAGCTAAGAACAGATACGATAACCATTGGAATAATTATCTTATTATTCCTGAAACAATTTTTAATGTCTCCAAAATTTATATGTATATTGATTCAGTCATTAAAATCCGTAAAAACTAGTTTTATCTTCTAAAAATAAGAAAATGTTTAAAGCTAGAGTCGCAGTTTCAGTCGTAACAAAATATTAAAAGTATATGTACTTATTCAAATATATTTTAATTGCAAAATTTGTTTTAAGTGTTTAGTTCATAACTTCAGCTTTATAAACCAGTTTCATGTTAGATCTTTACGATAAACTTTCAACCTTTCCTTGCTTACTTTAACATTAAAGGTGTTCCAGTGACGTCATTTCACGTCACGATGGCGTCATCAGAAACCTGGATATATTGATTTTACGGCAGGAGTTTCTCGCTCCGTACTTTATCCGTCTAGCGGAGATATGCGGGCTAAAGTCCCCATTGAATACTTTTTTTTCTATAGATACTTTTCCTCCTATATCTGACACTAGTACTGAATGTATGTACTATGATTTTCACTTAAGATGAAGTTCCGACCTTCAGTAAAAGTTCAAGCTTTCATGAATAAAAAACTTTTTCCTAGAATGCAGCGATTTCTTAAGGACTAAAGATGTTAAATAATTAAACTTCATTGAAACGTTTTTCAACAAATTCATGCATTCAATTTCCTTATAGATACCTGCACTATCTTTTCGTATAATCTTCTCCAATCTTTTCTTACTTCTTCAATACTGTAGTTATAATGTAACTTTATTTATAATAATTACGTATTTATATCATATTTAATAGAATCTAAAGGTCTAGCAAAAGAAGATAGTAGTACTCATAATTTTAGGGGAAAATTTACACACTGCATGCAAAGACATAACAGGAATAAATTCGATAAGTCTAATAAAATAAGGTTGTAAAGTATAATTTTAATTTTATAACAGCTATTTTAATTTAGTGAAATCCTCCTGCCTTTCCTTATTTCAACTTACAACTCTCTACCAGAACGTGTTTTTAGAAACGCGTTGAATGTAAATGAGGAAGAGATAGAGCTAAAGAAAAGTTTAACTGACTTCGAGAGAGAGTGAGTTAGGAATTCTGAATAACGCGCGTTTGCCCATTCGACTACGTCTGTATAAGCTGTTGTTACGCTCGACTGTATTAGTACATGCCTTTTGCTAGTTCGTTGGCTAGTTTAAGATTGCGAGCCAACTACTTTAGAATTGGGTTAGCTTCGACTAAATCTCTTAGTTACTTATTAGTTAGTTCTTATTTCTTACTTTTGAGTTTAAGCCCAAGTGGAGGCTTTGCTGTAAGCCCGAAGAAAGGGGCCGACTGTTCATCTTATTTTGAGTGAATAAAGGGTCATTAACCCTTCTTGGCTTTTCGATCTCTGTCCTATGAATCAAGTGATAATTCGCTGAGCAGTTCTCTACGTTCTTCAACACTTCATGTAACAGAATAAAAGTGAGGAACTCGACAAGGTATGGTTTAATGGGCAATTTCTTCATGGAGCAGTTATTTATGCTTTACTTTTGTCATTTTAAGAGACCAATTTGATATTCTGAAAATTAAATGTACCATCGTCTACGTTTCCTATCAGGAATTTTCTGGTGCTAGGTTTCCTTCAACATCAAGTCGGCTAATTAAGAATAGTGCTAATTCCTAACTTCTATTTCCCTTCCTTTCTTTAACTAAATTTTCTCCTTTAAAATGTTTCAGGAAGTATAATAGTAAAGAATTTTCGCATTCTGTGGGTAATTCCCTGCAATGATATGTCGCATCTGGTCTCTTGTGCTCGTGGTATAAGTGGTTAACACGTCTTGTAGTGATATCATATTGTCCCGTGCTTTCGCCCCTTTGATCAGTGTAGTGGCTACCGATAGAACCGGGTTCGATCTCGGAAAAGGCATATATGTTTCTATGAATGGCATCGGGTCACTGAAAATACTGAGGAGCCAAAAGTCATCTTGTCGTTTAGTGTATCGTCGTAGGGAAATAGGAAGAAAACACCCTCAAACTGTCCTTGTTCTCCATTAAAATATGAAGACTTATGTAATTGTTACAATGGTATTATACTTTTACAACCGATGGTGGAATTCTGATCTCGCCCTCACTTGCTTCTCTCGAGTGCTCTTGCCACCTTGATCAGTATAGTGGTTAGCAATGCTAGTTGCCATATCTTTTGGTCCAGGATTAAATCTCGGAGAAGGCTTGGATGTTTTGAATGAAGTGTCTCTGCGGTAGAGAAGAGCTTAAAATGCTGGTGAGAGGTTTAGTAGATAATAAGAGTGAGAGACCCTCGGATCCGTACTTCAGGATGTTCTTCATCAAAACTGGGGCGAAGTTTACAATTAGGGCGACGGGTACTGCGAAATCTGCTTTATTTTCTCCTCTCCTGATCTTTAGTGATAACTAACTGCACTAACCATTCCCTTTTCTAGTGTTCCACCCACTTCCTTCTATCTTGGCTCTTGTTCGGCGAGAATACTGTTATTTTCTCATGCTTCCTTGTTTCGAAAACACCTAATAGTATCTACATAGTGTCACTACATTCATGAAACCGTTAAATTTTGGCCTTTCTATATACACTTGGTAACCGCGGTAAATGACTTCCTAGAATTTAATGTTATGAAAAGCACTTACGAGTTTTAAGACGTGAATACGCTTCTCAAATTATGCAGAATGTTTCTCATGTTCAAAATCACGAATATCACAAAATTAGTTCCAGTGTGTTTCACGAAACTTTTTGTGCCCTTATCTTTCGTTTCGGATATGTTTGATATTGCTCGATAGAAAAACTATGAAATTTTGAAGTGTAAAATCGCAGCGATCTCCCTTTTCTGCGTATGTTTTTCGGAGTCTTTAGTTAATTTCGGGCAAATAGTTCAAAATTGGCATTACAGCTACCGATCCTGTTACATTTATGCGACATCTGTTGTCCCTTGTGGAAGAAAAGAAGACTATTTTGAAATATTCCTCTACCTGTTGACAAAATCTAAGCAACTATAGGAGAAATGGGAAAGTTTTACTACCTCAAACCATAAAGATTCAATAATTACAACATTCATCCCGGTCATAAAGATTGACTTGAACTAGATTATGGCAAAGTACTCGAAAGTTATCTGCCTCAGAGAAGTGATGCCTTCATGGAAAACGTTTTAAGAAAAACCGACTTGTATTTAAGCGAAACAATAAGAAAAAAACCTCAAAAATGTCCATACAGCCAGCCCGTTTGCTGATATATGAACCCAGTTTGAACTGTCACTGTTCAACAATTTTAATGCTAGACTACTGGTAGGCCTTTCCCGAAAAAACTAAGGTTTAGACGTTTGTGCTTATATTAAACATTTACAGAAGAAACAGCCCGGCGATGACATTTTTCAGAAGCAAAATAGATACCAAAACGATGGAATTGCTAAAATCTTCTACGTGAGGTCCCGACAAGATTTTGAGGTCCCCATGAGATCTTTCCGAAGATGAGCCTTGACTCTAAAGCTTCAGTCGTTTGCATAAACTCTTTAATATGAGAAATTGTACGAAAAATATCAATGCTAAATTTACGAAATCCAAATTCCTTTATTTTTTATATTAATTCTGAGTCTATTATTCTGGGCAGTACATGTAGAACTCTAAAATTTGCTAGAACGTTTACTTAACAAATGTTTCAGCCAGGCATTATAATTCTTGTATCAGACCCACACTCATGCAAATGATGTTACGTAGCAAATAATAAATGCATTTATAGACAAGTTTTGTCAATAAATAAATGCGTATACATACAGTTTCTGAATTAATTTATAAATGTATTAAGCTGTTTTCTTTTTAAAGATATAGTCTCATAAAAGCTACAGCAATCAAGACACAAACTATTCATTTTTTATTTCCCTCTTCGTTTCGGGTAGAAGTCTGTAAAGGGGAGGGGAAACTTTCATTCTGAAAGAATGCGTTGCATGTTCTTAATTAAAAAATGCTTAGGTACGTTTTTAAAAATTCCAGTTTCAGTTTTATTAAAATAAAAATGTCTTATGTTTTGTTTTACAGAAGTAATTTTTTTCTTTTAATTTGTGTAATCTTTGTTAACAAAGAGTAAAATAAATTAAAATATAAGTTTGCCTCGCTTCTATTACAATAATTACATACTGACCATAGATAGAGAATGCAACTCATTTATTGGAAGTTTTCGAATATCTGAATGGGCTGTGTCACAGTTAGTCTGTATAGTTATAATTTTGCTGTACTTGATTTTAGACCACATAAAGAGTAAATGGAATCTTAATTGTACATAAGGCTTCTGAAATCATGGAAATAAAGTAGCATCTTTGAAAAAACGATGAAGACTAAAATGTCTAAATCCCTGACCTGTTTTTATAACTAATATCCAAAATGAAGTATGAGCCATACTAAATTCAAATAAAAAAATCAGGTTATCTTTCAAAGCTTTGGAGAAATATGATATTTATTACTCCCACAGTGCAGCAAAGAATGCTGAGCTCGCCCCCACCAACAGCGCCCATGTCTCAGCAATCCGTTATCGTGTTAGACCTCCTACTTATCCTTTAAGGAAGAATCAAATTTATCTAAAAGCCTCTTAAATGTCAGCAAAAAGCCCTGTATCTGCTTTCAAATGGCAATAAATAAGAGAAACTGAAATAAAAATAATTTCAAGATAGTGGATACTAAAATGTAGACGGTTCATAATAAAAAAAGGCATTGTAGTAGCCTAACAGGATTTTTAGTTTCGACATTAAGAAGATAAAAATTGAGTATAGCCTTTATTAAGCATTTATTATTGCAAAAGCGCTTGATTACACGCCACTGCCTCCCATGCATCAAAAATGTGTGAGATTGGAACATGAAAAAAATGGAAATACAAAACGACAAAACAGTAATTAACCTCATTACGATAACAATAACTACATCAAAAACTGAGAAATGGAAAACAAATGATATTAAGCATTAATAATAATGATAATAAATTTGAAAGCTTTCAGATTTTAAATTATGGCCGAAAGAGCGCTTTTTTAACGTTTTGTTTGTTACCTTTATTTATTAAATATCATTATCATTATTTATTTATTAAACCACATAAAATTCAATTCAACAGTGTTCCGGTACATCCGGAACAGAACAACTCAACATGACTCTGATTCGCCTTTTGGTGTTATTCCAAAGAATATTTAGTTAGTCGAACATCGGGCTCAAAAAATCAACCACATCCGCACGGCAGCTAGAATAATGTACATTTTCTCATCATATTTGTTCTATTATATCTACAAATTTTATAATATCATTTCGTTGTATACGTTGCGTACAACTTCGTAACAGAATTTTTTGTGTTTAAAAAAGGAAGATTTTCATTTACATAATTCACACTACATCGTAACAGTATGCATTTTGAGACTGAGAGTACAACTTCTTTTTCATCATATGAGTTTTATATTTTTAATTCTTTTTTAGTTTTTTTAAAACTTTAACAGTAAACACTTCGAAGTGTTAGATTACCACCTGAAGTTTTCAGGTTATAAGTTATATCCGTATATCAGTGTATGTGTGCTTATATATATATGTATGTATATATATATATACT
>KK116811.1:593354-605403 GCA_000611955.2 Stegodyphus mimosarum | reverse complement strand
TACATATATACATGTATATATAGATATGTATGCATATATATGTATATATGTATATACATATATATATATCTATGCATATATATGTATATATGTATATACATATGCATACATGTATACACATGTATACATATATATATGTACGTAAACAAGGTAAGTATCAGTAATACACTTTAAAATTTGAACTAAGGCTGCAAAGTCATAAAATAATAGTTTATTTCCTAGTAGATTACTCAATATATTATATCCTTTGACAATAAAGTAGTTAAGGTAGAGAGGGGATAAAAAGCTTTCCCGATATGTACGTCCCTGTAATGGCCCATCCGCTCAACCAATCGAAATGAAATTTCACCTATTGTTAATTGCAAATATGCGCCCGCTCTCACGGTTGCTGTTATAGTGGAACTATTTTATGATCTTCGAATGACAGCACCTATCTTTTTTTCCTGCACCAATTGATCAGCGCATTGAAAAATCACTAACTGCCGTAGGAACGATTCATGTATGATGAAAACTGCAGGCGTTATTTGCAAAAACGAGCATTCTAAAAGACCAATGACAGCATAAAAGAGAAAAGGGAAGAAAAGTTTTGTTGCAAAGCGCCGAGCTCTTGAGTAGTTTCTTGAACTTCATTGAAAGCAGAAAAAAGAGTCTTCTTATTCTCTACACAATCCTCCATTTCAGCATCAAGGAAACAATTTTTCTTTTCTCTTTTCATCATCCCTCTTTTCTACTTCAGAATTATGCTGTCCCCTTTCTATTTGCCCAACACTCCTAGTTGTGTTCTTGATTGGACCTGCAACAATTCATTCCCTTCAAAGCCTTCCCTTGAGTTCCACTTCCATAGCGTTATCATTCATAGGGCCTATATCTTCGTCTTCGGTTGAGATTACTGTCTGAAGATGGACATCACCACTAGGTCACCACCACATCATTACCATCTTAATACAAAAGGATATTCTTAATTCTCTTTTTTTATAAACTAAATGAATTTTATTCTTTCTGTCCACTTTGTTGTATGTATGTTTTAAACCAAATCCATAAACCTTTTCAATGCCCTGGCTTGTTCTTTCAGCTGAGACTTGTCTCTGACTATATCTTGGTTTATCTTAGAACAATTTTGAGTTCATTCTAGAAACGTTTTCAATATTTTTGTTAACAAATTTTTAGCCATCGTCACTTTACAAGATGCATGATATATCAAATATTGTAAGCCAATCCAGTAGCTGACAGCTGCTTTCTCAGATCGTTTTCTTTTTATTCATTTCGTTTGTTTCTTACTTTAATTTTTTATTTGAACTAATGTCGTTAAATGGTTTTGATAATCCATTGCAAACTAAAAGTCTCCATCCGATTGTGATTACATGTCAACATGACACGTCGAATTTAATTCACTGTTTTTAACAAAATATTAATAATAATGTTTTTATAATACTCTTTTTTATTTCTTTGTTTGTTTTGTGGTTGTTGTTGTTTACAAGATCCACGAAGATTTAAACATATCCTTATAATTTTGACTGTAATCGTATACTTTGCTTTAAACTTTCTCATCGTTTCGTTTCAACGACCATGGACACAGTCGTTAATAATCTTGTGGTAATTTGTTTTTCCAGGAGGTCTTCTCTTCGCTTTCCTTATGTTTTGCAAAAAAAAGTAGAAATATACGCTTCTCTTGTAAGTAACTGTTGATTTTCATCTTTTTTCCAAATAAGCGTCCTGAAAACGATGAGCGCCTCCATATAGAGAGGATGTTTTCTTTATCTGTTGCCAACAGAAAAAACACGCTCGTGAGCTCACAATATATATATAGATATATATATATATCTATATATATATGTTATAAATTTTAATTTAAAGCACAGCAGTTTTATTATTTTTAACACCCTCATGAGACGGTAAAGTAAAAAATCAAACATAAAAGGAATTTAAAAAATGACATTTAAGAGACCTTTTAAACACGACAATTAATAAACATTAATTATTGAATTTACAATTTGCAAAAATTTAAACGAAAACTTAGTATTTAAAAGAACACATTCCAGACTCGTATAACTATTTTAGAGAGCTGATTTTTTAGTTACTGTAATTCTGGCTGCACTCATTTTTTTAACTAGAACACATTTTGGATTTAACTTCATTTGGCTATTGATATAACAATAAAAAACTGCAACTTATTTGAAACATAATGCTTTATTTTTGATTAGTACACAACACCCTGACATCTATCTGCAAAGAAAATTTGCTTAGATTTCAACTGGTATAGAGAATGTGTACAAATTTTAATATCTTCAAATAAATCTCGGGAACATAAATTCTATGTAGATAAAACAATTTTTAAATATACCTTTAATCTAAAAGAGCCTGCATGATATAAATGAACAGAAATATTTCGGATATTATAGAAGCTCAGTGAGTTTTCGGGTCTGGCTGGTGTGTACATTCTAGAATTACTTAGTATTTACATTTTAGTGTTCATGAGTTATTGTTTAATATCCGTATAGACTTGAAGAACGTAAGAAATATGATATCTGTATTTTATACATATTCTGAATTAACGCTCTTCAGTATCTTGACACAATTTAATGCAGAAACCTCTTTAGAAGCATGAAATGCACTCTCTTTGTTAATCTAGAATGGTTCAGTGAAAGGATAATGACAGATTTTCAATCTAGATTAACGTTTTCGACTAACTTCTTATTAACTAAGAAGATAAGATTTTCAGCGCCAGATTCTTATCATGTGATTTACTGAGAGATTGAAATTGGCCTATATTTTGTTTGCATCTTTTAAGTGCCTTGATATTTATAGTGCAATTTGTGTTCTTTTCAGTATAATAGTCCTTAAATTACAGAAAAGTTATAAGCAAGTCTTCACTTTTCCTTTCACATTAAAAAAGAGCTATTTTCAAACAAAAACAATGTAGTTTGAAATTCTTGAAAACGCAGACAGGGAATAAGGCTGTGTTTATGGTGTTGGAGCATCGGAAGTGCTTTTCTTTGCTCTTTGCTAGAAGTATTATCTCTTGAAGTTTGGGTTTGGTTTCGTTTAGTTTATTATGACAAAGCCTTCATGGAGGACTTTCTAAGGGAAACTGGCCCGTATACACGTCATACATGGGGAAAATCATGGAAGCTCCCATGCAGCCAGCCTGTTCGTCTGCATTCGAACCTAGGGGGGAACTACCAGTGTTCCGCGATTTCACCGCTCGGTGAGGTGGTGGGCTTCTTGAAGTCTGAGAAGCTGAATGCTTTTCTCCAATAATTCATTCGCTTTTTGTAAGATTTGTAAATAGTGTATTTTCTACTGAACATTTAACAGTATATTTCCCTAATCAAGAATAATATACCTTTATATATTGCAGTTTTAACAAAATACGTAAGTTTATAACAAGACAAGCAATTAAAAAGATACTCAATTTTAAAACGTAAATATTTTACAGAATTTCCAGTTTTCAGTTACGTTTTGTAATTTTACAGCAACAGTCCTTATGTTAAGTTCTGGAGTTCTTCTGTTTCTGGAGATACTCAATTATTCAAGGTACTAAGAAAGCAAGTTTTTATAATGTTTCATACCTTAGAAATAACAGTTTTATTCATAGAACTGTTCGAACGGTTTTATTCAAAATGAAGATTTTATTTGCTTACAAAGTACTCTGCGCCAGGCAAACTTATAAAAATACTTTCAAATGTTGCAATCAAATCAGAAAACAGTACTGAATTGTAAAATCAAACTATCTTTTGTACTGTTAATTAATATGTAATCTGTTTTTTAATTATTATCTGACAGTTATACAGCTAAAATAGGTATCAAGAAAAAGCGAAATTAATCTGATTAATCATCTAATTAATCTGATCTCATAAATCAAATCAAATTAATATACAAAAGTTCCTCAAAATATATTCTAACACAAATACAATTTGTGCCATATATTAGAAACATATATTTATTGCTGTAACAAATTTATTGCTGTAACATCGCATCTATCATCTGATCAGATAGCAATTTTGCTAAACTATTTCACATCTATATCTGTTTTCATGATTAATAATATCGACTGGTCTAATTTTCTTCTCCGTTTATTTTCCCCCATAAATCTTTGTAATAAAGTAGAAGATAGAGTCAGATTTAGTATACATGGCAGAATTTTGTTGCTTAAAAAAGAAATTTTTCTGCTCATTTTATTATTCGCATAAATATATAATAACTTCAACAATCTTTATGACAGTCTAACGTTTAAACTATTGATAATAGTTAATTAGCTTTTATTAGTTAATATAAATAGCTGTTATTGTTTTTACAGAAGCTGCTTAATTGTAACAAGAATTTTAAATTATTTGATGTGCATAAATTTAAATAATTACAATTATTGAGACTATTACAAGATAAGTTGTTTTATAAAATAAACATATAATAATTATATATATATATATATATATATGTTACGGTGAAACACCGAAATCTGGAGAATGTCGACTTTCACCGGTGAATATCAACATTCACATAGTCGCTTGGTGTATGTCCGAAATATTTTCCAAATACTCTTATTTCTGACTTACACCAGTGAATGTCGACATTCACCATGTACTAATGGTGAATGTTGAATATATGAGAATATTATATTTTCTTCTCCGTAATTCAGTCGCGAAAAAACACACAAGTACTTAAAACACACAATACATTCAAAATGAGAAAGGAAAATAATAGAAGTTAAAAAACTTACTTAATTATACAGTACGTAGTAAATGAGAAAATGAAATAATAGTAATAAAAAACTTACTAAATTATGTGATTCAAATCTGATTAATTGCAACAACTTAAACTATTATGAGACTTTGAATTGCACAAGAGGCCCTTGCTTTTACAACTGCATTTATGTGAAATAGCCAGTCGCCTCTCTTTTCGATCTACACCAGAGCATATCTGTGATTGTCGACATACACCGGTGAGGGTCCGAATGTATAAGAATGCAATGTTATATTCGATCTTTCACCGACGTATTTGGTGAATGTTGACATTCTCCAGTGAAAGTTGACATTCTCCAATTTCGGTCTTTCACAGTAACATATACATATAAAAGTCACTACACAGAGGTATGAAATTGAGCATAGGTAGATAAAATATCCTAAATTTCCTAACAAAACTAAGTAGGCGATACAAAATTTTATAATTCTGAAAGAGGGGTAACTTCATAAGAATTTTTACTTATTTTACTAATGCTTAAACTGTCCACCTTTGATTGGACAAAAATCTACATTAAGATATCTACACTTAATATTGTACTTATTAGATTATGGCAAAGCACACTAGGGCTACTTGCATAAGAGGCGGGATGCTTCATAAAGGTCTTTATAAAAGAAACATTCTTTTTCGCGTTAAGTAGGAGAACGCACATCGCGTTCATGTTCATAGACATTCACGCTATGCGCATTTGACAGCTACAGCCGTAACAGCTTTGATGCGAAAATTTTGGACGTAATGAAAAGTAGAAGCTCAAAGACAACAACTTTGACAAACCCTTGCAAGAAAAATCACATGGTATTTAATCTAGAAACTGGGATGGCCACAGCATTAAAGAGTGTGCTCTTAAGCGTCCTATCCAGCTTTATATGGGGAATTTCGACAAAAATATTCTGGTAGACGGTCTTTATGTTTACTTCAAATTTTGATTCACATACTTTGGCAAATGGTGCCGATAATAGCCTCTGTCGTTATGGGTCGGTCAACTCTCTTTTAGAAGAGGTGATAGCCACTGTTTGCATTCATCTGTGGCATCATCTAACTTTCTGTAACATATCCAAGTATTTCCTAGCAAATAATCTCAGTCCCGCAGAGATATCTGCCACATTTATTAAAGCAGATGACTTCAGAGTATTTTAAAGCCTTAAACGAAAAGTCCTAATGAGTATACATTAGTGTAATAATATTTTTCAGAAATTTTAATTATGAATATCCCTGTATTACCTTTTCGAATGCCATAGCGCGCTGATTTTTATGTATATTTGAACACTACCTGACAGTTTGCCGTCATTCATGCAAACATAAATTTTTCGAGACAGACAATCTCCGTGAGTGTAGAAATGCAATGGCAGTAGTGGGACAAAAAAGAAATCTATCTGCGGAAATAGTAACACTTTCAGAATGCGTCAATAAAGTAGGTATTTCAAGGAAAAGAGAAAAAAGTCTGTAAAATCTATTGTATACAATTTCGTTTGGATAGGAGAGCGGAAAAAAATGTATACTGGTAAATCTAGTCAAGTATGCAATTTGTGTCATATCGTTCTTTTCAGAATCATGGAAGGTTAGGTTATTCAATTATGGCAAAGCACACGAGGGCTATCTGCCTAAAGGGAGGGATGCCTTCGTGGAGGACTTTCTAAGGGAAACTGGCTCGTATACACGTGACACATGGGGAAAACCACGAAAACACCCATGCAGCCAGCCCGTTCGCGGGATTCGAACCTCGGACCGAACTACCAGTGTTCAGCGTCTTTACCGCTCGGCCGCTGGTGGGCGCAGAATCATGGAAGAGAAACGTTTTGTGTCTATTTACACCCAGAAAGAAAGGCATTACAATTTCTTAAAAAAAGGTGATAAAAATTTGTATATAGAGGGAAGACGCTTTGATTCTTGAAGATGTCTGAAAAATTACCAGATTTTCTGAAAAATTACCAAAATTTCTCGGACTTATTTTTTTATTCTTGATATCAAGGCATAAATCTTTTTAGTCAAATAAGCCTTTTTTCGTGCTTTCCTCTGTGATTTAATCTGGAATTTGCTCATTTGCACGCAAAATGCAAAAAGGAGAAAAGCCTAACGATATTATATGCATGGGAAAATTTTTGACTTATTCTGATTCGGCTATTTAACACTAATATATATATGAATTTTGGGTATATGAAAGTATTAAATATATTCCCCTCAATAATATTATCAGAATATTATCATATTGTTTTGCACCTTGCTGAATACAGATTTTTCCAGGACATTTTAAAGACATGTTATCCCTGCTATTATAAAAGATGTTACAAAATCTTAGAGTTCTGTAATTTTATTTTTGAAAAGACGTAGTTGAAAATAAATCAATGCCATTCAAGTGAAAAATGTGTCTGTGAGAGCATAAAACATAAGCCTTTCATTGAACACGATTGAAAAACAATTTACACGTTTCGCGGTATTTATTTCAGGTCTCAACATGCTATTAATTACTTGATCAAAGGCATTACTCAAAAGGTTTTTAAAGAAAGCCTGAAAAAAATTACTTTTGGTGTAATAATTATTAGCAAGGTAGAATAGATGAAAAACAATTATATGAAAATTCCATTGTAACGTACAGGCATTTAAAGTTACTCATTTGCAAAGTAGAGTTACGTGTTTATTGTATACAGCAATAAATATAGCAGAGGTAAGTCAATGTGGCTAGATAATGGCTAGGAAAATCAGATTCAACAAGCAGGCTCATTTCTTTAATACACCCCTTGAAGATCTCCTCCATAAGAATCAAGCGATTTTTGCCATTTCTCCGGCACACTTATCATGACGTTATGTAGAGTCCGAAGACACTGAAAGTTTTGTGTTTCCTCGCAAAAGAAGCAGATAGTTTCCTGACGAATTGCAGTTTTATGGCTATTATCATCAGGTAGTGCGTAAATGAAAATTTCAACTTTTAAAATCCTCTACAAAAATAGAAGGCATCGGAACGTGTTGTAGTTGCAGGAACGGTCTTGTGAATCAAGAAAATTAATTTCAATAAGCCTGCAGTATATAGTTTGCCTTGACACTGCTATGGAGATGAGATCTATAGACAATTGCTAGACGTCGTAAAATTTATTATGTACTACTGATGCGATGAATAGAGTTTGAAAAGTATGGTCCGTTGTGAAGACTAACATTCATTATCACAAGGTACAATTATCTTGGACGATGTGATATAATGCCAAGATTTCTTGTATGACGAGATCACGAGGTAACAATTCTTTAATATCACTGATAAAGGCTTCTTCACACATTAAATTAGTGCTCTTACAGTTAAGCTGATTGGGGATGAATATGTTTAATCGCGGATTAGTTGGCTTTTACCTACACTATTGGCAACTCTATGGCTAGCACTTGTCGTAACAAGTTGAGTAAAGGTGAGTGAGATATACAAAAAAATATTTTTATTGGTCATCCCATAACAATGCTGTTTCTTCTTTTATTTTCCAAAATTAAGGTAAACAAAATTCTTTTTAATCCAAAATGTACTGTCCTTCATCCTATGCTAATTCTTAAAAGCTAATTTGGAATTTACTTCAACTAAGGTTTGCGGAATGTAGTTACTTTCTTGGAGTTCCTGAAGCCATAGTTGATACTGGTTTATGCTTATTGTTCTATCTCCATTTACTGCATAAATATTCCTGTAAATTATTTAATTGAACTAGTAAAGCAGAATATTCCGAATATGCTACTTTGTCATTTTCTTTTAGATTTGAAAAATTAACTACTGAAATCGAACTGCAATCTTCAAACATTTACTCTCAGAATAAAAGTAAGGTAAAATCACTGCGTACTTTTATAGCAAACTGATGCAGTTAGTTCATCTCGTCCCCCTTCGACTTTTAATTCGTTTAAAAATGTCGATTAATTAATGCAATAAAGTGGCTGCTTGACACATAGATATAAAAATATATATAATTTTAATACGTATTATATAAACATAAACCAAAAACTGGAGAATTGCTCACAAAGCAGAATAATTTAGCAAGCGCGCATTGGGTCGGAGCGGCGGGCGCCATGTTGCCGATCTCTGCGCTTTACCGCAGTATGCAGCCAGCTATGCAGCAGTTTTTTCGGCCATGACAAGAAGTGAATTCGTGTTTTTCCTAATCATAGTGCTGTCTAATATCAAGTTATCTACAATGAAATAAATCATATATATGTGTGCGTGCGTGGGTGTAAGCTAAAAAAATCCGTAAAAGTTAAATTATAATTTAAATTAGAAATAGCCCCTTAATATTAACTTATTTCCCCTCTATATTTGAAAAATAGAGACCTTTTCTGATCTGCATGGTTCCGAGACTAATCCATGTCACTAACTCTTGCATAACACCTCTGATGTAAATTGAACTAAAACTTATACAGCTAATAATAATTTTACAGCAGTATTAATTACCCAGTCAAATTTATTGAGAACCAAATTAATTCATACTGAATTAAGATTTCATCCTGAACGCAACTGCACTTGCTTTCTACTCTTCGTCCTACCGCATGTTGCCTGCTCCTCTATTCTTATTGCAAAGCTATTAAAAATGTAAACATTTTGAAATAGGCACAAGCAGTGTGCCAAGTTGTTTGTGGCCGCAACATGTTTGCCTGAAACAAAAATGAAGATTTAATCTGCCTCAGCTGCCAGTTTCCTATTCATTATGGATCAACATTCTATGCAATCAAAATTCTTGCTGTTCATTACTGATTCAACACTTTATGCTCTATGCTATCTACATGCTACGCCATCAGTATTACTAAATGATTTTCTTACACACACACACACACAGCCTTTTTAATTTTTTCATCATTTTATAATTCCAGGTATCATTATAATGTGGTTATTTCAGTCTTTATTAAAGCACCGGTATTATTCTATTTACAGAGTCCCTCTTGATCATAACATGCTGTTTGATAGAAACCGCAACAGACAGCACACGGTGTAATATAAAATGTGGGAAATTCTAAATGTCCTAATTTATTATTGCAGTTGTCACAAATAGCTCAGTTATGAGACCATCAATAAAACATTATTTTTTTCACATACTCACATCTGACGACACTTTAATGTTCGAATAAAAATTTGGACGATGATAAATTTTTTTCAGTTTTCATCCGAAGCTTCTTTTAAAAAATGTTCTCCAGTTTGGGCCGCATACTTGAAGCTAGACGACGATGTAAGTTCAGCAATTATTAATTTACGAAACAAAAGAATGATTTATGAGTTAGGGAAAACGATTCACATGCAGGAGTTCTGTAAATTTTCTTCCTCTTTTCTAAGATAAGTGTTTCCGATAGCGAGGACATTAAAGAGACTCTGCTAGCTCGGGTGGAAAATAGTTTTCTCGTGAGGGGGTATCTAAAAATGTAATTGCCGTTTCGGAAATTGCTTCTGAGTGCAGAAGAAGTTACCGCTAAGAATCTTCCAAATATTCATTTTGAAAACTTTATTGCGTGTGAACAAGCAATTATATTTCGGAGACTTTTTTCATCTTTTTCAATTAAAAAATAGAACTTTTTATACAATACTGCTTTAACGTTACGTTTAAAAAGGTCATTTAACTATTGCGGCTTCAAGTTCATATGCAACCAAAGTGTAACCGTTAAGCACTTTGGAAGGATATGTCATTAGTTTCATAAACTACGGAATGCATTTACCACACGTATAAAAAAATTTAATTCTTAAGTACCAAATTGAGTTTCTCGTATAAATACTTCAAGAAACATTTTTTCTTTCCAAACTTTCTACAGCAAAATTAAATTAAAAGCAAATAACTCAATTCAATTTTATTAATAACATTTAAAGAAAAAATATTTGATAATTTACGTTTGAATTTAAAATAAGTAATTTAAAGTAATTAAATGTAAGAATCAAAATAGGATATAAATTTGCGAATTGTTTTAAACAAATTATATTTAACGAAAAAATACTGAAGCTAAATAATTCTTAAACGGTTAACAATTCACGAATATATATCTAGGCTTTCCAGTCACTGAATGGCAGAACGTTCAGATATGTCGTGTCTCTACGACAACCGAAGTGCTACATCCATTCATCAGACTGGATACGGCAACTGAAATTTGAGCTTATTAATTGCCTGGAAATAATATCCATTATGTTGTTATATTCTTTGTCGCTCTAATTTGAGAAAACCTGCTATTCATTTCTTTGTATTGGATAGAAAGAACAAAATATAAGATTTCTCTTCACTGTAAACACCCATTGCAGATTTTCCATATATGTTTTTCCTACATTTACCATTGATAAAAAATTTGACTATCTGTATAAAACCGCAAACTACAGATATTTATATATTTTCATTTTCAAATGCTAAAACACAAACACTGTTTCTATTTTTCTGCTTATTCTATCGCAAACATGCATCTACATGAATGATTAAAACCCTTTTCTTCGTGAATTAACAGCATAGCAGTATAGCATTATAATGTGTTTCTTCCGCCTTCTTAGCATGCCTGCGTGGTGTAGTGGTCAGTACGATCGACGCGTATTCGAGAGGTCAGTGATTCCAGTCTCGGCGAAGGCATTGCTAATTTTTCCCATCTCCTGCTTCCAAATAACCTAATGTCTATACAAGTGGCGCCCGAATTAAAAAGTTCGCGGATGATGATTCTCCACCAGCGGGATTCAGTGATTGGGGCCCTTAATCCCCAGTCGCTCTTTAAAAGGGGGAGTATATAAGGTATTTCTCCAGCCTTCTTAACATGCTCTGGTGGTGTAGTGATCAGCACACTGGACCCGCATTTGAGTCTTGGCGAAGGCATTGCTAATTTTTAAAATCTCCTGCTGCCAGATAACCTAATGACTTTTCAGCATTACATTTTGACAATTTTTATAATTATTATTCTGGAATACTACAATTTCACAATTTTTTATGTTAGAGATATTACTCTGGTTACACATCTATCTTCACTTGAATCACTGGAACAAAATTATGCAATTATCGACTAAACGCAGATGGCTCTGATATGTCACCACCAGTGAACGCAACAAAATACACAGTTTCATTTTTAACGCTGATAGTTTTGTAGCATTCCTTATTTTAATTAACCAAATTATTTTTTAGTTTGAACTTTCCTATCGATATCTCGAAGTTTCAGTTGCTGCGGCCGAATTTAGCGCGAGCGAGATATTTATGCAAATCGCATATATCTGTTAGCAGTTTAAAAGGCAGGAGTTAACGAGAGGAAAAAGAGTGCTTTGGATTTATCGCCGTAAGGCTGTGCGCGCCAAGATTCCTTTTGTCAACTAAAGTTTCCCTTTAATAGGAATTGGCATTTCCCGTGTTTGCTA
>KK116811.1:520043-592983 GCA_000611955.2 Stegodyphus mimosarum | reverse complement strand
GAGAAACCTTATACTGGCGCCCGAACAGCTAAAATGATGGAAGGAAGTTGGAATATGCCTAGTACATCCCAAAATCCAGCTGCAATGCCTGATGGATTTGGATTCATAGTGGAAACCATCAGAGCAGCCTTGAAGCCGGCAGTAGTTTTTGATGCCAGAGGACCTGTGAACACATTCCTGGAAAAATTAGAAGCGCATTTTTTTCTGTATCCAGTTCCGGAACATCAGAAGGTCATATTAGCGACAGGAGCATTGAGGGGCCAAGCGTCGAACTGGTATAAGTGCATCGGAAAATGTCTGCTGGGAGAACCAGGAACGCCGACTTATGAAAATTTCAAGCTAGCAGTCTTGAGAGCGTTTCCTGTTGTTAAAGACCGTGTCAAACTCGAAGCTGAATTGCTTAGCAAGTACCAACAGCGGGTGGACGAACTATCGGAATTTATTTTGAGAAAAATACAAGTCTTTAAGTTATTGTATGGCACGAGGCCGGACCCGGAGATTATCCAGATAATCCTGCCCAGATTATTACCATCTATACAAGATTTCATGGAGCTAAGAAATCCCGTGACGCTGGACAAGCTGTTTGAACTCGCCGTACAATTCGAGAGCCGGCGAGCGGCCGAAAATCAACGGAGACAATCGTATGAACAGCGGCTGCAGGGGAACCAGAATGCCGAAGGAAGAAACAGACGATGGCCGAGAACTACTGGTACCAGTCAAAATGCGAGCGGTCAACCGCGCCAAGTACAGCGCCAACAAAATAATTCCAACTACGGAAGAAAATCATTCTCCCCAGGCAGAAGCCAGCAACAGAAGAAAACACCCGCAAAGCATTTAAACTACTAAGGAATATTGCGGGGAAGGGGGTGCAATGTTCCGAGGAGAAGAAAAATCCCTCTGAAGTACAGCTAAATACGGTCATGGTGAGAAACATTGAATTACCGAGACTGCAGTTACTAATTAACAACGTACCCGCTACAGCTCTGTTGGATACCGGCGCTCAAGGAAGCTGTTTGGCAGAAGAATTTTTTAAGAAGCACTTTCGTAGATATCGTCTGCATAGCGTGGAAGGAATGAAGGTGGTAGCAGCCCAAGGAAAAACGTGTCAATGCATGGGAAAAATCGAGCTGTACATCAAAATCGGCGAAGAACAAAAAAAAATTATGTTTCTTGTAGTGAAGAACCTCCAAGCATCGGTTATTTTAGGAACAGATTTCTTTGCAGCTGTGGATGCGAAAATCGATTTTGAAAACTCCACCTTGCAAGTAACCATGGACCCAGTTAAAAAGAAATCAACACCTCCCCCTGAAGTGGATTTAAGCCATCTAACGCCCGAAGAACAGGACAAGTTTCGGGAATTGGTAAGTAATTTCGCTGATTTATTTGATGATATTCCAGGATTCACCCAGATCGTAGCACACGAAATTAAATTAACTACGGATGAACCTATACGTCAGCGTCCTTACAAGTACGACAAAGTTAAGGAGGAAATAATAAAATACCATATTGATGAAATGTTAAGAAACAAAATAATAACTCCTATTTCTAGTGCATATGCGAGTCCGGTGGTTTTATGTAAGAAAAATAATGATTTGCCGTTAACTGATCCATTAAGGTACAGGTTCGCTATTGACTACAGAAAGCTTAATAGTATAACAAAATTTCCAACTTACCCACTTCCGGTAATTGATGAAATTCTAAGAAGTATTAAATCAACAAAATACATAACCACGCTAGATTTGACATCCGGATATTTTCAGATAAGCATAAAGCCGGAAGATGTTCACAAAACAGCATTCATAACAAAATACGGTACATATGGCTTTTTGCGTATGCCTTTTGGATTGTCGGGAGCCCCGGCCACGTTTCAGAGGTGCATGGACAAAATTTTAAGGCCGGTAATAGGAAAAAGTACATTTATTTATCTTGACGATATAATTGTTACTTCAGAGTCGCTGGAAGAACATATTAAAGACCTTCGAGAAGTCTTTACTCTTTTGAAAGATGCAGGACTTAAAGTGAACATTAAGAAATGTAAATTCGCGGCAAAAGAACTCAAATATTTAGGGTACAAAATTTCTCAAAGGGGGATCGAAACAGATAAATCTAAAGTTATAGCAGTGAAAAATTACCCAATTCCGAATACAGCCAAAAAGTTAGCGACTTTCTTGGGTATGTGCTCATATTATAGAATTTTTATTAAAAATTTCGCAGAAATTGCTGAACCATTGTTAAAGTTGAGAAGGAAAAGAGTTCGTTTTGCGTGGTCTTCAGAAGCAAACGCCGCGTTTGAGAAGTTAAAAGAATCTTTAATTAATGCACCGGTTCTAAAGTTCCCAGAGAAAGACAAGGGTCTAGAAATTTATGCAGACGCATCAGATTACGCAATCGGAGCCGTGTTAACACAAAATAGAAAAGCGATTGCCTTTTTTAGTCGTACATTGAATGATACGCAAAGAAATTATTCGGCAACGGAGCGTGAAACTTTAGCAGTGCTCGCAGCTGTTCAAAAATTTTGTGTATATTTTGGGAGTTCTCCCGTAACAGTATATTCAGATCATGCGGCAGTTACCAGATTATTTTCAGGAAAGAATCTTTCGCCACGCTTAATTCGGTGGACCCTAAAGTTGCAAGAATTTAATCTCATTATCAAACACACACCGGGAAAAGACAATGTAGTGGCCGACGCATTATCTAGAATAAAGTTAGACGAGAACGGCGAGAAAGTAAAAATAGCGATGCTTCAGGCAAAGGTCATTGACTCTCGAGAGACTGTAATAGAAGAAATTGCTAGGGATCCCGAATTCGGAAATATTTATAATTATTTAAAAGACCCAGATAACTTCCAGCATATAGACATTAATGCAATACGAAGCAGAGCACAGAACTATGAAATCATTGATGGTCTCTTATTTTATACTAAAGTTACGAATCAAAATAGTGAATACAGACCAGTCATCCCGGCCAAATTAATTTTAAGTATCTTGCAAGAGCTCCACGATTCGCCTGTCTCGGGCCATTTTGGAATTAGAAAAACAATACAACGCGTACGCGAGGCGGTATATTTTCCGCAATTACAAAAGATAGTTAAAAATTACTGCCAGACTTGTCACACGTGTCAGATAAATAATGACGTAAATTTCCGCCCGGCCGGGTTATTAACTAGTATTGAGTCTAGGTTCCCCAATGAAATAATTGGTATTGACCTCTTAGGCCCCTACCCCAGGAGTCATGTAAATAAGGCACGATTTTTATTAGTCATTGTGGATCATTTCAGTAAATGGGTTGAGTTGATACCACTTAAGCGGGCTTCAGCAAAAGTCGTTGCAGATTCGTTTTTGAACAAATATATTTTAAGATATGGATGTCCAGCGAGGGTGATTAGCGATAATGGTCCCCAGTTTGTAAGCAGTACATTTAAAATGATGTGTGACAAGTTGGGCATTAAGCATATGAAAATGGTACCCTACCGCCCACAATCAAATATAGCGGAACGGGTAAATAAGAATATTGTAAAATTGATTAGAAATTATGTGCAAAAGCACCATTCTAACTGGGATGACTGCGTCGAAGAATTTGCATTCGCCCTCAGAACGGCTAAGCACGAGACAACGAAGAAATCCCCCGCCGAATTGTTTTTGGGCAGGAAGATAATGACCCCCTTAGATAAATTATTTTATGTGAAAGATAGAGCGCCGGAATTTCAAATTGGTGAAATAGAAAAAATGTTAAAGGAGGCAGAAAAGTGCTCCCGGGAAGCGCAAAAGAAACAGAAATATTATTACGATTCAAAAAGAAGAACCGTAGAATATAAAGTGGGGGAGGAGGTGTTGAAACAGGCCCATGCACTTTCATGCGCAGCAAAAGATTCGGTCGCAAAATTTTGCCCAAGATGGCATGGCCCTTTTGAAATTACAAGAATAGTTGAATGCCGTGCATATTTAAAGAATGAGAAGGGCGAAGAGACTGTGGCAAATTTCGACCAAATCAAACATTATTATCGAAGAGCTAATAATAATATCTTAAAGGAATTTTTACAGGGTCCAGCCTCACAGAATTTTTCTAAGATTCAAGAGCCCCAACCAGGTCCCTCAACAACAAAAGAACCCAGTTTGAAAAGGAGGTTACCAGAAGAGAGGAAGCCGCAGCCGAAGAAAAGACCACCCCAGAAACAAAAACGAAAAAACACTAAGCAACAGTCTCAGCGACCAAAGCGTCTAAGGAAGGAACGTCCAAATGAAAACACTATGAAAGCTCCACCACTACGGAGGGAACAGAACGGCGAGAAGCGAGCCGCCGAAGGTGCCAACCCACAACGAAGGAGCCTACGAGTGCAGGAGAAGGAACGAGCCAGTCTGGAGAGGGAGCAAAGACTTCAGCACAAACGGAAAGCGCCACCCACCAAAGATTTTACTACCAAAAGTAAAGTACAATACAGGTTATTTCACCACATAATCGCCTTGACGATTGAGGCATTTGTCATATCTGTGAACAAGCTTTGCAATACCCTCTTCGTAAAATGTTCCCGCCAGTGATTGGAAGTGAGTTGTGACGGTTTCTTTGAGCTCTACATCATTTTGACCCCCTTCATCATGCACCCCCTTCATCATCCTTCTTGACCGTGTTCATCATCCTTGATCTTCATCATCCTTCATCTTCATCGTCCTTGACCCTCTTCATCATGCACATCAGTTCGGCTGTCTTTAAACTTTCGACACCATTCACGAACAACGCCATCACTCATAAAGCTGTCTCCATACACTCGACTCATTCTTCGATGAATTTCCGCTGCACTGTTCTCTTCTGCCTACAAGAAACGAATAACAGCTCGCAATTCACCCTTGGCGGCAGAATCAATAGCGACAGCCATGTTTACGTGACTGCAACTCAACAGAAAATGGCGTATTGAACTCGCCATTGACAGAGCGTGTGGAGGGGGAGATGCGCAGTCGCCTACTACGCACACCAACCACCTGCCGTATGCCTGACCATTATACTGTACGATCGGAGGTTGAAAAAAAAACAACCCTCGTATATAACGTATCAATAGGCCTTGCTAACTATTACGATACCTCTCAGTTGTGAATGAAAACACCTCAAGGGATCAGTCCGAATGTATCCCACCCCTCTTCCCCTTCCAGTAACATCTCGAGAAAACTTTCATTTCGACGTGCATTTCAAGTGCACCTTGCCGCATAGACATTATATATGCTTACAAAACATTGATGCCTTTTCCAGGATTCGTATTTTTAAAAACTGTATTCTTAAATTTTTTTCGTTAAGGACAGATTTAAAATATTGCTTAATTTAAACATTTTTTATATGAAATGAAAATTATTATTTTTTTCTTCTTTCTTTTTTTTTCCATTCTCGCGTGAATCATTTGAAAGATTTCAGTCATTGGCGAAACACACTCAGGGTTTGGATTCGAGAAAATTTAGGCGTCATCTCACCTCTAACTAATGAACTCCATAAAATCCAGCATTTAAAGTTTACATTTAAATATACTTTAATTTCTTTTGAAAATAACAAATTTAGATATCTCAGAGGTAAGATTTTCATTTCCCAAAGGAAATTTTATAATCTTTAAACATCTTCTGTCGAGTGTTTTACTTCGTTTACATTATTCAAAAAAAAAGGTGGCAAATGATTTCATATGCTTCTTTGAGATTTTTACAACTATAAATATATAGATGAGTACTAAATCCCGATGTAATTAAAGTTAGCGATAAAGCCAAAATTAGTTTTAATGTTTTTAATTGGCTGAAAAAGGCTGACTTAAGTGCCAGTGGTATATTAATGAACCTTATTGTCCTTCAAAAAATGCATATTTGCTACATTTAATTAAATTCAACAGTCTCTCTAAAATATTTAAGTAATTCGCTTCTTATTCAGTTCGTTTTACAGTGTTTCTAGAGTCTATATATGTAAAAACAGATTATAGATAAACAAAAAATTCAAAGACTTTTCAAAATAGAATTTTATTATAATATTTCATTGCTTCTTAAAAATGCAATTATACATCCTAATTCTCAATTCATATTTCCCGAATAAGCGTAACATTTTACAAATATCCCATATTTTGGAGATTCAAGCGTTTCATTTACATTACCTATGTACATTTTTTTTTAAATTTTAGTATTGAGTCGTCTTGAGATGTTTGTCTCTGAGTGTAATACGGTAGTTGGTGCTGAGGGATGGGTCATTTAACATCAGAAAACATGTTTGAATTATAATTTTCCATGCTTACAGTACCATGACTATGTACCTCTAATAAAATATTTTTTTCATTTTCAGTGTTTTTTCATTTATTTATGTAAATGATTAAAATTGTGAAAGTTAAAGAATGAGAAATAATAACCATACATGTGCTACGAACAGCTAGGGTATTCGGGTGATCAACTAAGTATACAAAAATGATATTTTTCTATTTCACTTATAAGGTATTTCTCCCACCTTCTTAGTAGGCCTTCGTGCTGTAATGGTCAGCACACTTGGCGCATATTCGAGAGGTCTGAGGTTCGAGTTCGACGAGGGCATTGCTCATTTTTCGTGACTCCTTCAAACAAAACCTACTGACTCTACAGTGTGCCGAACTAAAAAAGATGTGGATGATGATTCTGCACCACCAAGATTTGACGATTGGGTCCATTAATCCGCACTCGCCCTTTAAAAGGGAGAGTACATAAGGTATTTCTCCCACCTTCTTAGCATGCCTTCGTGGTGTAATGGTCAGTACGCTCGGCGCATATTTTAAGAGGTCCGAGGTTCGAGTTCCGGCGACGGCATTGCTCATTTTTCATGGCTCATGCTTCAAAAAAAGCCTAATGACCCTACACACTCAATGCACGATATGCAGTATAGTGTTCCAAATGGCCCGTAAACATAAAATCCAACCAAAAACAAAACTTATAAATAAAACTAAAGAAATTCCCGATAGTTATTTTTTTTATCACGGCGGAGAACACGTAACAGTATGACATAAATTCATAGAAAACAGAGCCCTGTTTGAAATAATATGTTGAAATTAATACTTATCGAAAAAATTCTGTGAATACTTAAAGGCCGAAAGCCATATTAACTCACCAGCGGCCGAGTGTTAAAGTAGCTGAACGCTTAAAGTCTCAGTTCAATTCCCGGATAACGTTTGATGTAATCCCAGTCAGAGTTAAAATACCGGATTACGGGCTCGCTGTTTGTGATTTTTTGAAATTTTTCCCATGTGTAACATAGACATGACTGAGTTTCCCTTAAAATGTCTCCTACGAAGACATCTGTTTAAGTACGTCGTCTTAATCCAAATAAAATATAGCCATAGTAACCTTAGTTAAAGTAGAACTGACATATTATGCATGCAGCTTTTGCCTTGAATATCGATTGCAGATGGATCCAGAATTGCCTACAACTCTAACATTCGCTTATGCAAAAATTCTAATTTTGCATGGTTAAAGTACCATGAGTACGTTAATGATATTTCTGCACACACAAATTACAAAACAGACCGATCATGAAAAATCGAAATACAAAATTCTGATTAGTTGTCAAGGAGGATAGTAACGAATAAAGGCTGTTTGTATTGCATAAAATCACTGCAGAATTAGTGGTATAACAAAAACGTTTTGAAAGCAAAGTCTGCGTCATCTTTTCCCCTTTAAATATGGTTTCAAAATATCCTCTCTTGTCTCATTGGAGTCTTACATCTTATTGCATGCCTCACATCTCACAGTCATGGAACTGGAAAACTTAAATTCAATTCGGAAGCCATAACACCCGGACGTAGAAGAGTAAATCAGCTTTTGCTAACAGGTAATACGTTCTAGAGGAAGAAGGTATGGGAAACTTCACCAGTTGTTAAGTGGTTATAACAGCAGAATACTGGCAGTTCGACCTGACTTGGGTTCAATATCAGGCTAACGGGCTGGGTGCATGGTTAATTTTCGTGGGTTTCTCTGTGTATAGCGGGAACACGAATCAGTTTTTCTCAAAAGCCTTGCACAAAGGCTCCTCTTAAGCAGATAACCCTGATGGCTTTGCTCGATTCAAATAACCTAACCATCAAACTTGAAGACGCCATGGTGTTTTCCTATCTGCAGTTTTCAGGATGGGGATTCAGTCGTGACATAAAGTTAAGTTCATGTAGATTTCCTCATTGCTTTAAAGTAATTGCTGGAGCTTTATTCTCGTTGATCACATAAATTTATTACTAAATCTTGAACATTCTGATAATGATATTCAAGATTTAGGATGATGGAATATTATAACAAAGCAATGCACCCATTCGCTAAGTTCTATTGTTAAAGGGCGGACTGAAGACCATTTCATCAATTCCAGTAGCATGATTTTGTTTTTTGATCTCTTGACGGGAAATATTTGAAAACTTTTTTGGCATGCTGAAAGCAAACGTGTGATCCCTGAATCCATATCTAGCAAGACAGAAATTCTGCATTGGGCAATTTTGGTCTGTACATTCAGAATGATGCTTCTGTAGAACAATGATTCGACCTTATCATGGCTGCGTAAGTCATTATCAGATTCTCATCTCTATAACTTTCGGCTTGTCAGCATAATTCAATATTTTTTTTTCTCTACTTGTTACTGTTTATGTTTTGATTAAATTTTTGCTTTTAAAACGATTTCACAGTTTTTTTATTTTTTCACACTCTACTGTTATGTGGAATGTCATTTCAGAATTCATGACTTCAAAACTTTTAGTTTTAACATCTTTTGTTTGCGATACATTTCGTTTATTTTGTCCAATTTGTGGTCTTTTTAATATAAACTAAATTCGACGTGTAAAAGAGTCTGCTGAGCGTAACTCAGTATATAAACCTGTGAATAACGTAAAAATCTTAGGCTTTTACTTTATTTTATTCATTTCTATGCATACTGAAAACACTATACTTTCTTTCCGATTATTTGCGTAATTTATTTGTAGTCTGTTTTTACGCAACTTACATATTATTTATTTGTATTCTATTTTGCATTTATATTATTTATTCTATAATATACCAGGAAGTAACTTACTGTAGAGAAATCTCTTCAAGAGAAGCACCTACGTTTCCAGATGAATTTCGTCTTCTGTAGAAGTGATTAACTTGGAGAATATAACTAACAGTAATAGTAATAGTCAATGTTGCTACTTACTTGCTTTCTAAAACATATATGATAACAACTACCATCACTTTAAGAGGTGAGAGAGTTTCCGTAAGAGATTCCGCGGCATTTTAATTCCCCAAATATGCTATGCATCAGCAAATCGTAACGCGTGCAACAAGCATGATTAATTCTTAGGCACACTATGAAAAATTAATAAATTATTATTAATTATAAGAGCACACTGTGGAAAATTAATAACTGGTTATTAGTTCTTAGAACACACTATGGAAAATTAGTAATTGATTATTCTTATAAATCGCAGCGTGTAAAAGATTCGTTACATTGATAGTATAAAAAATAGTATTGCAGTATGAAAAACATAATTCATCATAGTATTAGAAAGCAGTAAATCAGATTTAATTTTCAAGAAACAACTTTAACCACAAAACGTTATTATCCTGAGTTATGCTAAAATTTACTTATGATTCGAAATGTACTGTTCCTCTGTAAATTATGTTAATAAGTTAGACTTCCAACGAAAGAGTAATAAAAACTAGTTTCGATATTATTCTAAAGCATCCTTCTTAAACTTCACAGTTATTTATTTCCGGTTATAACCCACACATATTTTTCTTGGAGTGGGACCCCGAAAATATATGATCCGTAAAATCGCCCAAGGTTACTTAAAAAAAGCAATTTGTTTCTCAAAAGATAAAAAGAGCTTTCTCAAATTTTAGTGCTTCAAAGTTATGATCTTGATCAGGCTAGTGAAAGACCATCATTTAAAATATAGCTCATTTCGGTGCTCAAAGTGTGCAAGCTTTTAAATCAAAGCAGAAAATAATTGCCAGGGCCACCACTTTTCTTTTTATGTGTTAAGAATCACCTTGGCAACAGGGCAATGAGAGCATTTTCTGAGTTTGGATTGGATGAAATGTCAAAAGTCAGTATGACGATATATTAATTCATCTTTCCGAGCTGCTAGTCGATATATTAATACAATTTTTCTCGTGTCGTTCAAAATGGAAGTGACAAATGGCAAGGGGAAAGCAATAAGCTTTCAGTCATCCCGAAAACTTAAACAAGAGCACCCTCTCCTTTTATCTCAGTTCTACGGAGGGAAAACATTTAAAACTTTCTTTAGTTGGAAAGAATAAGGTTTTGAGTCAAAATTGAATGATGAAATATACGTGAAGTATATCTCTAAAAATACTGTTGCTTTTGTTAGGCAAGCCAGGATTTAGGCAGAATATGGCAGACAAGTCACAAGCCAGACAGGAAACACGTATAAAAATATTTATACAAATAATGCGTTTTGTTCTGCACTGTTTTAATAACCAATTAAAAATTCAGAAAGACTGTTGGGATGGATAAAATAAACTCCTAATTCACTGTTAAAATATTTTGATTTATTTTTAATTTTTTTACGTAGAAACGTTTTTCAAGAAAATTCAGTTTAAAAATAATCAGTTAAGATTAAAAAAAACTTGAAATTTATTAACAATACATTTTAAAAATCCTTGCTTTCATTTATGCTGCAACATCTATGACCTTTTTACTTTAAAACGGATTTTTATAGTATTCTTCTAATTACTCATGTCTAGAGCAAGCACACAGTGAAGTGTGTTTACAGAGTCTTAGGACTGAATTTATAATACGTGTGGTTATGAAGAGGACACATTTTTGACAGTTAATCTTTGGTATATCCTTTTTTCAGTTCAGCAAAGTAAAAGGAACCCATCGCCCCCTCCTATCTATTCTCATACCAAAACAATTCGTTAATTTATACTAGCTAATTTCGTAAATGTCCTTTAGAAAGAGCCAAATCTTTATTAGCAGCTCGTTCTTCTTTCTTTTCATATTGTTACTTGGTTGCGCCGTATGATGTGCCTTATGAAAGGAAAGATTTTTGAACAAAGGGCTTTATGGAGTATATTAAATATAAAAGTGGATAAAAAGGTCCAATTGCTGATATTAAAAATAAAAATGTGTTCACATAAATGAAAATGTGAGATGTGTTTGCCGATCTTCCAATTGTAACAATTCATTTAAGACATGGAAGCAATTAATCAGAAAGTCATGTATGTAAAGATAATTATCTAAATTATCTCACATACATAGTTAAAAGCATTAACCTTGTGGGGTTTTACTTATTTAATTCGGTGTTCAATCGTTGAACCCCACAAACACTAACAAACGAATAATCGCTTAAGTGTGTTAACAGAGACGTAAGACTTAAGAAGGGTTAACTACCCTTTATTTCTCAGAATAAATACAATCAGTTCCTGACCTGGAACGTACAACAAAGCCTCCACTTGGGCTTAAACTTAAATGAATAGAAAATTAAACTTAACTAAGCTTAACTAAATCTAACTCAAGATATAGCCAAAGCTATCAAGATTCTAAGTAGTTGGCCCTTAAATCTTAATTAAGTCGGCGAAGCTAAACAAGGGCCTAAAGTATGGCCGAGCGTAGCAATAGCTTAGAGAGAGGCGTAGCCAAAGGCAAACGCGCGCTAGTCAGGAACTCGGGCTCTCTAATGAAGTCGGTGAAACATCGACTTATATACTACTCTTACACATTTGCATTAACCGCGTTTCTGAAAATACATTTTGTTTAGAAATTGTAAGCTGAAGCTAGAAGGGATAGGAAAGATGCATAAACTTAAAATAACTGTTAATAAAATTACGATAAACCTTACAGTCTGATTCTTGTTATGTGAGGATAATTCTTAAGACATGACTCCGCATAGGTCTAGTCCTAGTATACTGAGCTTTTGGTGTATTTTCATGTTTTTTGAATATAGGTGGCGCTGAGCTATCACCAGTCTTTTGAAGTTAAAATCACTTGTAAGATGTCTATTCTTACATCTGCAAAGGAGAAAATCTTCTTTTCCTTTGATTCCACAGAACAAATTGCCGCTGTTAGAGAGGTTAAGAAAATAATGTGGATGTGGGCCAAGACTGGTTAGGTAATAGGTAAGGAAGGACTTGGAGCTTCTGATTTCTGCTGTGATGTTGGGGTAGAACTGGTGGGTATGCAGGCCTGTTGTGGCGTTATCTTCTTCCTACTCTTGGCTTAAATGTGTCTTTAGGATTTGTTGCGATGTTAATAGCTTAATGTTGAGGAATTCGCCTTCTTGGGAAAGAGCTGCGGTTTTTGCAAGATCGTAGGCAGCGTCATTGCATAACGTTGCTGCAATGTTTAATACAAATTATAGTTATTTCAGCATTGAGATTTTTAAAGATTTGAATAATTTCATGAGCTAGGTGAAAACGGTTGTTTGGATTTCGGATCGATAGTACGGCTGCTTAGTTGTCTGAGATAATGGATATTTTGTAAAAGTTGTTTATTGACTCAATGTTAATGGCAGCTTTTATTGCTGAGAGTTCCGCTTAATGTGTGCTTTTGGAGTTGTTTTACTTTTTTCATTTTATTTCAGAGTCCAGATGTTGTTGGATTGGAAAGAATTCTGCACATCCGTCTTTTACTTCGATTTTTGATCCGTCAGTGTAGGCTTCAATTCCTTTGTTTCTTGGGTCGATGGTCTTTTCGAATTTTATTTCTTTATGGAGATCAGCCGCTTGTCTTTTGCATGGGAGAAGGCATTGTTAGTAATCTTCTAAAGAATAGTTGTAATCCTTGAAGCTGATGCTTCTTCTGAGTTGAAGAAATGAAGAGTAAACAGCCTCATCAATTGCTTAAAGATCTAGCGGCATAATGCTTGCCAAGATATTCATAACTGCCCTATAGACATTTCGAAATCCGCGAGTGATATTTAGCATAAACTGTAGCTGTATAAACATTAGCAATCTATTTTTTCTTTCCGTAATTGGCATTGCCCTTATCGCAGCTCCATGTCTGACGATCTTTGTGATGATGGTTTTGTTTAGGATTTGGGTGATACGATGTTTCAATCCTCACTTAAATCCTTGTTTTGCCCAATTTTTGGGTGCGAATCTTTATATCCTGGAGATGTTCTATGAAGCTGAATTTTTGTTCGAACTGTATTCCAAGGTATTTTAAGGATCTGTCATTTTTAATTTTCCTTGTTTGTATTTTTTATTGACCTTGTTTTGTAATTTTCTGTCCGAACTTATAAATGTCATTACTTGTGACTTGGGGATGGCTATTTCTAGTTTATGTCTCGAGTGGCTCTGGAATGTATTAATTATTTCTTGCCAACTTTGCTTAAGAACTTTATGTGTTCGTCCGCTAACGAAGAAGGCCACATCATCTGTAAATGCTGTAATTTTATCAAAACTTGTCCATTCCTGGTTTATAATGTCATTAAATGCGATGTTCCAAAGATCTGCGCTTATTTAGGCTCCTTGAGGACATTACGTGTTTTTGTGATCGAGTAGTAATAGTGTGGTTGTACAATATGATGCTACTGCCGTCTTGAAGGAAGTTGTCAATGATTTATAGATGTTGAGTGCGCAGCGAATTTTACGGAGAGATTGGAAGATCACGGGCCACCGTAATGAAAAGCATTTTCGAGATAAGAACACAGGATGGCTGTTTGCAGATTGCTTATTTTATTGATATTATTTTGATCTAGGACTGCTTGTAGGGCACGAATTGTGGAGTTTTATTCTCTGAATCTATATTGTCGGTCACTGATATGTCATTTTATGATAGAAGCGTAGTCTTCCAACAGCACAGAGTTCCAGAACTTCACCCAGAGCGGGAAGTAGTTTTATTGGGTGATAAGCATCTGGACTGTCGGGAGATTTATTTTTCTTTAAGAATAGGAATATTTGACCAGTTTTAAGACATTTAGGGTTAAATTAGAGGCATTTATTGCAAAACTGTATAATTATGTTGGGTTTGGCATGGTGGATGTATTTAACGATTCAGTTGCAGATTTCATCGACGCCAGGGACTTTGTTGTGATTCAGATTTTTGATAATTTCAGTTAATTCAGCTTGAGTGAACGGTGGGTCATGTTTCGCGTTTGGAGGATGCTTTTTGTGGCAGGTAGTCCTCAGTTCTTTCGTTTCTTCATCTTCGTTATCGTTTAGTTTTTTATTGCTGTTGATGCAGTTGCTAAGTAAGTTTGAAGATGAAGCTAAGTAAGTTTGAAAATTTTATTCGTTGCCACCTTGTATAGAGGGCCATAAATATATTTGTTACTGTTAGAGTATGTATGCCAGGCTTTACAGTTCGCTTCTATAATTTGGCGTTTAACCTAGCCTTTTGTTTTCTGAATTTTTGTAGGATGGTGTTCCTTTTTTTGTCTGAGTTTATGGATTTAAGTTTTCTGCGCAGGGCTCTGGCTTTATACTTTTCTCTCCATAGATCTTTTGTACATTTTTTATATATCTATATAGTACTATTGGTGTCCCCTTCTTGAATGTCTGGTCTCAGGAGATTTGTATTCTTTCTGTTATTTCTTCTGCAATTTTTTTATTTGTTTTCTAGTACTGTAATGCTTGAATGAGGGTATTATGTCTTTTATATATTGGCTCAGGCACAAATATTTTCTGTCTTCTTTCGTTTATTCTCAGTCTGACGATTATGGAGCTTGTTATCAGTTCTTTGATGTCGAAGACAACATATCTATGATGAGATTCGTTGTGATCGTCTCGAACTTGTCTATGGTACACATTATTTGCCAGATGTGATGAAGTGATGAAGAGATCTGGCTATGTATATTGTCGAATGTTGAACGATCCGTTGGCTGTTTATGAAGGATAAAATTATTGGAGCTTAGGAATTTTCCCGGCTGCAAGCCTCTCGGGTTTGCGGGTGATTAATTCCAAAGTGCATTGTGACAGTTCGCTGATGATTAACAGGCAATTGAAGCTCTGAATTTGATAGTTAAGTAAATCAAGAGTCGGCTTTTCCAGTGAGATGTAAATACTGGTAATCACAATTTGTGAGGTTCCGGTTTTTATTGAAAGACAGAGAATATCTTATTGACTTGTATTAATAGCTGGGTTCCATTTGCTGTTGTGTAAATTATGGCAACTCGGGCAGTAAGTCTTCAGATGGGTTCACTTGTTGATACACTTTCCCATTACAAACGAAGACTTCTATATTGTCCATTAGGTGTTGAGTTTGTTGATCGGTTGCAGTCGATCGGTTTGTTGATTAGCTTTATGAAGATTGATCTGTAGGCAGCTAATTGCGGTGTTTTCGTTGTTGGTGAATACTTGCGTTATTGAGGAATATTTACGTGTTTTTGTTGTACCCTACTTCTGATTTAGAAGTTGTATGCTGCTCTTGCTTTTAGAGAAAGAGATGAATGAGGCTGGGTGTGCATGGTTGAAGTTAGTTCCACATTTTTAGTTATCCGCAAACTTTTGCAATATAGAGTGCCCGCTGTGTAGTTAGAGACATCGCGGATTCCTCCACAGAAAGAACAGTGGGAGTTTAAGTCACAGTTAACACCTTTACGCACAAAATCTTGACATTTATAGTAACTTCGTACTCCTGAGAATTTTGTGATGTTATTTTGTGATATGTTCACCGGATACTGGCTACTTTTGCATAAGTTTTTGGAAATTTGTGACTTGGTTGATTAATCAACCTATGCTCTCACTAGCTGAAATTGTGAAGCCTGTTGGTAACAATGGGTAAAGAACAGTGGTTGTTGAATTCACAGTTGATACTTTTATGCGCAAAATCTTGACATTTATAGCATATTCATACCCCTGAGAATTCTGTGATGCGGTTTATCCTCTAACCTGGGTAACAACCAATCCTGTCTCTTACTCATGCACTTTGGTGCCTACATATTCTATCACATCCTATAACCTATTTTTCAGCATTGCTTAGACTGTTTAGCTTTAAAAGCGGTTTTATTTGTTCTGTTTTTCTCTTGTGCTAGAGTCTTGATTAATTCTTCTGGTGGTATGTGCTTCGTTACATCATGGACTCTGCATTTTGGCGTACGAGCTTGTGGAATACGGAAGTTGATAATATTTTTGCTGTTTCTTTATTGTTGATTGAGTTGTTAATCTTCTGGACGTCTTCCTGACTGTAACAATGAATTGCCATTCCAGTTATCTTACCTCTTATCTAAGGTGATCCTCTTAGTCAGACAGCCCTTGTGTATTTTGCCGTAATCAAATAAATCAAACCGAAACCAATATTAGGGTGATGTTCGTTTCGATTTGTTAAAGAGGGATCATCTCCTGGAGTTTATTTTGAAATCCTTTACTAATCTGACATCTTTTGAGTATAATATAACCCGTTGTTTTTACTTCCGTTTCTTAAGTTTTTGAAAGTTTGTGACTTGGTTGAAAATTCTGTTAGTTTATGTTGGCCATAAACTTCTATGTTCTCATTAGCTGAAATCGTGACGCCTGTTGGAAAGTGGATGCAGAATTCGTTGTTGTCGTTATGTGGATTTACGTTGTTGACATTGGCATGGATTTGTACTTCATGATTGTCGGAGGGAAGGTTTTCGTTGCTTGTTTTGAGGTTGTTGTTAAGAATGCTGGATGTAATCTGGTTTTCCGCAAAATTGCCATCCCTTGGGTAGTCTTGGGGTAGTAGTGTGCCCCTAGTGTTGTAGCTAGTTCTTTAGAGAAGTGGTTGTACTTTTTGGCAGCAAGTTGGGGTTACGGTGTTTGGTTCCAATCCCAAATCAGTTTTGACACCTTGTGTTGTTGAGTAAGTAGAGTAATCAGTTGAACGCAGGACCTATGGTGCAAAAATTCCTAATTCCCTCATTTGACTTAGTGATGTTTGCAGGAATTTTTATTTTGTTAATGAAAACATATATCTTCCTCCGCGTTTTGCTGTTGCTATATCAATAAATTTCTTGTACACTTCTAAAATGTTCTTTCTATGTTCTTGTGTTGTGATACTGACGATATGGTTCTCTATAAGTTTTGCACGTTTTTTTTATTGCGAAGGAGTTATAATTTGTATGCAGTTATCTGTAACCGAGCACAAGCTGCTTGTGATATTATTAACAGAATTGATTAGAGATGTCATTGCGTGTAGGCGGCGGGCTGAGCAATGCTGTTGGTAGAATCCATGTGCAAAGCAGTGCGTGCTGTAATGAGTTAACAGTAGACTGGAAGATATGGGGTAGGGATGGGAAAGCAAAATGATGGTAGCCAATAGGTGAGCGTTACATACCTATAAATAATACTAACAAGAATGGTTGCAAGAATAAAAAAATACAACTAGAATATTCAAAACACATATTTTAAGAAAGCCACTAAAGATACTCACAGATGATAGTTAAATATCAGAATAAATAAAAGTATTGAAATTATTTTCCTAAAATAAAACTGAGCAAGTATTAGCACGGCAAAATGAAATTTATAAATGTAATGCTAAATGATGGTCTTCATTATGGTAACATAAATAAAGTAATTCAAGTGAAAAGCTGCTTAAAAAACTACAAATTGCTACTTCACTATAAGTGAGAACAATAGATATCAAAATCACTAGTTTAATGGAATATTCAAGCAAAGAACCAGTACACTAGGCATGCGGTTAACTAGTCTATCCCAGTGTATGAGGTATATTGAAATACGTAAAATGCTGTACATTAATTAGTGAGGTGTTACATAATAGGTGTTAAATGTGTGACAACTACAACAGGGGTGGAAAAGGAACTCTGCAGCATAAGGGGGCTGAGAAAATTGAGAAATTAAAACGAATTAATTAAGTTAATTAACTAAATAGAGAAATAAAAACAAAAATTTATATGTGAATGGCTGGAGGGTTATGTTAATTAATTTAAAGTTTGTTTGAGAACATTACTTTAATTAGAGAGGGACAAAATTGAGGAATAAAATGTAATTAAACATGATTAAAATTTAATGGAAATTGGGAGGAGGGTTGAATCAACAGTAAGCCATAATAAATAAGACTGAACGTAATACAATAAGCCTAATCGACAGTTATATACATTCTTTCTGTTATTATATATCTTTTGGCACATTTTGAATTGCTTCACAACTCTTCGAACCTTCTTTGGTCCTTTAATTTCAATTTTCTGAACATTAGAAAAAGCTTAAAATAGTCCCTTAAAGCCTAGAATTTTACTTCCGGAAACAGAAATTAATCTTCAGGTCTACGGTTACATTTTCTTTATTTCTAACAATAAGTTTTATGCAAACAGTTGCCCTAAACAGAGAAGGGTGGTTTGCTTCCATCCATTCAGTCGCTAAGTCAACAAAAGTAAATGTTAGTTGCATAAAATCAATTGAATTGAAATTTCTTTAAAGGACTACATTTTCATAAAAGTAAGTTGAGGTACGCCGATAACCATTGCCGCAAGCTATCGCTTTGTAGTTTCACTGTAGGTGGTTAAAAAACTTCAGCTCAAAAGCTTTGTAGATGCGCTATGCATGTATTCGTGTACATTAGATAACAACATTTCTACGCACAGAGGCGTGGCACATTCGGCTATCAGCTGTTGATGATCCATAAAATCAAGCAGCGGCCGTCCTTAAGCACTTAAAAATATAATGGGAATACTAGAGGTACTAGAGCGGGATTTGTGTCATGCTGATAAGTGTGCTCCTAAAGGCATAAGTGAACACTATACGCACTGTATATAGTACTACTGCACACAATGACTTTAGTACTATCCGTAACTAAAATGACTGTAGTGTTGCTGACATAGTAATGAGGAAGTAGTACTGAGAACTGTAAGTGTACGCATCGAGTCCACTACGGTATAATATGCAAAGAACTATTGTCCTTAATATAATGTATGACGGACAATGTAAAATGTATATATTGAATAGTATATACTCGTATATTGAATTCAGCATATTATACCCAGTGAATATATTATTCTGTATTTTATGTTTAAATTATTTTAACAGTAATTTTTGTTATGAATTAATCTGCGTAATTTTATATTGTGCTTTGTATAATGTTCTGCTATTTCGTTTAATCTGTATTATGTGTTTAATTTCTTTTTATTCTGATTAATGTATTATGTTTGTTAAATGTTCCTTTGAATTTATTAAGTACTAATGCCAATGGCTATGTAGAATGTAAATTCAACAAACTCCATATGTGGCCCATGTAGGGCACAGGGAATACTACTCAAGAGAGCTGCGGAATGCGGACAACACCTAATCAGTCTACGTAAGCCACCCGGGTGTCTGTACCTGCTTGTTTGCTTGTGTATTCATGTAAATTTCCTGATTCTCATGTTAAATTTCTAATTCTTGTAAAAATCGTTTTGTCTAGCAATCTGTTTTGCTATAATCTATTCGTGATAAATATTTCGAGCACAGTTATTATGCTGATGATTACTAAATTCAATCGCTCTGAGATTGAAAGTAACAAAAGTCAACAAATTTCATTTATTAATAAAATAGATGTCTGCAGTTTCTCTATCCCATGCAGGAAATATCAACACGTGAAAGGTACCAAACAATAATTTCCAAACAAAAACGTAGATTTTTAAGGGAACTAAGAAATGTCGTACAAGATTATTAAGTTCTTTCACGAAAGCTCCATTTAGTGAGTATCTTTAATTCTCTTCATAGAGTATTATCTTATTAATACATTTTTAAAACTTATAGTTTCCCTTGCACACTGCGAAAAAAATGGAACAGTTCTATACTTCCCGTTCTACTGGACCGTTTGAAGAAATTCAAATTGCATTTTCATGTCTCGAAAGCGCGACTTAGGATATGTATTAGATTTATATACAGCATTGTTCAAATATGGGTATTTTGACACAAAATCGAACTTTTTCTGAAATAGCATGCCAAATTTTTTCCATATTTCGATTCTAGGACTCAAATTATACCAAACTTCCAAGTTTTGTAAAATTCGCAAATTTTCAAAAATTTATCTCCTGAATGTTAATTCAATTTGGTATGTATTTATTAATATCTCGTCTTTTATGAAACTTACTTGACTCCTTCTTACACAGTTCGAAATTTAGTTCATTCCAAATAAATTTCGCCCATTTTTTGTGATTTTTTTTTAATTTGTATTTTTAAATAATTTTTATAAATTTTTCAAAAAACTATTTGGATTATAGCCTATCAAATTTTTACAATCATCTTAAAGTAGATGTATTTCTAAGCATACCTGCAAAAAATTAGAGCTTTTTATTCAAAATTTCCGAAGATAAATGTGAATTTATATATTGGCGCGTTTTGAAGTTCGGCATATTTGTTAAAAGCGATGTTAAAGTTATTCGAAAGCAGAATAATGGTGACTTTTTTTCCTCTCATCCACAATGTAAAAAGGCAGGAACGATGTGACTTTTTTTCCTGCTCTGTACAATGGAAGGGAAGGAAAACAGGTTGCCACATATTAAGAAGTTCGCAAAGTGAATTATTCTTGGCTCAAACTGAAAAACATTCGCTAAGTTAAATTTTTGAATTTCTCCGTTAATTTCGCACCAAATTTTACAAAATTTAATATTCAGGCATAATTTGAGTCGTAGGATCGAAATATGGAAAAACATTGGTATGCTATTTTAGAAAAAGTCCGATTTTGTGTCAAAATACCTGTATTAGAACAAAGCTATATATAAATCTAATATATATCCTAAGTCGCGCTTTCGTGACATGAAAAAGGCAATTTGAATTTCGTCAATCGGCCCAGTAGAACGGCAGGTATAGAACTGTCCCATTTTTTTTTGTTTGTTTGTTTGTTTTTTGCGCAGTGTACATTTTTTATTCATAAATGTTGATCTTGAACTGATTGAAAAATCTCAAGTCTAAAGCAATATGTAGTTAATATTCAAGAGGTACTTTCTTTTAGAAAGCTTCAATGTTTCTCCATAACAAAACTCGTTGTAAAATCCACCAAGAAGTTTGAAATTGGCGAGATAATATGAACTTTATGCTATTCTGCCATTTTAACCTATTTCTGTAGAAGGCACGCGGCCTAAAAGTTAAAACTGATGTTATGTTTGAAAGAACCGAGTTACCATTTTTACATAACATCTTTGAACATTTAATTCATTAATTAATTTCAAATATTTCTGAAATGTTCGATTTCGTTGTTTTCCTACTGAGTCTGAGCAGTATTTTTTATTATAACTTGCGATTCTCTTATGTATGTGGAAGATACTTTACTCAAAGCCTTAGCAATGTGTTTAAAGTCTAAATACACGCATATGACTTTCATAACTCCCTTGCAGAATACCCATTCGAAATGGATAAAAAATACTGCTACTACCTTACGAACTGCTAGTATCGTAGATAATAGCATTTTAGTATAGTATACTGTAATAATGTTTTGAGGAAACTATTTTGGATATATCTACTCCCATCTTATACGCAATATAATTCTATTCGATTACGCAATATGCTTCTATCCCCATTCGGACCCAAAAGAGTTTTATCATTTTATTACATTACAAAAATGCACTCAATGTTTTCTTTGCCTATGTCGTTCATGTACCTGCATATTTCTGATTTTCTCTAGAAGAAACCGCTGAAAAATAACTTAGTGATGTTTGACGTCGAAGCAGAATAAAATATTTTTCTGGCTTAGTACAAAGACACTTGAAGAAAAACTATTAAAAACACATAGAAAGATGAAATGGCTTAACCCTTGGGGAGACGTAAATGGATGACACGTGGAGAACTTCGAAAGAATGTATTAAATAAAATTTAAAACCTCTTTATATCACTTTTATTCGTTTGACAGAAAGTTTCTGATATTTTATTCTGTCAGTGCAATGACTTAAGATATCAAATATTTCATCTGCAATTTTTTATTTATTCACTAAAAACAATTTGGGAAGTATTTTAAATTTCTTTCTCTGAATTGATTGTAAAATAATATTCAGGCGATTAAGAACGTAAGAAAAAGTAACATCAAATAAGCTGGAGTATAAAGAGCGTAAAAACATGAAGTTCGACAAAGTTCTACATATACAATGAAATGTTCATCAGCACAGAATTCATACTTTGAGTCAATTGATGAGTAATTTGAGTTTGAATCGATCGATTTTAATTTGAGTTCATCAATGAGTAACATTCGATCGAATTAAAGCTGAGAGTCCTATTTGACGCATAGTATTTCTGCATCCAGTTCTTCATACGATGCTAACGTGAAAAAAGGTCTTTTTTTCTCAAATAGGAAATACAGACTAAGTGCATTAATAAAATGCTCTCCTAAATAAGCTTTGGAAAAAGTTACTTTTTCTGCACCTGAGCAGTTTTTATAGCAAGGGCTTGAATCCATACATGCCAGGTGGGATCATTGCGTAAGATCACGCAAATATGCTGGCTCAGTCGTTCACTGCAGGAATAGAAAGAGAATTAACCTTTCTAAGCAAAATATCTCATTTAGCTGGATTGCATTAGACGACAGTATCGTTAGAGTTACCGATTATTAATATATTCCTGTTTCAACCAAGGGCGGAAGAATTCGATAATTTCAAAACAATACTCATAACGAAAAAAAATCATTGTTGTTAATAGGAGGTTGACTTTAGAATATAGTTTCAAGAATAAATCGTATTCATAATTTAAGAGAAAAACATAAGTCAAACATTAAATCATACGACAGCAGACGACAGTATTTTCCAGACCTGGATTAAGAATTAAGTAAAATAAGAACGTGCTCAGAGTATCAAGGAAAATGGGCTTCAAAACACAGGACAGGAGGCAGCACAAAAATTTCCCATTACTTATTTTAGATGATAAATATATGGTGCAGCTAAACCAAGACCGAGAGAAAAGGAATATCCGGGGGCAAACATGCGTAAATTTATTCGAGGCAAATCTTTTAAGTGCTTAGGGCGTCTAAAAGTTTTAAAGCAATCCTAGTCATTTCCAAAGATAGTTTACTCAGTTTTCTTTTTAATAATATGCAAACCGTTTCTTAGCCCATTTGAGACAATTGTTATCAAATTCGTAATTTAAATATTGTTTCTTCCTAAACCAGTTTCTAGGATACTTTGTGAACTAAAGAAATGTTTGATTAATTGCTCTGTGACTGCGGTCGTGTAACTAATATACTTGAGCTAATAAGTTCCAGTGAAAATTAAGTGACGAGCTGCCTGGTCCAGTCAAATTTAGGCAAAGTACACTAGGGCTATCTGAAGAATGACTTCGTGGAAAACATTCTAAGGAAGGTTGATTTGTTTCTAAGGGAAACTGATTCGTACGCATATTACAAATGAGGAAAACCACGAAAACGCCCATGTAGCCAGCCCGTTCGCCGAAATTCGAAACCCAGACCGAAATACCAGCGTTCAGCCACTTTACCGTTCGTTTCGCTGATGAGCTCTTTTTATCATTTTATGCTACCCTATCATTTTACTTTTTATTAAGTGAGAACGAATATTTTCAACATACACTTAGTTATGCGCCAGAAATAAATTTTAGAATTCCAGAAAATCCACCACTACTACCACTTGCTCTATTTTGCTGAAATCTACTCTCAAGATCATCAAAAGTTTCATTTTTTTCATTCTTTTAAATATTGAACTTACTTACACATTGTTACTTTGGTTTCTACAAGGAATTAAATTATGAAAATAATTTAGGGATCAAATTTGTTAAAACAATGATTAGGATTGTCCATAATTCTTATTTTGTTAACTTTAAACTTGCTGAAATTTAATATTGCATAAGTTCTTAAACTTGCTAAAAATTTCTGCCATTGATTTCGAGAGTCGCAAACGAAATCAAAATCCAGATCAGTTATTCTGGAAAAGCACAAATGTATATGATCATTATGTATCGTCGGAGCATTGCTAGAAGAAAAAAATCTTTACCGTTTCTCTAATATAAAAGACTTGATCTTTCATATATGGCCAAGGTATTTATATAATATCTTGATCTTTTATACATGTTTATGACTAGAGTGTCATATCTTGCAATGGCATTGTAATATCAGAGCATATTGCTGACAGTTATCATAGCAGCTTAAAGCTAAATTCAAAATCCCTTTATTGTTGGATTTACACAATGGCCTTATTCTGGAGCATTTGGAGTTGGTTTTTGTGATTCTAACAGCAGCTGCTCCCAAGTAGCAGCTTAAATCACAATCGGCTTGATTTACGTTGAGCAAATTATCTCTTAGTATCGATATTCAAATACGAGCTGGGTTTTATTCGTGAATAAAAAAGCCTGAGTATTATAGGATAGTTGAGTCTGTCCTTGTAGAAGGTATGCCTTTCGAATGCGAATGATATAAAAATTCATTCACAAGTTCTTTATAATTCCTACTCGCTGCCTTCTCAATTTTTTTTATCTTTTCACTAATCTCCGATTACTTCAAGCTCTCTTAAATTACTAAATTATCAAAAAAATATTGTTACGAATTTTGTACACATATAAATAAATTTAGTGAAATTGTATGTTAAACTGTAGTATTTTTTGTGTAATGTAACATGAAATGCTTTGCCTTTAAAATAATAATACAGGGAGAATTCTTTCTAACATTGAGTAAATGGCTATCTCGCTAAATTGAAGTAATACCGCCAAGCTGGCAGTGGTTTGGGTTACTAATTTTTGTCCTCAAATTTGGCTAGAAATCTCCAAAAGTCGCCAAACTTGGGTAGCATTTGGCCCCATTTAGGTCCGTTCCTTGTTAAACTAATGGGTCTTGTAATTTAATAACTGTAATTGATCTTATATGTAGCTCTAACAGTATGCATTCGTCATATACCTTCAACTAATTTCAAGAAGTGGAAGGTAATAGAGATTTCTTGACCCCCTGGAGGAAAACTATATAAAACGGAGTAAAGAATCAGTTTCTCAGTAGTAGTTGTTAGTTCAAAAGCAACTTCGGTGTACTTACATATCCGCGAGAGCTTCGCTTTTAGATGGGCTTTGCATTGCGTTGGGTTTAACGTTTTTAGTGGTTTGTAGTATAACTACTCATTGTGCTCTGTGAATACTGAGAAGAGCTATACGAGTACTTTTGTGAAAAGTTCCAGAACTGTTAAGTGCTTTTTTTGGTAAAAATAAATTTTATCGAGTTATCATCGCTTCTTTGTGCATTCAAGCACGCAGCAATATCTTTCTAGGTACTGCCATGAAACTACATTCGTTTTTTATTCAGAAAAACATTCATTTTTCTGCTTCCTGTGAACACTGCACTACGATTTATGCAACAAATTTGTTAAACATCCTGCGAGGATTAAAGTCTTTTTGTTTGCACACTATTTATCCTTGAAAAACAATATTTAATTTAGTTGGAGTTTAAATTGCAACCACTAACATATCGGTAAAATACTTCCCTACTTAATCTTTGAATATGAAGAGCAATTAAATGTATTTCACCAACATTAAAAAATATAGTGCGAATAAATACAGAAATCACCAGCAGGCAGACAATGAGTATAAAAGAAACAGCAAACGCACGAACGGGAAAGGATTGCTTAAAAATCCCTAAAATTGCTCATTCGTCATATTTCTAATGCTGAAAATGGAATGTTCTTCTCAGAATGCAAAAATTTTACTTTTAAATTACTTCTCCTCCATTCTATGTGCATTTCATCATTCCTCCCCCAAAGCCAAAAGAAGTGTGAAAGCTTTGCAAGAAAAAAATGAAAGCTTCATAATATGTTTAAATCTCATTGGCAGATAGAAGTTTTCAGGCGAAAAATTCTGGAAGGAACATTTTTATCCAATTTTGAGCCACTTTCTGCTCAATTTGGGACTGAGGAAATAAAATTCAATTTGATACTGGGAAGTGAAAGGCATTCAACTCTATCCCATTCAGAAAAATGTGTCACTTATTCTGCTACGTAAAATTGTATGTATTTCTTTGACCAGAACATGTAAAATTCCTCTTTTTATATTTTTAAAACTAAATATTTTGAACGTTTTAGTACAAATTCTATGTATTATATTTTTCTTTATTTCAGAAGCTACTAATATTAAACAAACAGCGTAACAAAATTTAAATATATTCTTTCATATTTTCTTTTAATTACGTCTCTTTACCAGTGAAGCAACAAATTAAATAATTGTTTCCATATCCAAATTTTTGGAATCTGTTTCTTTTGGATGCTACTGAAATGCTGTGCTTCTCATTATTCAAGAAGTAGCACAACATTTCACTATGACAAAATAAACAACTTTTAACGAAACCTTAAAAATTAAGATTTTTTTAAACAAATCCTTTTATTAAACGTTTAACAGGACTGTTATGTTTTTTTCTTCGCACGTACGTTAACAGTTCGCGGATTTGGAGTGAATAACGACGACACTTGATGAAGTATCGAAACACTTTTTATTGGGGAGTATTTTTCAAGACAGCTTCAAAATCACGCTTACAGTCGTCGAAGAAAAACCATAAACACACAGGATTCAGGCTATCAGGCTATAACGGTGAATACAGCTTCACGGCAAAGCACCAGAGTAAGCCTCCTGATTGGATTCGGTCTTTCTCAAAGCTCAACACACTCTAAGAAAAGTCGACGATGCACTAACTAGCGATACACCAAGAGACTCTTTCCATGAACTGGACGACCAACTCGGCACTAGACTACGAAACATTCGCTCTTAACTGACTCGACTAAGCCCTCACTGACTGACTGATTATCAACTCGATGGACTTCGCACTGTTTACGCACTGTCCCTCTGCGTACTAGCAGGTTTATATAGTTTTTAGTTTGTGTTCGAGAATATTCTGGGCTAAACTAGTAAATTGCTCCAGAAGATTCCCCATCCGTCTATGGCATACCGCCAATTTTGTCGCCAAGTGGGCGATTTCTCGCCAAATATGAAAACTCCGTCTTCCCTTGGCGATTTCTGGCAAAAAACCTAAGTATCTCTGAGATAATTGTGAAAGTTTTGTATTTCAAAGTGCTAAATATGCTACATATTTAGTGCTATCTAAGATGCTCTTATGTGTTGTATTTCATTGTTACACCTTTTTCTCTAACAACAAACTTTATGTCTCACGTTGATAGAATAATTCAATGAAAATTTTAAAGCATTTGCCACTAATAGCATTATGTTTCACTACCATTTTTGTCTGAAAGAACAAAAATCTGAGGATCACGTGATTAGTTTTTAAAAGGTACAAAATGAGGTCTTAAATTTAGAAATATAGCTAAGCATGTGAATAAAATAATAATATCCAAAGGATATAAATAAAACCATTTTCTTTGAATAAAATTTTTGTAAGGTTTTACATCAAATTTTATTAAAGATTTTTCGGTTCCTATACCATTTTCCTTTTATTCATTCATATCATTAGCTCTAAGAATCCATAAATTCATTTAGCATGAAGCAAAGACGCACGTGATGAGATTCAGTAACATCAAATCTCTCAGTTGAGCTACAAAATAACTACTATTTCAGTTTTTCCATTTCTGTCTTGAAAAGTGAAATTTAGCTGTGAACAGGATCTATGACAAAAACTGGTTTGGTTTGGTTTATGTTATAATCGCAAAGTATAGAGGAGATGAGCCTAAGAAGAGGGATGCGTTCGTGGAGGACTTTCTGAGGAAAACTGGCTCGTATACACATTGCACATGGGGAAAACCACGAAACTACCCATGCAGCCAGCCCGTTCGCAGAACTCGAACCTAAGACTGAACTACAAGTGTCCAGCGGCTTTGTACCTCTCAGCCGCTGGTGGACGTGCCAGAACTCCTAAGTGACATTTAGTTCAGTCTTCTAAAAATGGGAATTGGAGAGAGTTAACTCTTTTAATCTTGCAGTTACGGTAAGATTCCGTAACTTTTGAAATGTTCAACAGCTTGCTCTTCTGTCTGTAGTTGGCACGTCCCAAATTTTAATTTTTTTTTTCGAAAATGCGTGATAGAGGGAAAAAAAGACGCTATATTTCAAATCAGAGGTTTTTCGATTTTAGACACCTATACTCTATTATCCATGAAGGTGCTGTGATCGCAGATGATGGAGGCGGAATCTTAGCAGAGCTCCTATCTTAGCAAAAGTTAGCTTTTCAACTAGACTTATACCTTTATGTAACTGGACCCCCAATCTTTATTTTGTCGTTTCCCCCATCATCACATCTATTCAGCCTTAACAAACACACTCACTACACACACCTGAGAGAAACTATTTATTGTAAATGAACACAGCTTTCTGCCCTTTTGACTACACTCATAGATTCAATCTAATTTTAGGAAATTTTCTACTTCTTTTACTTTTCTCTCTATAGGCCCTTTTTTTCTTTCTTTTTTTTTCTTTTCTCTCTCTCTCTCTCTCTATTACTTTTGAGCCATTTATTTTAATTTTATTTTGTCCCATCTTTTCTTCCTGGCCTTTTTGAACTCAAATGTACGAAATAAAAAGTACGAAGTTCCTTTTTATGCTCCTCTGAAATACGAAATTGCCCCCCTTTCTATATACTTTTCCTTCGCACCTAAGCTTGATTTTTCGCTCATCGGTGCAGAAAGACTTAGCGGGTGCAAAACAAGACATCTGTCTTCTTTGTCTGTTTGTCTGTCAGTCTTTACTCAAGAATGATAACTAACACGTGTGATCAAGGTTACACCAAACCCAGCGTGTTTGAAGAATTCCATTTTTGGTGAAAAATCGCTTAGTTTGCCGTCTTTTCTTTAATAGGCAAAAATAGTCGACGGGTTTTACGTAAGTACCATTTAATCTAAATAAAAGTGTTTACCATTGTGATGCAGTACTTTAATTTATGATTATTTTAATGCTGCTGTGGTGTGCAAAAGTGGGAAACTAACTAATGCCTACTGACAGAATTCAGCCACTTGTACTCAATACACTGTGTGTAATGATGCTATTAAGTTTACGCAAACAGTATAAGTAAGTGTTATACATATATACACCGTCTCTACAAAAGTCCTTACCCTGGCTGTAGTTTCACAGCAGTTGATGGTAAACATGTACTTCCAGCTATGAAATTGTATTAAATAAAACGGAGCTTCAAATTTTGACATTTTTGAATTCAAAGAGATCATTTTCCGTTCTAAATTCAAAGAAATCAGTTTCCGGGCCACAGGAACCAAGACATTCTTCTGGTCCCTGTACTTATATTTAGGAAATTGTTTCACTCATTCTAAAAAAAATGTAACACAAAATGTTTAATTCCCGTATAGCAAACATTGATTGAGATATTTGATATTAAAATCAGTAATTATATTCAGGGATCGTATGGTAATTATAGAAAGAAATGTTTGCATTTATACGTATTTAAAAATAAAGTATTCGTATATAAAAAGATTGATAGAAAAGATTTTCTATTTATATAAAAAGCTAACAGACGAGCATTTCTATTCAGATTTTTAGAAAAATATAGCTTTTTTTCAAAATGGAGAGCTTATTCATAGAATCTTATGCAATTAATCTTCTACAAAATATTAGTAGTATAATTCAGTTTTGGCTCATAGCCAATTCATGATACACTGGTGGACAGTTGTTAAGGACGGATCACAAATGGTAATATAGTGCTTAAGAAAGTAAGTGTGGTTGGATGCCAAGTGAGATAAAATAATGCCAGAATACTAGGGCATAACAGTAAAGATAATTTACTGTTTCTGAAATCAAGAAAGCTTTGAAAAGTGTTCAATGCACAAAATGGTCATTTTGTGCTTAGTATTAAGCACAAACTTAGTGCTTAGTATTAAGCATTTAAATGTTAAAAATCAATTTCCGTCATCAGGTATTTTGACTTAAAAATGTCAATACGGGATATGGCCATCGTGGAGGGGCCGTGCAAGATTTTACACGTCATGCTTTGCACAACATTATCCAGCAACTGTCCAAAGAGACTTTTGGCTGGGCCTAGCGACAACAGAATGCTCCGCCCATTCAGTACAAATGCTGATAGTCATCTAACAGGGCTTAGAGCAACTCAGCTGGTGGTAAGTAAGCAGGTAAAAAAGTAAGTGAGCAACTGTTGGGTTATTTATCCCATTCCCCTCTCGGTGCACGGATGAGGGTGTCCTTGTTTATTGGAGGGCATCGTCGACCAACAAGATTCCTCCACAAAGCATTCCAAACATTTTCAATGGGATTCAGATCTGGAGAACGTATTGGCCATGCGAGGCGTTGAATATCTTCGCTTTCCAGATAGTCCTGGACAGCGACTGTTCGATGACATGTTGCATTGTCGTCAAAGAAAATTTGTCACCGACAGCACCACGGAACATGCGAACATGAGGCAGCAGAACATCATTAATGAATCGTTGGCCACTCTTAGTCTCAGTTGAAAGCACACAGCGCGACGCACGGCCGTTGATCATGATCCCAGCCAATACCATGACACTACATGTAAGATGTCAGTTCCTTTCCTGTATGTTTGCCATGCTGTATGCAGTACCACTCTCACACCAGATCAACTGGCGTCTTCAGTCCGATGACTGACCGAACTTACTCTCATTTGAGAATAGTACGTCTTCCCTTCGATTGCAATGCTGACGACACCACTGCAAGCAGGCTTAACAGTGATGTCTAGACAATGGAATAAATACAGCAGAATGGAGAACGTATAGTCCTCCTTGATGCTAATGTCTGGCTACAGTTTTTCAGGAGATTCGCTTGCCAGTAGCAACAAGTAAATGATTTACTACCTCAGTAGTTGTGCTGTGCCGTTTCCTTTTTGTCGATAATACTATGTTTCTATATTCTGTAGGCGTCGTACTACGAACACGACCTTTTCCGTAGCGACTGCTACACATTCCATTTGTCTGAAATGATTTCCGAAGCCTTGAAACAACACTGTGGCTGATGTCGAACTCTCTAGCAGGAGCAGTTATTTTTTGTCCCTCTTCTCTTGCCAATAATACGGCCACGAGTAAAACCATCTAAGTGATGCCCGGAAGACATATATAAAACTGCAAGTTCGTCAATTGATTCTTTCCCTTTAAATTTCGCTTTTGACAGCAATGGCCAATATGCGTCTTTTATCTCTTATCAGCGTTATCACGTGACGAAGAAATTTGGCAATTCAATACTTCCTTACGCGCAACACGTCTTACTGTATTCCGCACTTTACCAAATGTAATCATTACAAACGTAATCATGATCAAAACATCACCAAATGTAACAATGTGCAGTGCTGTGTATCCAAATGTATTAACATTTGTATGATTTCATGTAACCTTGCTTAATAAATCCCCGATACGGAAAGGTAGTTACACTGGAGAAATACCATTTTTGCTTATAGTGATGATAAGGTGCCCTTGTACTTTTTCCTATCCTGAATCTCGCACTTAATCTAATTGCTACATTTTCCTGCCTTCCATTTTGTGGTTGCTATTGCTGCTACTGTCGTTCGTCCTTAGCTACTTGTTCACTAAGTGTATTATTTACATTCATTAAAAGTAAAAAAATATTTGTATTTTGATGACTTTTTTAAGACTGCCAGATTATGCTTCTAAAGTAAATAAAACTTTTCTTTGTAGAAATATTAATTACGCTCTTTTAGAATTTGAAAACTCATAAATTACTTTCGTCATGCAAGTTGTAACAAAAATGTAAATAAAGACACTAGTAAATCTCAAAGGAATATCAATGAATAACACTGATGGGTAAAAAAATCAATCTCGAATTATTTTAATTTATACACTCACTTCAAAAGTTAAGCACGAAGATGTAAAATGCAAGATAATCAACAAATACTGCTTTGATTGACACAAAATTCGGCAGGAAATTAGCATATATATTTATGCATAAAATAAAATCCATAATTGTATACAGAAATAAAAACAATATTAAATTTTTGAAGTTATCAGATAATGGCATACTGGAGACTTAAACAGAATTATGTATAAAGTGAAAATAAACAGCATAAAATGAAAAACAGGACATTAATAGGGTATGTGATCCCCCCTCATCTGTATACAAAGTTTACACCGTGTGACCTTTATTTCAATTAGGTGGTCAACCACCGCAGAATTAAGAAATCGCCATTCTTCTCGTGGAGCAGTTTCCAACTCAATAAGAGTGGCTGAAGGTGGGAAACGTGAAGATACAGCACGGCCGAGAGCATCCCAAAGATTTTCAATGGGATTAAGGTCGGGCGAATATGCTGGCCATACCATACGCGCAATCCCTTCAATCTCCAGTAGTCATCGACGATGTCAGCTCTATGGGGACGTGCGTTATCATCCATTAAAACAAACGTAGGTCCAACTGCTGCAGCGTACAATCTCGCAATCGTTTCTAGGACTTCATCTCGATACCGGGCAGCCGTCAAAGAACCCCGTTTAAAGATGTGCAGGTCGGTGCGATATCCTAATGAAATCCCTGCCCACACCATAATGCTTCCGCCTCGGAATGCGTGCTGTTCGGTGATGTTTTGGGACTGCTTGCGTGTTCGTTGTTCACTCCATATCCTTTTACGCTTGTCATCTGGCTCCAGAGCAAATCTTGACTCGTCAGTAAACATGATATTGCCCCTGTCATACACATTCCAACTGACATGTTCTCGGCACCACTGTCATCGTGCCTCTCTTGATTGGACGGATAGAGGAACACAAACTCGAGGTACCCGGGCGTACAGTCCACTCATATGTAATCTTCGGCGTACTGTAGCTGCAGATATCGCCTTATCAATAGACGCTGTAACCATAGATGTCAGACGTGTGGATGTCGCTCTGAGATTCTGCTTGGTACAAAAGCAATATACAGATCTTCCGCGGGGGTTGTTAGCCTCGGGCGACCAGCTACGGGCCTTCGGACAACTGTCTGTGTGGTTCGGAATTGTTTCCATAAACGTGAAATTACAGAGTGATGAACGCCGAAGAAAAGAGCAACATCTAGGATCGACTGTCCTGCTTTAATGCGCCCCACAGCACGCCAGCGCTCAGAATCTTCCATTCGTCTTCTGGAAGTCACAGAAACACGTATGTCTTGAAAACAAATTGTACAAAAGTTTGAAACACCTTCTATCAGCATTTACAATCAACTTCTCTATCCCTTCATAAAGCTGGCTTCTCATAAGACTGCCTTTTTTGCATATTTCTTGACATGAAAGCGCGATTGGCTGTTACCTAATATATTTGCAAACTTCCATCTACCTCTGCAGCGAATTGCATCCTCTTCAATTCTGTTTGGCTTTCGGAAATTAGCATTTTCCTCTCCGTGCTTAACTTTTGGAAGTGAGTGTATATTAGCCAACACCGCAAAGAGAATTCAAAATAATGGCAAATATCGAAATATTTTAATTAAATCTCGGTCTATTTTTATTTTTAACGTCCGGAAATCAAATTTCTTGTGCTTCATTTTTTACAAGCGCAAACTTTTCCTAAATATACATATATACGGACCGGAGCAAAGTATAAGAAGTTAGTTTTCGTAATTTTTACAAAATTGGTATCTTTAAATATCAAAATATCAAAAAATGAAAATTTGAGTAATTTAAAATATTTTTATAATTGTAAATATATGTCTAAGGCCAACGCTTAGAAAATAATTCCGAGTAAGTTTGTTGATACGGTGTATACATAATATACTAGGTATACATATCGTATAAACTATAAGATTTCTTCGAAGCAGAAAGCGCGAGAAAAATCAACACCAGTGTACTGAGTGTTGATTGTTCAAATCTTTCACCCACACTCTTGAGGAAAGAATGCACAGATTTTTGATAGCTTGATATATACATATTAAAAAAAGTAATCAGATTTTATATTACGCCTGAAGGAGCGTTTTCTTAACGTTTCCTGTGTTACCCTTATTTATTAAATATTCTGTTCTTTTCATTTAAACCATAAAATTAAATTCAAAAGCAACATCACAAAATAGTTTTAAAAGAGCGTATCCTTAGAATTTCCGATAGACAGTCTCATACGCTGGGGATAAAAATGTTTTATTTCCGTACAGTATTGCCATTGTTCGCTTTGAAATCGTGAGTTTCTTAATCAAATATTCGTTAAAGTTTTACAAAATATGAAATAGATAATATAAATTCCGTATCGGAATTTGGACTTCCAGATGGCCATATGCGAGTGGAGGACTACGTTATTCAAAATTTGATGTCTCTAGATACCGCTGTTTTTTCGCTGTGCAAGAAACATACATATATTCATGCAAATTCTTCATTATTTAATTTCTTTAAATATAATGCAAGGCTCTAATAATTGGTGGGAACTATTTGAAAAGGGAAACGCCTTTTATAGTGAACCAGCACAAAATCCCAAAACAAAATTAATTAAATATACACTTCTAATTGCGAAATTCTTTAAAATATAAGGTAAAGCGTTTTATGAAAGTTATTTCAGTAAGTAGTGTAGATGGCAGGATTCTCTAAAATTAAAATTAAATTTTCTGCTCATATCCCAGTTTAGAAAGCTTTCAAAATAATGAAACTTTTCTTTTGCTTTAACGACTTAAACATTTCAAACTCTTATATGCAACGCTCGAGGGACAATTTGAAAAGGAATTCCTTAACCTGTGTTATTTTTTCATATCAGGTTTTACTTGAAGGTGAAGCTTTTCAAGACCAATTACAAAGCGGCTACAAAGATAAAGCTTTGAAACTTTTGATTTTATCTTGATTAAAAACGCATTCATGATTAAATATATGGCTGACCTGTTGCAAGGGATTATTAGCCCTAACTTTGCCAACTTTTCAAACAAAAATTTTGATTTTTTTCTAATTAAAATATAATTAATATTTTAGGAAAAGTTCTAAGAAGTAATTTAGGAAGCGTTATGAAGTGGGGAGCATAAGAATTGTTAAATTCTATTTTATAGAAAGAACCCTTTCACTCACAGTATTTAAACTGCTTTCATAAAATTTATGTAAATATATCGCCTTATTTTATTAAACTTAACAACTGATAGTATATGTCTAGGATCAATATTTAAGAAAATAAATACTTTTCGGTGTCATTTGTCGGGCACTCTATATGTAACGACGGAAATGACGAATCACAAAAAAAAGTATCATTTATTGCAGAAATATCATACTCTAATCCCTAGATTAGAAAAAATAAAGAGAATCTAGAAGTGCATTAAAAGAAAAAGACAGAAATCGTTAAAGAGAAAAAAAAATTATTACTTAGAAGAAAAAAAAAGAGAAGAGAGAGGAAGAGAAAATAATGTTTAAATCAGCTATGAATCAATAAATCGAAAAGAATGAAGATTAAAGAAAAATTAATTGTGAAAAAAAGTAATTACTGTAAAATGTTACTTTGGTAAAACTAGGAAAAGAAAAAAAGGAAGGAAATGAAAGGGACTCGCAAAACAAAAGAAAAGAAAACGAATAAAAGAATTCTTTAATTTGTCAAAAGAAAAGGTATATTTTCAACAAAACCCAAAAGAAAGAACTCACAGTAATATAACTGAATGTGATGAAAGAAAATAGTTGATTTAATATTAATAACTAATGTCCTTCTAATGGGTATTGAGCAAAAAACATTAAAAAGAAAGAAGCTTCAATTACTTAAAACATTGTTTTGATTGTTTCATTAACCTTTTCTGTCTCGCGAGAGCGCAAGAAGGTATATAAATCCAAGTATAAAAGTCTCTAGAAGAGAATGGTAGCGAGAACTTGAACTGATGAGAACGTGCATGTCATTTGATGCGAAAACCACAGGTGCATCAGGCAAAGGCCTGCAAAACAATACTTGCTTCGCACGAAGAGAAGGCACGCGATTCGTTTCCAGATAGGAAACACATTTGATAAAATGTTCTAAGGTTAAACTGATGAAAGAAATATTCTTTGGCATCTTAATAAAATCAGTACAGGCATATAAAATTAGTGAGGTTTCAGGTTAGTGGTATCGATATCTCAAGGTTAAGTATTACAAACAATCTACATTTAGTAAGGTTTCAGGTTAGTAGTATTGATATCTCAAGGTTAAGTATTACAGACAATCTACATTTAGTGAGTTTGATGTGCGAATTCTTTGTTGAGCCTTGATTTTGTAGTTCCAGTTCGTGGCGGTAGGCGGCAGCAGTGTACAAGAAAGCTATGCTTTTCATAGTTTTCCACACGAAGAAACCCGAGAAGTTTAAAACAAAACTGTTTGTACAAAGTAAATTTAGAACTTACTAACTCTCTTCTTAATAATGTCCGTCAGATTAAAACCAGGAGCACTGAATTGTTATAGAATCCATTACAACGGGCATGTGGTCAAGGCTATTACAGAAATTATACTATCTTTTAAGTATCTATTGTGTTACGAAGAATATTCACATTAAAAGCTGCAGCACCTGTTTCGCTAATATAAGAGGTGACTCTTTTTATTTGCACATTTGTTTAGCGCTCTACTTTGACACCACAGCAATTATTCGAATTTGCAAATATTTTGTAAAAACGTAGTTCAAGGTATATAATTTTATGATTGTTCATGTCAATACAAATTAAAAGGAGGAAGAAATATGGAAAGAGTAATTTGCGTGACACTAACAGAAAACGCAATTAAATTATCATTAGTATACATGTATAAAGGCGTCCCCTTGATGAATATGTTGCTTCTTGCAAATATTAATTTAATATGATATCAAGAGATTCCTAATTTCATTGAGTCAAAAGAACGAACAGAAAACCAAGACAAAAAAATGGACAGGCTATTATAAATTATTACATTCTATTATGAATGGCAGTCGTGCTTGAATGTTACATACAGAAAAGATTAGCGACATAGTTAGCAGTTCGAACTCTTTCTTCTTTTATTTCAAACCTTCAACAAGAGTTAAATTCAAAACAGTTATCTATCTCCTGAACAGAAACCATGAACTACCTTTCCCCACATACACATATACCTAGATGTTATCTGATGACAACACTTATGCATTAATGACTAAAATTTCGTTCTTCGTTTTGATTAATCGTCACCAAATTGTGGAAAATATCTATGCAGCAGTTCCGTTATGTTACTTTGCATAGCTCAGAATGCTGTATTTTCTAATAAAACAGCAACAATAAACTATTTCTGATATTATGCTTTGATTTCAGTGGTTATTTTATCTTTTCTGAAGTTTATCCTCTCTTTAGTTCTTTTAACCAAATAATAAAAGATAGTTTAACAGTATTTATGACAAGACATATTGCAGACACGCTCGCTTCCACTGTTGCCTGATCTTGGAATTTACCTCAAATTTGCCACTTTTGACAAACTTCTGTTATAACATTTAAGTTTCTGCGATTTCGGGAATTTTGCGTTACTTCATAATTTCCTTCTGCTATCTTTTGCTCCCTCAAAACTTTTTAATATATCACAAAAAAGTGCACATGATAATGTACATATTAAAAGTAATTTATAATAAAATGTAATAATTTCTTTAAGCTTAAATAAAAATTGGCAGCTGCAAATTGTGCAGTCGTAGTCTATAACCGCATGGGCACTCAGTTTTCAGCACTAGTCGCTGATGTTCTCACATGTTTGAGCGATCGTTTTGTTTAATAATTTAGCAATTTGTGAATAGGATAGAAGTTGTGTAATTTCTGTGTTAAATAAAATATGAATTATGAGTAGTGTGAAAATTTCAGCAACACCTCTCAAAATGCTTTGCTTAAAATTGCTTATATTTGTGAATTGGTTAAGAGGAAAGAAAAGAGGTGAAACAAAATCTTATTGCATGCTACATAAACGTGAACTGAGGGCATTTAAAACAATTAATCCACTGACTTAAAAGTATGAGTATAATAGTGTTAACAACTCGAACTTGAGAACGGATATGAACAAATTAACTGAAAAGTAACAACCTAAATTAACCAACAATTAATTTGAAAAAAAAGAAATAAAAATTTAAACAGCGGAAAATTAGTAATGGGAGTTTAAAATTTTCTTAAAAACAAATATAGTAAAACGGTCAACAATCACACTACTCACCGTAACTTATGCAATACGGAGACTGAATTTTTGATGACGTCAGAGATTATGTAAAGTTACGTCACAAAAACATATGACCTCTGACGTTATATGCTACTTTTTGCGACTTTCCGAATTTCCTCTTGTTCCTTTAGCTTAAAAATTTCTGGCAACATTGCTCACTTCTATGCTTGAAGTTTCCCAAAGATATTTAAAAACGTTACATTTTCTTGTACCACCTGAAAATATATGCTTACTGAGTAAGAAACTAATTGCACTAAGCAGAGAACATTAAGTACTTCTTCTGAGTATGAGTAAGATTAAATTGATTCTATTTCCCCCTTAGTCTTTATGACTTTTCACTAGTTTTATTGTAATTCTTCTAATGAGTTCAAGTAGTTTTTGCCATTTATTATGCATCGGATTTTAGCTTGAACCGAATAAAACCAGTACGACTGGCTTTGCTTTGAAATTATTAGAGAGTCCTTAAAATTTTCTCATTTCAATTATACTGTACATTCAAAGTTTGTAACGTTGATTATGCTTTTAGTTTCTGAACAAAGGTTTCAAAAGAAATAATACGTTGCATCACAATCAATGTGCGGATTAAATTAAATCAGTATCTTGAATCTGTTAATAATAAGAGTCTTATTAGCAATGTTATAAAAGTGGCTACAGATCTTTTTGTTTTAAACAAATTAAAACTCTCATACTTGCATTGTAATTAATTTTCAAGAACTCACTTTCGAAGTCTACGATAGAAGCAGCACCTTATAGGTCACCCCTCCTCCCCTCTCAAAAAAATTTGAATCTGATTTTTCATAGCCCCGTGTCAGAACCGAAGGTTGGAATATACGTGTAACTTTGCAGTGCGAAACTTGCGAATAAGAAACTGAAACTGGTTTTATAATAGCAAGAAGTAATTACTGGTAGATAGATATAATGTATGAATGAAAAGAATGGAAGTCGACGACTACCGGGTATGGTATTCATTGACAACACTTCCTATTTTATAAAGATACGATGATCTTCTTCGCTTAAAGGGATCAGTAATGTCTACTTTTCTGTGCTAAAGAATGTGAAACCTGCACAAAAATATAGAGTATCTAAGTCTTACTTGTTATGCAAAGCATAACACATAACTTTCTCATATGTACTTAGACTTCAAGTGAGAAGAGCATTTCTAGTACGATCAAACTCATTGTGATTTCGTATTCAAGATACAGGGTGTGCCATAAATTGGGACGCTATTCAGAACCTTCCTATAAAATCAATAAATTAACATCATTGTGAGGTCTGCGTATAAAGCTTATCACAGCAGTAAAAATATAAGATGTTCAGTTGAAATATTTATCCATAGATAGTGCTGTTATTATCCTATTATAAGAATAGAATAAACAAAATTAAGCAGCATTTGTTCGACTGGTGAAACATATTATAATACCAATAATAACATAATATACTATTATTAGTTCTCAACTATATTACAATATGCTAATTTAAATGTTTTAAAAGATTTAAATTAGCATATTTTCTCGATGTTAACGGTATATCTATCTATAAAATTTGAAATTCGAGCTAAAATGTATCTTTTGAAAAAAAAACTCTCTAATGAGTCTTTAGGTAAAACCTTCACTCTGATATGCTAGTTTGTTTATTTCAAATGATTTTTTAAAAAGAGTTCCAAATTCAAAAAACAGTCCGATTCCGTTATTTTGAATCTGCATTTCTGCATTCAAGAAGGAAGCATTTCTTACATGTAAAAATGCTTTAAATGAAAACTAAAATTTATATAATTCTGCGAAGTACAATTTTTTAAAATGAGCTTAAATTTATACGATAGTCTAGATATTTTCCTCTGTTTTTAAACTTAGGAACGCATTTAAATCAGGCATTAAAACTTATTGACCGAAGGAGCATATTAGAAATTAGAGACTTAAAAACAAACTGGCGAGCCACCAATAAAATGGAATTTATGTTTTACACATGTTTTAGGCATAATTTTAGTTACATAGAAGCGAAAGATGTTAGTTTTGTAAAAGGATTCTTAAAACTGCTAGTAAATTAACACGGTGATGCTTAACCGTAAACGCTTTTATTGTGATTCCTGATAGAAAATTTTTGCTCACATATGCAGATAGATCCAAATATAACCAACATTTCAGGAGTAAAATTCCGAAGTTTTTTTTATTATTATTATTTTTATTTTTCCGAATAAAAACTATTGTAAAATTTATTTATGAAACTATGATCTAAAAAAATCTATGTTCATTTGAAATAAAAATTAACTAGAAATTATAAAAGTTTTCTTTAGCTGACAAATTCAAAATGTGTAACCTTATAATAAATTTGACTACTGCTTTCGGATTCCATGCTGCCCGCAGGCCATCATCAATACCGAATTAAATCATCATTAGAAATATCGCTCTTAGGTTTTTCTTAAGCTAGTAGTATTCTCGTTACCGTATATCAATCGCTAATTCGTGAGAAACACGAAAATTTAACCCATGCAGTTAACCCAATCCGATTGCGGGAATGCAATATTCAACATTTCCGTTCACTCTACTACTAGTACAGATAGAGATTTTCTTCCACTAATCAATCGGTAAACGATTGAGAAAAACACAGCTGAAGAAATCAAACAGCTTTAGAAATTTGTTTCTCTGTTTATTTCACTATTATGGCTAAACACTGAATTGATACTAACTAAACACTGATTAAATGCTTCGAAGGGAGTGCCTTTATGGAAGAACATATGAGGAAAACTGCCTCATATTCACTTTACATATGGAGAAAATCACGGAAACTACTATACAGGCAGCCTATTCGGCAGGATTTGAATCAGCGTTGAATCATCAGAGCGAGCGACCTTATTCACTTGACCACTGTTGGGCTACTTTTGAAGTGTGAAAATTCTTTCAAATATAGACCTTGTATATTTGATGCCTGTTTGGGGCATGTTAAGTCTTTTTCTAAGCCTTGTAGTAAAGTTTCCAATTATTGTATGAATAATCTTATAGTATTTGATGTCAGTGTTACTCCAGTTCGAGCATAAGTTAATTTGAAATAATATGTATTATTATTACTCTGAAATTACCTGTGTTTATTAATCTAGAATATGTTCCTAAATATTGGCGGAAAACGTATTGTGTGGCCTGTGAACTAAACAGGAACTGGTTCCTGTATGTACAGAAAGTATCCGGCCATCTGTGCTCTAATAGTATTTTCAAAGTAAGTTTTAGACAAGCAGAGTGCATTTGTATCGAAATACTGGCCAATAATCAATAGTTGGTAAGCTGAGAAAAGACAAGGGCTCTAATGCTTTATCATGGGGTCAACGGATTTTGCTCTTCGACGGCACCTTTCTATAAGCACAAGGCTTTTTGAAGAGTGCAGTAAAAATGAAAAGAAGTTCCAATATGAAAATGATGCATTTTTGATGGCCCTATGCTTGTAAGGCTTTATCCTAATTATTACTCCCATTAGATTTGGGGTGTAGAAGTAACTTGTAAAATGAAAAAAACGACTTATGTATTTTGAATGTGTGAGAAATTTGAGAAGACAAGGGAGCAAACTTTTGGTTATACTAGAATTTGTTATCAGACAGAGCGTTCTTCATTAAGATGAAATAAATGTGTGCATATGTTTGTTTATTACATACTCGTTATTTTCAGGATGATGCTTCTGTGTTTTTTTCCTTTTCGTGTTCTAATGTAGAGATCAAATGCGGATACTCCAAGTTCCTTGCAGATGCAAATGTATTTTAATGAAATCCGTCCAGAGTAACAGCTGGTACAAAATGGTCCATGACTTGAAAGGATTCCTGAAGGAAATCCATGTCCATCCTGAATCCATGACCTAAAAAAAATAGTTTTGGAATATGTATTAGTATTATAATTTGGTAATATAAGGAAAGTAGTCTTGATCTTTTGACTGACATCCCTTCCTGCTGTCATTTTGTTACTGCCTTTTGTTGAAAATTTGTAGTTAGTTATATTCTTTAGACATGGTATATATAGCATGTTATTTATTATTGTTGTTATTTATTATTGCGGTGTACTGTGCAATTTCTATTGAAAGAATATCTTCATGTTCGTTTCCTTCGTATGCACGAGATAATAACGTGCTGATACAGAAGCTGTTCACGTATATTTTAGACGATTTTCATTGCACTTCATCAAATATTTTACCTAAAATGTTTGGGTCTTAAATGTTCCATTTGATAAACCTTATTCTTTACTATCTTTCTTCATCGTAATTTCCAAGCCAATAAAGCCTTTTGCAATACTTCTTCCAAACTGCAAAAGGCTTCATCTCATTCCTCTTGAACAATTTTCCAAAGTCCAAGGAAGATTATAGGTCGACTTTTGGGTAATCTGCTTTTTAAAAGTCAAAAAGTGCAAAAATCCTTGAGTGATACATCTAAAAGAGATTTTGTAGGATTCTGTGAAAGGTACCCGTTTCTTGTTCCATTTTTTTTAGAAAATTAACAGTGGATTTTGACGTGTGCATACTTGCTTTGTCTTGATGCAGTTCTACTGATTGATGATACTGTTGGTAAAAAGAAGGCATTTCGTGTTTAAAAATTGGGTATAAAATATGTTTCTGATAGTATATGAGTTGATCCTAACATTTTCCTCCCCTTTCTTTATTTTTAATTTCCCGTTACATGAAAAACCAGCAGCAATCATAAATTCCTTTGAAAAACTATCTTTAGATTCTTTGAACCATGTTTTTAAGACTGTTTCCTCCTCTTTGATGATAATAAATGGACCTCTTTTTATTTCAGTCATTTAAATCTACACAAGATTCATCTGTAGTGACAGCATTTGTTGATAATATTATCTGACTATTATTAGATATCTAAAAACTGTGGCTTTCACTGAGTTTTTTAATAACTAGATACGAATAATTTTCTTCGGAAAGAGCAGAAACATAGCATACCATCCACTGCTTCTCTAAAAGCGACATTTTGGATGAAAATAAAATTATTAACAACAGAAGATAATTCATATTTTCAAAATTATAGTTGGAGTTAAAACAAAAATTTCCAAGCAGGCGATTTTTTATAGCAAAGCAATGTCGTCTCAACAATGTGCGAACAGCGCCTGTATTTACAGCTGCCCAGGTTTTTTTACTGAATTCTGTTTACTAATGGGCAACAGGCTATGTGTTCCGGATAGAACGTTATGCTTACTGGCAATCATATAAAATATGAAGAGATTTTTATGTTGCTTCTTCTTGTCCAATCCTGTATGTTTCATATCGCTGTTAACTCTGCTTAAAATATACTGTCTTCATTCGCCAGGTATCTTTGTATGTTTGAACAATTGCCGAACAGATGGTATACTAGTTAGGTCGCCGAATGCAATACCGAAAAGCCCGGGTTCGAATGCCGGAGAAGGCATGATTGTAACTGTCCGTCCCTTCACAGGAAGTAACTGTGGCCGCCTATTAGGTGCCTCCACAGTAAAATAGCCACCACTTCCGGCGTTAGGAGTGGCCAATATCGAAAAAAGACTAGAGCGCGCCGTTCGATGAAAAAAGGTGTTTGAATAATTTTGTTACCCTTTTGTGGACATCAGCACAGCCTATATTACCTTCGATTTTAGAGCCATTTGTAAAGGCTACGTCATCTGATTATAGAGTTATTAACAGATTAACAGTGAAGATGATTTTTCTCACTTATGTGGCTATTATATATGAAATCCTGGTTACAAAGAAGACTGGATTGAAACTGTCACTAAACACGTTTTTCAAGATATTTAAGTTGTAGGATTTGTGTTACTGTTGCTTCAACTTACGCTTTGATATGCAACGGCATTACACCTGTTAGTATTTGTAATGCGGAGCTGGAGGTAATTCTGTACATTGATATACTAAGAGGAATGATCTTTCTATATTGTTAATGAGTAGTTTGTAATGCGGAGCTGGAGGTAATTCTGTACATTGATATACTAAGAGGAATGATCTTTCTATATTATTAATGAGTAGTTTTTCCTTTTCTGTCATAGAAATTGTCTAAGCTGTTGCTACGAAAGTGATATTTCTCTATTACTATGTGAGGTTTTACTTATTTAATTCCAAAGTTCGATCTTAGAACCCCACGAACACTAACAAGCGAATAATCGCTTAAGTGTGAGAACAAACACGTAAGACTTAAGAAGGGTTAACTACCCTTTATTTCCCAGAATAAATACAATCAACTCCTAACTCGGAGTATACGCAAAGACTCCACTTGGGCTTGAACTTAAATAATTATGAATTTAAACTAAACTAAGCTTAACTAAAGCTATCTGAAAGATATAGCTGAAGCTATCAGGTTTCTAAGTAGTTGGCCCCTAAGTATTAATTAAATAGGCGAAGCCAAGCAAGGGCCTAAATTATGGCCAAGTGTAGTAGCTAAGAGAGAAAGTAGCCAAAAGGCAAACGCGCGCTAGTCAGGGAATCAGACTGTCTCGAAGTCGGCGAAACATCGACTTAAATAGTACTCTTACTCATTTGCATTAACTATGTTTCTGAAATTACATTCTGGTCAGAAACTGTAAGCTAAAATTAGAATAGATAGAAAAGTTGCATAACTTAAAATAACTGTTAATAAAATTAGGATAAACCTTACAATTATGCTATAAATAATTCTTAATTGTAATTAATAAACCCCAGTTTGAATCCAGCATTCTTCGGAAACTTGTGGCTATGAAATTAACTTTCTTTTCGAGGTGGGGTTCCTTAAGAGAAAAATATAAGGAAACTTATAGTTGATTATCAAATTATTTATTTCATTACAAATCTTGGATGTTTTTCCAATTTATGATTGCAATTTTGACGTTGTAGGGAATGGAACTGTTTGAGAGTTTACTTCGGAAGTGATTAATTTTAATTATCAGCAAGAGTTATTGGAGATATTCATTGGCTGTTGTTTCGCAAGATGTCTAGGTTGCAACCATTAACAAAAATTCAGTATCATCCTCTGCATATGAAGATCATACTTGTGATATAATAAAACTAAATGCTAAATTCCAGAAATCTGCATTCAGGCATTCTCGTTGAAGATAACCCCTTTATTGTTGTCTTATAATGGAATTACTATTGAACTAGATGAAGTTTATTTTTGAAATAAATATCAAATGGAATAAGTTGGATAGGCATTTGACATTCCTGAGAGTATCTAAGAAAATCTGCGCACCACTAAGAATCGAATTAATTATTTAAGTCATTTTACAGTTTCTTCGAGATGATAAATTGCGAACACGACAGAGGATCTAGGTTGGAAGCCACTGAATTGGTTCAGGGGATAAAAATGATAGCTTTACGATCTTTTACTTTGTTACAAAATCCCTTCAAGTAATTTCCCTACTGATGACAAGAGCTTTATAGGACAACATTTTTCGGAGTTGGAATAGCTCTTCTTTGCAAAAAGTGCTATTTGGCCAATTTTTAGCCAATTTGGAGAAACGGAAAGCTGTAAGAATTTATCGTACAAATTTCGGAAAATAGGATAGTAGATTTTGTGCAGTGATTTGGTTATAATTTGTTATCGCTTGAATCAGTTTCTGGCACTTTTTCTTGCTTGAGTATTATTAAGTAACGTCGTTCTGGAATATTTAAGCGTCTTTTTTAGTACTCAGGATAGAGGAGTCGTTATGTATAATCTGTGTCACCTTCTTCTGAATAAGTAAGGAACACTGCATTTAGAATTTATTCTGTTAACGTCTTTGTTGCGTCCATGAGGTGCATAAGCCGAAGTCTTGAATGAGGAACCGAATGTGAGTGGAATGGAAGATTTTGTTTGCGGCAATTTTATATATGATACCATATTCTTCTTCATTATTATTTAATCAGTTTTACCAGTTTTTAGTTTAACTTTTCATATTTCTCTTTTACAGACTCTACGCTCCTTATGTTACTAACGCAAAATTTCTTGAGACCATCTTCGTTCGTTGCTGAATTTAATTTTCTTCTTATTTTGCAGGAGTTTTAAGTTTTTGTGTGAATAGCAGTCACATGATGATGGCCGAAAAATTCGAAGTAAGACTTAACACGTATAATGGGACAAGGTCTCATTGCATTCCGAATTTTACGTTTAAAAAACTGAAGGAAAACAAAAAACAGAAGAAATATATACTAAAGATTGAAAAAGATTAGACTAAAACTCACAAAAAATGCAAACGATGCACACTAAACTTCACTTAGTAGGCTATTACGAGCTGCACTATAGAAAATAATCGATGATAAAAACATTTTTAGCAAAAAGACAAATAAAACAAAACACAACCGAAAGAAATGCATACAACAAAAAAGGTCATCATGAGAGAGAAAAGATATAGAATTTTGTAAGAATACATTAAATTTCTCTCGAGCGGTCATGCAAAAGAATGGTAAAATCCATAAGAAAATATTTGAAGACTATCTTTAAACGGGGAAAGGGGAGTATAGAATATCGTATCATTTTCGTTCCCTTCTATTCAAAGAGAATATTTAACAGCTATATTGGTAATAAATAGTCTAAATAAATAATCAAATAGAATAAAGAAATAAATTTTTTATCTACATCAAAATTTCAAAATTTTCTAAATTCGTTTTCACTACAGTTGATAAATGTATAAAATATTCAAAAGTACTATCGCTATCAAATGTGGAGAAAAATGCATTATAGAGGTAAATTTATTAGAAAAACGTAAGTAATTATTGAGAATAATTTTTAACCATGGTTATTAAAGATAATTCTTGAGCTACTGGAATATGATAATCAGCAGTTCATAAAAATCAATTCATCTTTATGGAAGCCCTATGATGACGTAATTAGTTGCGTGAATGCGGTGAATTTAACTGATGGGAAAATATTTGTTCCATGTCAGTTAGGATGCACACTGCGCAAAAAAAAAAATGGGACAGTTTTATATCTTCCGTTATACTGGGCCGGGTTGACGAAATTCAACTTGCGTTTTTCATGTCTCGAAAGCGCTACTTATAATATGTATTAGATTTATATATAGCGTTGTTCTAATACAGGTATTTTGACACAAAATCGGACTTTTTCTGAAATGGCCTGTCAATTTTTTTCCATATTTCGATTCTAGGACTCAAATTATGCCAAACTGCCAGATTTTGTGAAAATCGAAAGATTAGTTTTTAAAACATTAGCTCTCAAAATTTTAGCTCTTCAATGTCAATTGAATTTGATATATATTTATTAATATCTCTTTTTTTTTATTAAACTTACTTGATTCATCCTTTCACATTTCGAAATTTACGTTCATTCCAAATAAAATTCTCCCCTTTTTTATGATTTATTTTTAAAATTTGTATTTTTAAATAATTTTTATAAATTTGTCGAAAACAATTTTGAATTATAATCTGTAAACGTTTTACCATCATCTTAAAGTAGATGTATTTCCAAGCATACCTTCAAAAAATTACATATTTTTATCCAAAAGTTCCGAAGATATACGTGAATTTATACATTGGCGCGTTTTGAAATTTGGCATATTTGATGAAAGCGACATTAACATCAAATGTGGTTTAGACACTTTGTTAAAATCATTTGAAAATAGGAATTGTGTGACTTTTATTCCGCTCCTGCACAGTGGAATGGAAAGGAAAATAGGTTGCCATATATTAAGAAGTTCGTCAAGTGAATTATTCTTGGCATAAGAAAAACTGTCCAAAGAGTTCGCGAGGCAGTTTTCGTTCCAGAACTGCAACAGTTTACTAGGGCGTATGTCCAGTCATGCCCAATATGTCAATTAAATAATTATGTTAATTTTCGCCCTGCCGGATTCCTAAATAGTATTAAATCAGAATTCCCAAATCAAATAATAGGCATCGATTTATTGGGACCTTACCCTAGAAGTAAAGTTAACAAAAGCCGATATCTTTTAGTTATAGTGGACCATTTTAGCAAATGTTTAGAGTTGATTCCGTTAAAACGCGCGTCTTCAAAAATTGTAGCAGATTCAATTCTAAATAAGTATATTTTAAAATACGGGGCGCCCGTATTTTAAAAAGTTATTTCCGATAATGATCCCCAGTTTGTTAGTAATATTTTTGAGGAAATGTGTGCAAAACTGGGCATACGTCATCTAAAGATGGTTCAATTCTTCTACACTTAAAGTGTAGAAGAATGCATTGGTAAAATTAGTGCAAAGCAATGAATTTTCTGAAGAAATTTCTGGTTTAAAGAGAAAAACGATTGTAAGAGTAGTAAATTAAGTAATCTGAAACCCGTTTTAGATAAGAATGATATCCTTCGTGAAGGTGGATGTTTGCAAAATGCAGAGTTTGATCAAAACAAAAAGCATCCCAAACTTTTGCCTTCTAGGTACAAACTTACTAAACTTATTATGGAATCCCTGCATAGGAGATATTTATATATAGGTCCTCAAACGTTATTACATTGCGTGAGGCAGAAATTTAGGTCGAAAAATTGTAAATGAGTGTATAACGTGCTTTAAAAATAAGTCCAGATCTTCTAAGCAACTTTTGGGAAACTTGCCTACAGAGAGAGTTAATCCTAGTCCTCCATTTTATAATTGTGGAATTGACTTCTGTGGCTCATTTTTGATTAAATACAAGGGTCAACGCAAGGGCATATTTCAAAAATATTATGTCTCAATCTTTATATGCTTTGCCACTAAAGCTATTCATTTAGAATTAGTAACAGACTTATCTACAGCAGCTTTAAAACGCTTCTTTGCAAGACGAGGAAATTTTTCTTGTTTATATTCGGATAATGCTCGTAACTTTGTTGGCGCAAATTCAGAAATAAAGAGGTTGCATAATCTATGATTCCCCATGAAACGTTAACTAATTATCTATGTTCAGAAAAAATTAATTGGAAGTTTATTCCTCCAAGATCTCCAAATTTCGGTGGACTATGTGAATCTGGAGGGAAATCTTTTAAATACCATTTAAAACGTGCTGTAGGCTGAGCCACACTTGCGTTTGAAGAATTTTTTACTATAACCACAGAAATAGAAGGCATACCCTTGTACCAATGTCAACAGATTCTAATGATTATTCAGTTTTAACACCTGGACATTTCTTAATAGGCCGTCCCTTACTGTCTATTCCTGACCCCAATGTAACTGACATTTCAGTTAGTTCTTTATCCAGAAACGAACAAAGAACAACCAAATTCGTGCAATTAGTGGGGAAAAATTGGTCCCGTGATTATTTGAATCACTTGCAATTAAGAAACAAATGGAAATTTTCAAAGGAGAATGTTAGTCCAAACAATATGGTCTTATTGAAGGATACTAATTTGCCTCATGTAAATGGTAGCTAGGTCGTATACAAGAGGTAAAGGGATCAGACGGAAAGGTTCGATTAGTGTTAGTAAAAACATCTGAAGGCTGTTTTAAAAGATGTATGAGCCAGATTTGTTTGCTTCCGATGAATGATTGAATTTCCACTTTGCATTGATTGTAATAGTGTCATTGCTTCTGTATATGTTTATTTTTGTACATATTTGACTTTAACTTAATCTCTCATTGTTTAAAAAAGTGTATTTCTTTTTCAATTGTATTCATGTTGAATTGTAAACGTAAAATTGAAATTGAGATTTCAACGTGGAGTGTATATGTTACGTCATTAGGTACACCTAGCCCTCTAACGGCACTTCTTGTGTATACTTAGAAGAATAAAATTATTTATTAGCGGAATACAGTCCAGCTGTCTTGGAACTGCATTGACCCGTTACTATTCTTTATTTGCTGACAACAGCTGTGGCATTTATAAATTGGAACCTTTTTCCATTTGCATCATTATTATCAATGTTTACGTAGGTTTCGGTAAATATTTAGTAAATAAAATTTTGAATTTGACTTGAAAAAATCTGATGTTTACACCACGACTTCCTTGTTGTTAGAATGGCTGTTGGGAAGGTCACGGTATCAAAAGTTAAAATTAAGTGTGACTGTGATAATAAGCTAAGAGCACTAAAAAGTGATGAAAAATTTTACCCTTGAAAGGTTAGCTAAAATTCCGTTATGACAGCAATATCCCATAAAATAAACTTATGCATGCAAGATTAGACATGTGACCTAGCATAGGAATATTAATTAAGCAACTTACCCAGAATTAGAAAAGCCAAATGCAGAGTGATGGCAGTCTATAATTACATGTGACATCAATTTTATTTCTTATTTACAAGCATGATTATTTTCTTGAATAAATATCAGTAGAACACAAATAAATTCGCCAGATTTACAAACCCATTTCTCTGATGAATACACATTGTCGTAATCAGATCTACATAAAAAAAACCTTACACGTGACATGAATTAGATGACCTCACTACTGTAGACACAAAATCAACACAAATTAATCTGTAAGCATCCGTTTACAAAAAAAGTTCTGAGAACGCAAATCCATGAAACATTTTCGAAGAGCACCAGTTCTGCCGGAGACTATAGTCATTTACTTGAAACGATAGTAAAACTCGTTAAAGCAAACATTTCTCCGAAGAACCACGTTGTCGAAGAAATAGAAGTTTAGCGAAACTATCTTCAATAATCAGGATTTGAAAAGAATCTTACAGTTGTCCAGCTCGTCTATGTACATGTCACGAAATTCCGCATGGCGTAAAAAATGGTAACAGGAGAGAACAAACATCACAGCATCAGCATCGCGGTAGGAGAAGAAACAGGGTGAAAAACTCATCATACACCTCGGAGCTCCAAGCGCAGAAGAAGGACGAAGACCGGTTTGGAAAATCCCTTCAAAGGTTGCCTTGATTCAATGACGATTAAACACGATGTGGAAATACAGAATGCAGGCTTGCTTGCACATTTGTATGGAATAATTAATTATACGCAATTTTCCTGCATTTCATGTAAACATACGGAATTAAAAGTTAAGGAATTTTGAATAAAATCTACTTCGTCGATAGCGCATAAACCACAATAAAATAAATGCACTCTTTAAAGTTCACTATATTTATTCACCATAGCCACACTTCGGCGCTAGGTTCACTTAACAGCGTTACATCTCATCATTTTATACACTCACGTTTGTGAAAATTGCAACACCAAGAAGGAATCGTCATAATTGAATGCAATTTAATACACAGTTGAGTGGTAGTGGTACAAATAAATGATTAAATGTTCAAAGCAAACAAACAAGAACAAGAGATCAGAATCAGTATTTTGTGTGGCCACCACGCGCCGCAATAAGTGCTGCTACACGACGTGGCATGGAGTCAAACAAAGTTTGAATGTCTGACTGAGGAAGAGCATTCCATATCGTTTGTACGCGTACCCAAAGTTCGTCTGCAGACGCAACAGGACGAGGATCACGAGCAAGACGCCGACCAATGACATCCCACACATGTTCAATTGGCGACATATCCGGGGAACACGCAGGCCAAGGAAGAAGCTGTACCTGCTGCGCTGCAAAGAAGGATTTAACAATCCGAGCAGTATGAGGGCGGGCATTGTCCTGTTGAAATACAGCGCCTGGCAAGCTTTGAAGGAAGGGAACAGCTTCGGGCTGTAGAACTTCACGGATATACCGGTTGCTGTTCAGATTGCCCACAATTCGTAGCAATTGAGATCGTCTATGATATGCTATGGCGCCCCAGACCATAACTCCGGGTGTTCGTCCACTGTGGCGTTCGATAATGCACTCCGGAAGGTGGCGTTCACCGGCATAGCGTCTGACACGAATGCGGCCATCATGGTACCACAAATTAAAGCGGGATTCGTCAGAAAACACGACATGCTGCCAATCAGCACGCCAGTCTCTATGCTGATTGGCCCATTGTAGCCGCAGGCGGCGATGGTCGTGCGTTAGGGGGATCCTGTATAAAGGAGTCCGTGCGCGCAGTCCACACTGCAGCAGACGTCTACGAATTGATGAAGCACACAATGAAACACCTGTAGCTATTGACCACAGTGCTGCCAATTGTCTAGAGGAAGCTGTACGGTCCGTCCGCGCCATGCGGACCAGGTGTCTATCATCGCGAGCTGACGTCACATTTCGGGGTCCACTCCCGGATTTCCGAGTTGTCCGACACTCGTCCGTCCACTGCTTCCAAACGCGCATCACTGTGCTGCTGTTACGCTGCACACGAGAGGCTACTGCACGATACGACAATCCAGCTTAACGAAGGCCGATGATTCTCCCTCGTTCAAACTCTGTAAGTTGTTCAAATCTCGCTCTCTTTCGTCGACGAGGCATAAGTACAGATTGAGTTAACGTTTACCACTAGCAGATAACCACCGATAACCATACACGCCTCGCTACAGCCGTCTATTTATTCGGATCCACCAGCCGTTCAGAGGGCGCTGCTCAGCATACGCATGCGCTACGGATTTGCAATTCTAATCATTTGCATATCATGCGCTACTTTGCATTTCCTGAAAATTTCAGCTCACTCGCGTAAGTCCTTCATGGTGTTGCAATTTTCACAAACGTGAGTGTAACTCAGAGTGACCAAAAATTATAGCATCTGAAGAACTGCCCCAAGTTCTATTCAAATACTATAAGTAATCTAAAACGATGTATAAAAGAAATTAAACAAATAAAAAGAAACAGTTTTTCAGAGACGATTCAGCGCCGCTTGCCTAATGCGTACGCCCTACTAATAAATTCAGTTCTCACTTAACTTTCAAAATACATAAAAATTCAAAATATTTTCATTAAAAACTGAAAGATATAGAAAAATATAAAACACCAAATACAGTTAAAACAATTTAAAAACAATTTTTATAATTTGCACAGAAAACCCAGCTAATAACCTAAATGATGATTCCAGAATGAATCAAACATAATTTAATTCGCATTAATAAAAGAAGACGTTACTTTGTTGTTGCAAAGCTTAGTTTCTCTAGATTGGCAGCAAATCCACTATTCCGCTAAGCTTCAAATGTAAACAAATATGGCCGCTATCATAACCAAAAATTAGGCTTAGGCGCAGTTAAAAAACTTTTAAATTCCACAATTATTGCATTCAGGTTAACTAGGGGCAAAAACATCTTTACCGAAAGATAAGAACAACATAATTCAATCATTTTTAAAACAAAAAATGTACAGTTTACAAGCTTATCAGAATAAAGAAACCAAGCTCATTGAGCCGAATAACAGAGTGGATATAGATATATATACATATATTTATATACTTTTGGTGCGATCGATCGCAGCCAAAACTCGAGGTGCACATCTACATGTTATAGCAGCCCTATATACAAAATTTCAACGCTCTGAGGCTACTCCTTTTTAACTTATGCGAGATACATACATACATACGTACGTACGTACCCACAGACGCTACGAAAAACTCTCTTTAGAATCCATTTTAAATCAATTTTATAATTATTTGAGAGGTAAAGAGTTCTTTATTCTGTCTTTACGTAGGGATGTCACTCAAAAACATCTTTAAATCTCATTCGATAGCGGTCAAAATAGATATTTTCGTTGAAATATGATACCCGAAATTTTTCGCGATTGCAATACTTCCTTTTTACTTCGTACAAGAAAATAAAAACGTTTCATTTTGGCAAAAATAAAGTCGCAAACAAGTGCATTTGGCCTGCATGCGATTTGAGTGTGAGACCATTGGTTTCAAATGCGATTCTTCCGATATGATCGAATACAAATTTTGTTACTGAATTTGCGGACATAGTGTTTAGTTTTGAACTTAAAAGATTAAAAGAGAAACTTTGTCCACCTCCTCTTTTGAATTTCCTTGAAATAACAGCAAGACACCAAAGACATTGTTTCCTATTTGTTTTCATGCAGTCATCAGTACAGTAAATGCAAGCTTAAACAGAAATTGATCAGTTAAATATTATTATTAAAATTTGATTTGAGATAGTTATGCAATATACATATATACACTCTGTCACAAAAATAATATATATTGTTGCGTGCGTACGGTTCGTAATGAATTGAATGCACAAGTCGTTAAAAAGTTAATAAAATTTATTCTTTTCACAAGAAATAAAGCAAATACTGAAATATTTCCTGAGAGGTATTCGTACAGTATCACACTATCTGAAACAAAACGCAATTAAAAATAGAGAAAGTTAATCCCATCTCACAGCGAATTCGCTACAATCAATAACATCATCAGGTAAACAAACAGTTCCCTTAAAACAGCAGCAACTGCAACTGAGATGAGGTGTTTCAATTCGGCTTTTATAAGCTTTTAATTATTTACTAGAAGATTCTGGTAAAACCTCGATTTTGTGGATGGCAACAGCAATTACGCCATATTTATTTATTAAATATTAAATGCATGCGCTCTTTTATTTTTACATTTAAGACGTAGCTTTCTCTTCAAAAATCGTCTGCATTGCACGGTAAAATAAAGCAGTTTTAAGTAAATAGTTAAATAAATACGAAATTCATAACACTGCCCCCTTCCCAAGGACTGCATGTCCCGGGCAGTACAATCCTTCGACAGGAAGCCAAACTTACAACTGAGGCATCAATGCAATAATAAACATTACGTTACAATAACAAAATAAACAATTATTGCAATAAGTAACTTCCAGCATATCAAATAGTATCAAATACAAATACTATCAAATATTAAATACAAATCAAATACAAAAAGGACCATGGTCTTATATTATTTACATTACTATTTACAATTATATACACTACGTACTATGGCCATAGTAAGGAACTAACCTGTCGTAATTAACGACTTTAGGCTTAGAGTTCGATGACTTACGAATCCGAACCACGACGTCGTTCAACTTGTTTTGGACTGTGTAAGGACCATCATAAGGTGACTGTAGTTTCGGAGAAAGTCCTTTTCTACGAGTTGGATTCAATAACCACACCTTGTCTCCTTCGTTGAAACGATGTCCAGTTGCTCTCGTGTCGTAGCTGGTCTTTATCCTCTCCGTCGCCAAGTTGACTCCCTCTCGTGCAAAGTAGTGCATCACTTTAGACCAGGCCTGGAGATCTTGAATGTATTCCTCAGGCGATGAAGGCACATCCGGAAGGAGACCAAACAAAAGATCAGATAGTAGACGAAGGTCACGACCGAAGAGCATCTGAGATGGGGAATAGCCAGTAATCTCGTGGACAGCACTGCGGTAAGCCAGTAAAAATAGTCGCAACTTCTTGTTCCAGTCCTGTTGGTTTCTGGAAAGCACTAATGAGAGGTTATTGAGGATGGTTCGATTGAACCTCTCTACCATACCGTCCGACTGGGGATATAAAGGCTTCGTTTGGATTTTGTCAATGCCGAGTAGCTTGCAGAGTTCTTTGATTGCAGCAGAAGTAAAATTCGTTCCCTGATCGGAACGTAACTGAAGAGGCACTCCGAACCTGGAAATCCAATGCTGTATCATCATCTCTGCACAGCCTCTTGATCAGGAATAGGATACGCTTCAGGCCACTTGGTGAAGTTAACAATGGCAATGAGGATGTATTTGTTGCCATCAGCAGTTCGTGGCAGATGTCCTAAGATGTCAAAGGCGATACGTTCAAAAGGTGTTCCTACATTGTAACATTGTAGCTTCCCTCGGCTGCATTTCTTCGGCCCTTTCCGACTTGCACAGGCATCGCAAAATCGGCACCACTTTTGCACGTCATCCTTTGCATTATTCCAGTATAAACGCTCCCGAACTTTCTGCAAGGTCTTCATTATTGCGAAGTGGCCTCCTGCAGGGCTCCTATGTAGTTATTTAAGGACGTCCGGGATAAGGGATCTTCGGAGTAACAGCAGCCATCGAGATGTCTTTCCATCATCCGATTCGAATGTCCGGTATAAGATGCTGTTTCGAATATGGAGTGAGTCCCAGAGAGACCAATATTGTTTTGTCGTCAGACTATAGCTCGAAAGTCCTGCCAGGTAGGTTTTCTGTTTGAGGTCTCCATTAAATCAATTATGAGTTCAATGTCACGGTCTTCCAGCTGGTGTTTCCTGATTTCCTTGTCACTCCATGGGTCTGGATCAGCCGACGTTGATGTAATTTGTCGTGCGACTGGATTAAGCAGCTGGTATTTAGCTTCGACCCTGGAACAATATCGGCAGTTTTCTGGGCAAGGTCTTCTAAACAAGGTGTCAGCGTTTCCGTGCGATTATCCCTTGCGATGACGGATAGTGATGTCATATTCCTGGAGTCTCTGTATCCATCTGGCTATCTGACCTTCAGGATTCTTGAAATTTAAAAGCCAGGCCAATGATGCATGATCCGTTCGGAGCAGGAATTTTCTGCCGTATAGATAATGATGGAAATGTTCTACGGCTTTGACCATGGCGAGCAACTCTTTCCTGATGGCACAGTAATTCCTTTGTGATTTAAACAGGCACTTGATCCAGTAAGCCACTACACCTTCCTGACCTTCTATTTCTTGTGACAAAACAGCGCTGACACTTTCATTACTCGCGTCCGTGTCGAGAATAAATGGTTTGCCGAGTATATGATCCATATAAAAATCCGTAGATGTGACAGCAGCGACCCTGGGAAAATGGTTCTGTTCGTCAGCTGCCAATGCCTTTAGAGTTCTCATAGCTAAGAATGGCGCGCTTGTAGTACCATATGTTACCGTTCGTAACCTATAAACTTGAACTGGTGCCTCGCGGCTTGGCTTCCAAACAATTCGCTGTAAATCTCTGTGCGATGGATGTATTTGTCGACACAGCTGTTTAATATCGTTACTGAAGGCAAAGCGATGTTTCCTAAATCTGGAAACTAAAAAAAGACCTTGAATTGTACCTCCGTTCAATACAATTGAATTTAGCGAATATACACTGGATGATTTACACGATGCATCGAAAACAACTCTTAATCGAGTTGAGGTTTTCTGCGGACGATATACTGCGTGATGGGGAATGTAGTAACACGTATCACAGTTATCAACAGGCATAACAGGTTCCATGTAATTTAAGCTTAAATATTCGTTCATAAATTCCTTATACAAATTAGCCATAGTCTTATTAGCATCAAGACGCTTCCAAATTGTGTTCAGTCTCTTGATAGGAATTTCTTTAGATGACCCAGCATAGAAGTGGCATCATCCTTCATAAGTAATTTTACTATGTATCTACCTCTTTCATCAAGCCAGAGGGTTTCATTAAAATACTCTTCGCAAAATACTTCTTCCTCATTCTTTACCACTTCATTACCATCTCCTGAGAAGGATTCTAATTCGAAAAACTTCTTAATTGCATTATCAAGATTTGATTCATTTATCAAAAAAGAGGGATTGATTATTAATAGTCGGTAAGACGCCTGTCATTAAATAACCAAATTCTGTGTTTTGCAATATTATGTTTCCATTGAGCGCTTGAACTCTACCTTCGTTCAAGATGGTAAAGAATAATTCATTTCCTATTAATATATTGATTTTACCTGGTGTATGGAAGTTAGGTAATGCTAATTTAATGTTTTGCGGTATCGCTAGATTAGAAATATCCAGTTTTGTTGAAGGAATTACATCTGTTATTTATTTTCGGAATAATACATAATTCTAAATTATGAGAAAAGGTCTCCGTTTCGTTCGAAATATGGGCGAAAGTCTTCGCCTTGACAGAATGAGCTAATCCACTTATTCTCGAAATGTGCGTTCGAATGGGTTTAGTTTTCAAACCCAAAAATTCTGCGCATTCTTTCGTGATAAGATTCATTTGCGAACCAGAGTCCAGTTGTTCTGCAGCGCTGTCCGAACACATTCATCACATAAGTAATCACAGTACTCAGGAGAACAGTTTCTCGCCCCGGAAGTGGCTGCAAGGCTATGTACTTCTTGCTGTATGTCACCCGACGCTTCTTCGGAGGGGCTTGTTTTCTCCTGGTTTGACGAAAGGCAACGAGTGTCCGTTGGACATTAAGAGTCATTGTCCCTATGGAGAAGGGAATGATGTTTGCGGGAGCAGCGGCTGCTCGAAAAGTTTGAATTACATTCTCCGTCCAGATAAGTTTACCTTCGAGTTGTTAAGCCAAATCTTTTCGGATGATGGTAACACTTGCTCCCGTGTGGACCGTCATATTACAAGGAACTCCATTGATTTGTACCATGATAAAATGCCCGTTACTGCCGCCACTCACTGCAGAAATCTGAAGCGCTTTAAACTGCGCTTTTAATTATCTGGCAACCTCCGCCCCTGAGATGGCCACGAATTAGTTTCCCTGCTTCTTAATAGGCGCGGTCTTAACATCCGTGCCCTGGGAATCCTTCTTCGAATGTGCCCTTTAGCACCGCAGTTCCTGCATTTTATGGTTGGTTTCTTGTCACCAATATTCCGTGTCAAGGCATTCACTTTTCTGGTTAAATCGTCTAGGCGAGCAGTCATTTGATCCATTAGTTCTTGTACGTGAGCAACTCTGATTGGGTGGCGGTCTCTACGAGTGGCTTACTGTGCTTTCTCGAATTTCATGGCGTACACTAGAGCGCTTTTTAAGTCCTTGACATCAGCCATTCGCTGTGCTTTCTGTATTTCAGGATTCCGGATGTCGTCGATGAAGTATTGCAGGGATAGGATTTCCCTTGTTTCTGTCGGGCAGTCCGAAAAGGCGAGGTGGGACAACCTTTCAACATCCGTGGCAAGCTTCTGGAGTGTTTCCGTACGCTTCTGTTGAGGGGATTTTAACTGAAGCCTACTGTAATCTTTTAAACACTTCTCTCGAAAACGCAGCTCCAAAGCGCCGGACAGAGCTTTGAAATCTAGCCTTTTGTTTTCGGGAAGAGTCTGAAGGATCTGTTCACAGAGAAGCGGCAAGATGACTCGTCTTTTGCCTGGGAATCCCATCCATTTGCTTCTACAACTATAGAAAATTGTGTCTTATATACTTGCCAAGAGGTCTTCCCATCGTATGTGGATAACTTCAGAGACGGACGAGCAGGCATGGATAAAAATTTGAAACCATCAGTATTGCTTCTTGCAGTCGCTACGAATATTTTTAAGATATAAACTTCTTTGGCGACTGCAGAAACCTTGTTCTCAATTTGTTGCTCCACCGCAGAAACTCTTTCTTGAATTTCTCCAACTCTATTTTCGACCGAGTTTATTCTTCCTTCCATAGACTCGAATTTGCTTTTTATTACGCATGAAATTTCTTTTTTCATTTCCTCTTGGCCTGCTTCAATCTTTTCTTGAACACCCTTCATCTCTTCTTTAACAGGCGTTTCGATCTTTTCTTGAACGGCTTTCATCTCCTCTTTGACGGAAAATTGACCAGCTTCCATCTCTTCTTTAATAGAATCTTTCATCTCGTCTTGAAATGCAGCAAAGGCTGCCATAAATTACCTTAATTGTTCTTCCATTGCTCTAGTTAATGACATTCAAAACCCCACTTCTGACACCAAAAATTATTGCGTGCGTACGGGTTCGTAATGGATTGCATGCACAAGTCGTTAAAAAGGTAATTCTTTTCACCAGAAATAAAACAAAATACTGAAATATTTCCTGAGAGATATTCGTACAATATCACACTATCCCAAACTTTAAACAAAACGCAATTAAAAACAGAGAAAGTTAATCCAATCTCACAACGAATTCGCTACAATCAATAACAGCATCAGGTAAACAAACAGTTCGCTTAAAACAGCAACTACAACTGAGGTAATGTGTTTCAATTCGGCTTTTATAAGGTTTTAATTATTTACTAGAAGATTCTGGTAAAACCTCGATTTTTGTGGATGGCAACAGCAATTACGCGATATTTATTTATTAAATATTAAATGCATGCGCTCTTTTATTTTTACATTTCCGACGTAACTTTCTCTTCAAAAATCGTCTACGTTGCAATGGAAAATAGAGCAATTTTAATTGCAATTCTAAATAAATAGTTAAATAAATATTAAATCCGTAACTATATGCATGCACCCAGAAGGAAACGAACTACTGTAACGAAACTTAACATGTATACAGTACAAAAAGCGATAAACAAATGATTAGAGGTTCAGAACAAAAGATCGTTTTACTAAGATTATGGCATGAAATACTCTACAAATCAATAAGTAGTATAGCCACCTCTGGCAGCTATACAAGCCATAACACGGTATGTTAGGTTACCTATGATCCCCTGGGGAAAATCATAATATAATCTTTGCAAGCGGGCCAGTTAATTCACGAGTATTCCAGGACGGCTGCACTTGCCTTCCAAGCATGTTCCAAACATGCTGTATTAGGAAGATGTCTGACGACAGGCAGGCTGGGAGCACGTCCTGTCCTTGAATATATTGTTAGGAGAGTAGTACAGTGTGAGGACGAGCGTTGTCTTTCTGATAAATGGCGCCTGAGCGAATTGATAGCATTGGCAGTACAACCGGCGTTAAAATGTCGTCCATGTAACTGCGAGCAGCCATAGTGCCTTCAAGGACGACTAGAGGTGATGGTGTGTCCCAACAAATCGCTCTCCACACAGTCCCCTTGTGTAATCGCTGAATGCTGCTCCACAACAAATGCCGGATCGGACTGCTGGGTTGGCAGCCTTCAAACGCGTATGCGTTGGTCACCAGCACTGAGAATGAATCGGGATTTATCACTGAAGATCATACGCCTCACTCGATCGCACTTCAGCTTGCCCGAGTTCGGCAAAAATCCAACAAACATTGCTTTTGATGTGATAGGCGTCTTAATGGACGTCGCCAGCATATACCAACATCGGTCAGTCGTCTCCGAATATGCCTATTCAACCAACCTGTTTCTCTGAGGCCTACTATACGCCCCTTCTCAAAATCCGACAACTGTTCGTACTGCCGCCGGTTATGTCTCAGAGGCATTTCTAGTCGTAATACCGTCCATCCAAGTCGACAGATTCGTTTGAATAGGTACAAGCAATCATGTTTAAAAAATTTTCCCAGCTACACGTCTCATAAGCGCATAGCGAGCTTACACACTTGTCTTATCAGGGTCGAAATTTAAATTATTTGCATATCGCTTACTAGACTACATTCCTGCCGAGTTTCGTAATTGTGGCTGGATTTCTTTCAGGGCGGATATATTTTTTGTGACACAGTATACATATATATAAAATTAAGATAAAATAATTTGTAATAGCTTTTACTGCATTACAAATCCCCTTACATTACGGCTAATTTTTTCTATTTAATTGGTTTGGATTTAAATATAAAGAAAATATGTGTTGGTTTAACATATTAGTATTAGCAGTCCCTTCTATGCAGTCTGGGCAAATTGATAACAACAATGTTCCAAACTCTCTTTCTCAGTAAAGGAGATTATAAATAAATATCCATAATGAATACACAAATAAAAGAAATGCAACACATACTCTAAACATTCAAATCTTCATTTTAATAATTTTAAAGAACTTTTCATACAGATATTATTTCAGTGATATCACACTAAAGTAAATCTTATAGCAAATGATTGCATAATATTTCGATAAATGGGAACATGCAAAACATTACAAAGAAAAATGAAGTTGAAAATACTTCATGGATTACAAGGACCACTTAAATTTCATATTAATGAAATAGTTCAAATAAAATTCTGAAGAATGCAGTGAGCTGTCCACTTTCTTCTAATACTTTTTCTATCAAAGATTTTTAACTGAAAACAAAAACATGTTAATTATTGCTTTACTAGTGGTGCAAATATAACAATAACTGAAATCCCATTCCGAATATTTACTCAACATACAACTGCAATCATTTTATAACATTCCACACACATATAACATACAGATCACTCATGTTAAAGTGTATTTTTAAAACGAGATTAAATAGCATAGGTTCCAGTATTTTACTGAACTTATCAAACAAATTAAGTAAGCTTTTTTTATACCATGTCATGGAATAACAAAAACAAAACAGTTAAATTTAATAGCTGCACCAGAATATACTTTTAAGTCAAAATGTAAGGCAATGCTTAAAAGTTACTTCAGTTAACAAAAAACAAACATGCATATAAAATAGAAAAGCCTGTGTATGCTTTAATTGCACATAAAATGTATCTTTGGTTATAAATTAACTCTGACTAGATTAATAAATGGTTAACAACTAACTAGAAAAAACAAGTTAAATGTTTGGAATGTTGACTGACTGCCTTCTTTCAATCTACTTATCAAAGAAATACATATTTACAATTTTGTTATTAAATGGAACACAGAGCATATTAACATTACATAAAATTTATAAGGCATTACTATTTGCTGAACTTTGCAACGTAAGGCTATATATAGGCTTTAGAAACACACCCAAACATTTAAGAAATTATTAAAAAATTAAAGTAAAATTGAACACACATGAAAAAATATTACAAAAAGGAAAAATTAAAGATATATTGTAATGAAAATGACTTGATAAAACATGCATATTTGTCAAAAAAATTTTACTTCAAAAACTACATGCTTAAAATATATATATTTATTTATTAAATATATTAGATATATATGCTCTTTTATTAGTTTTGAAATATATATTACAAAATGAATTGTTAATTATGCATTACACATGTTAAAGTATTTTATTATTTTCAAAACTGATTATTTTATTACTTAATTTTTTTGTATGTATGTACACAAAAAGTATTTTTTTTTTACTTCTTTCTTTGTATTTATGCATATATACAAAACAAAAGCAACAAAATAATTCAGTTTTGAAAATAATAACATACATTAACATGTATAAAATATAATATACAATCCATTTTAGAATATATATTTCAAAACCAATAAAAATACATTAAGTAAAAGGCATACAGATGTAAAACACAAAACTGGACAATAAATATTCATAATCTGAGATAAGTATAGAATGGAAACATTCTATCATGTATATCAGGTTTCAAATCAAACATTATGCTTATAAAACTTATTCGAAACAAAATACAAAATGTATTTATAAAATCACATTTTATCCCCACAATAAAAGAATTTAAAGGAATAGCAATTTAAATTTTTTGCAGCAACAAAACAAATTATTCATATCTGAAAATAGTACCATCTATGAAAGAATATTTAAAACATCTCTGATGGCAGTGGCACTTCTTTGTAAGCATTTTATAAGGTTAAAAAAATTTGAAACATTTAAATTGCATTCTGGAATGTTATATATAACACACATCTATAAAATGTGAAAATGTTCTAACAAATTTTACATTCACCACTGAGACTTAATACACACATCTCCTCGAATCAAAATGTATACCATGCTTACTAATTAGGCAAATATAGAAATACACAGAAAAAGAAACACTGATAAATATACTCGCACTATTAATTAAGAAAGTCATATTTCACACTTATTACAGAAAAGTAGACTTATACAAAACCATATCAGGTTCAGTGTGGAATGCAATATACAGATCTTTGAACTTGGAAAATAGTAAAGTTTGAATAAAAAGAAGGCTCAAATGTTACAAAAATTACAAATATAAAACGTAAATTAATATAACAGATTTAATAACATAGAAACATAAAAATAAATAATAATAAAATAATTTTATAAATGCTTCGCATGCTTCCTAAAAAAGTACTCATGGCAACAAATAATTTAATACACACTAGTACACGTATGAAGGATACTGACAGAATAAAGTATGCTTTTAATTACATGTTTTACGAGGATTTAAGAACTCACAAATTCAATTAACAATAATTAAATATAGAAGGATATATTTCACAAAGACTAACATCAACATGTAAACAACAATCTACATATTATCAGCATCATGATTCAATATCAGATTTGCAACCAAAATTCTGTAAGACTATGGTAATCATCATGAAGTAAATAATAAAACACAATGTACAAAATACAACATTATCACTGGGCTGACAAATTAAGTATAAATTTCTTAAATCTGCTTATCAGAATCTAAAATTCATGCAGAATAATTTTAATTGCCAAATATATATATATATGATATGATAGAATAGTTCATTATTTTTAATAATCCAGTAAAAATATTAAAAAGTTTAACAAAAATAAATAGCCAATACATATAGTAAAAAACTTTGATCAAAAAATTAAAAAAAAATATTTGGCATATTTAAGGGATTCATGTTTTAATACACATAAAATGTACATAGTAAAAAAAAAATCACTTTTCAACATCATAATCTGAAATGTACATGTGCAGCAGACAATGTACATGCAACAATGTTAAACAACTATTGTTACACACTGCTCTTGCATTAATCAAACATGATGGCTTTCTCTCTAAAGCTTAGCAATGCTGGTTAGAGGCAGTATTGTCTACTCAGTTGGGGTTTGAGGCTCCACTGCTGAGGAGGTTTTCTTTACAATCCACACTTCATTTCTTCTATTGAATGGCTTAAAAGGAGGGTCGTATCCAGCACAGTGGTATTCAGAAAGATCCACATCATCTGGATTTTCCAGCTTTGACTTCAGAGCTTCAAATTCACGTTTCCAATCAACATCTTTAGCCATACCACCAAAAGTTCTGAAAGTATAATATATTGAATTAGGTTTACATATAAATGTAATTTTAGAAAGAAATCAAAACCCCAAAGGAAACTATAAAAGGAAATATCATGCATAACCATGTTATCAAAATTTCAAATGGCTGTAGATTAAAATTTGAAAAACCTTACATGTTCTGAAACCCTCCCTTCAGAGCATGATGAGAATTAAGAATCTATAAAGTATATGAAGCTACTTCAACGTGATATTACATATGTAAAAGTTCCACTGATTTCAAGGATGATTGATATAGTTCTTTAATGAGAAAATATTCTGCTTAGCCTTTTCTACCTATTCAATGATGAATCACACAGTCTAGCCTCTTGAAATTCACAATTTTATGAAAAATACACATAATTTCTTTTTTGCCTTTTCTGCCTAATTTGATATTTTATTTAAACATTCATTACTTCCATATATGTTATACATATAAGTCCAAAATTCAGAATACTCATGTCTTAGGCCTTGCACAAGTAAATAGAATGGATATAGAAATTACTGACTATAAAACTAAGGTGGCAAGCAAGATGAGCATTTTTCATCATCAAATATTGAAGTGATCCAATTTTTAACATGATGTAAGAATTCTACTTCCTCATATATCACATTATGAGTTTTTTACTAAATTCTTAGAACAGTGAGTGAATTCTTCGATGTAAACACTAGGTCAGTTACCATGTGATGTACAATGACAAGGTATCACAGCTATTTCAGCTAATGAAGTCATAGAGCACATACACTGTCAGGCAATTATCTATATAATTTTCCACAGCCAGCGAAAGAAACAGATCAGGATAAATCATACACTGCAGACTTGGAAATGCTGCCTTGTATGCCAAGAGAACAGCAGTCTGTAGTCTTCTCACCTTTTCTCATCAGGTAGCATGTTTGAACTTTTGCATACATGATTGTAGAATGAAGATTATTTGTACAATCAAGATTACTGTCCTCATGCTTTCTTTACAAATAGATTTAGTTTGCATAGTGATAATTACCTTATCAAATATGAGAGAATGAAAATTCTTTAGAAGTGGTTATTGCAGAAAGAATAAATGGTGCACAATCCTCCACATGCTCCACTGAAATAAAAATGAATGCTGTAAACTGCTCTGGTGAAATCCAGCATTCCTATATCTGGTTTTCCCAAGCAGCTGTTGGCACTAATTTATATTAATGGATGATAATGCTAATCCTAATTATGCTGCAGATTCAACTTCCTACAAAGTGAAACTATTCATAAGATGAGCTGGTTAGTTAGATCTCCAGACAAACTCAAAATCATTAGACTCCCTCAGCAGACAAACTGTTGCTTACTAAGCCCCACTCTTCATGCCAATAGCGAGACTGTTTAGAATAATATATTATCAATGTTTAACTGTATGTCTTGTGGTTGTACATGTTTACACATAAGACAACAACCTACATAAAATTAAACATTATTTTATATTAATATGGTGTAACTTTATTTTTTTCTTCAAATACATCATCTTGTGAGTAATTTCTTTTTTAATACTGATTGACTAATTTCACATCTTTGATTGCCTAACATTTTTCTTTTACTTTAAATATTTTCTTTCCTTAGATGAAAATGTATGAACTTACATGCATTTTCTCAAAAAAAAATTTACTACACTATATATCATCAGTGTTCAACATATTTTTTGAAAATTTACTTGCGATACCAGCAGAATTTAGGTACTAGCATTGGGAATACAATTTCATGATTTTTAAAATTAAATGTGTAGCATGATTTTTTGCTTTCATCACTTAAGTTAATATAATATAAAGAAGCAAATCAATGATGCTTCAAACTAATAAAGCTGAAGTTAACATTTTCCAAACATCCTTTGAACAAAGCTCTAGAACAGACAGAAAGGCATCTTTAAATATTAAACTGACTTTTATAACCACAAAAAGAGCATATTCAAAAAAGTATCAGTATAGAATCATGTTGGAATAAAATAATGAGACTATTTCTAAAGGATTCTAAAAAGGTGATGGGTCAAAACCATGATGCATTTTGTTATTAATCACTGACCAAGATGATGATTTTTAATGTTCAAAACTAGGCAGACAATTTTTATTGCTATGCTTTATATCACTCAGTCAAAAGAAATCATTCTGAAATTTCCATAAAGCACACCATGGTACAAGAATGTCCTTCACACTGATATGCATGCAACAATTTCTGGCTCAAAAGGGATGTGTGTATACCCAGTTATTTCCTAATAGTCCAACTTTGTCCCCTTGTGATTATTTGCTCTGCCAAAACTAAAACTGCTTCTCAGAGGGGTCTCCTCCCCAGTACACTGAAGAAATAATATTCAATTTCATAAGGAATCAAAAAAAAAAAAAGATCGCTAAAAGTTTTCATTTATTGACTGCATGTACCACTTCTTACATTAGCAAAAGAAAATTACAGGTAGTCCTGTATCATGCAATCCTACCACTTGATTTATTTATAATTTTTTTTTACTGTCATTTAATCACATGCTCAATTATTAAAGCTACTGACTTTTTTTATTTCATGAAGCTATTATAACTAAATTATGAAACTAAAGGCATTTAAATTGGCTTAAATGAGGAATAGAAAGAACGTCAAATTTAAAGATTTCGGCATTAGATACTGATTTTATCCTTGTAACCCTACACTATCAATGTTTCGTAATGATGTTACTTTTGCAATCTTATTTCTTTCTTAATAACAGGCATGAATGTAAAGTAACAAAGTAACAGCATTGTTAACTACATAATGTTTAATGCATGCAATGCCAAATTTGTGCACTTCTCTCATGCTTTTTATTAAATGAAAACAGATTGCTGTGTATAACAGTAATATCACATAATATATATATTTAATGAGCCTAATGTTGAGTTTGTGCTATTCTCTGATGATTTTTAAGTGAAACCAAATTGCTGTAAGTATGGGGAAAAAAAAACAGTAATATATATAATGTTTAATGTATACAATGCTGAGACCATGCACTATGGTAAGCTTGTGTAAATCTCTGATTTTCTTTGAAGTGAAAACAGATTGCTACACATATTGAGAGAGCAACAGTAATGTATCACATAATGTATATAACGTTTAAGGTGCATAATGCTGACTTTGTGCAATTCTCTGGTGTTTTTTAAGTGAAAACAGACCACTATGCTAATGGGGAGAAAAATAATACTGCATATGCTGCACACAAGGATAAATTTTAGGTTTCAAAGTTTCAACATATATCTATCTGTCCTAAAGGATGACCGCCAAACTATGAATGGTTTATGAATTTAAGATTAGATCAGTGATCATGACCTGGAATAATCTGGAAGCACTTGTCCAATCAAAAACTCACATGTACTTCTAACTAGTTTCATATTAGGTTGCATCATGCGTTCAAACAATTTGGACTATAATTGTAATCAGCATAAAATTTGTAAAGTATGGGCCTAATTATGGGAACAACGAAAAGAAGGTAACATGAAGCAAGCTTCAAGTTAAAAGTCATAAAACAGGCTAAAGAATCAAACAGCACTGCTAGTGCAAGAGCATTTGATACAACAGAGAAGAGAGATTGGAGAAAGAATGAAGATGATATTAAAAAAATCTGCTGTGTACACCACGACTTCCATGTACAGCATATTAAATTATATGCATTTTTTCCTGCATTTCATTCAAACTTATTTCCTCGAATTTCATTAAAGATGTATTTCTCATTCAATTAATTCAGTTCTTACTTCATGACAAGGCAAAAATACATAAAACCTGAAAATATCTTCACTAAAAATTGGAAAATATGGAAAAATATAAAACACCAAATAAAGTTAAAACAATTAAAAAAAATTACAATTAAAGTTTCTAAAATTAGAGCTAAGGGCAAGAAGAAAGATTTTTTGGCGCACTAATCTGAAAGTTTACTTCAGGCTCAACTCTACAAAAAGACACTGAAAGTGCAAAAACTGACATAACTTACTATTCTGCTAAGTTTCAAATATAAACAAATATGGCTACTATGGTAAAAAATTTGGCTTAACCGCACTTAAACAACATTTAAATTGTTGATAATTCTACAACTATTGCATGCAAAGTAACTCAAAAACGTTAACCAGAAGATGAGAACAACATAATTCTATCACCTTTAAAGCAAAAAATGCACAATTTACTAACATATAAGAATGAAAGAAACTGAGCTCATGGAGGGGGCGAATAACAGTATAGGTATATATATATATACTTTTGGTGATGCTGATTGCAACTAAAAAGGGGGGTGCACAACTACATGTTATAGCAGTCCTATACACAAAACTTCAACGTTCTGAGGCTACTCGTTTTTGAGTTATGTGAGATGCATACACACGAAAAAAAATCAAATGTCATGAAAAAAAAATCTCTTCTGAATCCATTTTAAACCCTTTTTGCAATTGTTTTGGAAAAAAGTGTCCTTTATTCTGTCCTTATGTAGAGATGTTATGCAAAAACATCGTTAAATTGCATTCAATAGTGGTCAAAATGGATATTTTTGCTGAAATATGCTATCCGAAAATTTTCATAATTACACTACTTCCCTTTCAAAGAGAGGAATGGCAACACTATACAGGGGAAAAAAAAAATCTCCAGCATGCGAGACTGTTGGAAATGCTACAGATACGCTGTTTTTAAATACTTTGTGATAATGCTGGTTGAATTGAATTTTATGTGGTTTAAATGCAAACAACATAATATTTAGTACATAAAAGTAACACACAATGTTAAAAAAACGCCCTTTTGGGATAATATAAAATCTGAAAGCTTTCGAATCCCCCCCAAGTTACTTAGTTGAAAAATTATTTGCATTTATTCTCTGTTACAAATGGTGAAGATTATTTCAAACATTGAAGGTCCACATATCAACCCTTTTCACTGGCTTCAAAACTTACAGAAATCGGAAGGAATTTTAGTGGGAAATTGATTACTCTACTGTTTGGCTAGGTTGGCATTAAAGATGTAAGTAGAAATTTATGGAAGAAAAATTAAAAATTTTTGTAACAGCTTATTGTCGATGTGGGAAATTTCCACATATTTTGTGGTGTCAGTTAGAATGTGATAAGACTTTATGAAGTGAGTGCACACTCGAGAGTAGATTTTAATTTGACTGCTAAAAGAAATGCTGCCCTTTGATAGATGCATGCTTGATCATGCTTGCTTAGAGTCTTTTTGTATTGCCACTGTTGCTATCTAACCATCAGATTATTTGTGACTATGAAGTGGATTGCTAACTGAAGAGGACCACTCTGCCAATGACTCTACCACTTCCATATCTATTTTAATCAGAGGTGTGAGTTGGTACCATAAGTCTTATCTTGTCTCTCATCCAGGCCCAGGGTTCCTGCCAGCACAATTCTTCCAGTCTTCATTTCTAAGAGAAGGCCAAGTAACCTTTTAATGTTGAGCCTTGATGGAACCATGCTGGTGTTTTTGCGGTGGTGACTGCATCATTACTTTTTGTCCTAACAAAGCCATCAATTCATAGTATAGTTATCAGTAAGTCTGGAACAGTTAAGTTGGTAACTGTTAGAAAAATATGACAAAGGATATGTGATTGGAGGGAAAAAAAATATTAAGCTTTTACATGTAATTGTATTGCAATCTATCAAAATCTATCTCCTGGGATGTTTCACATCTGTTTTGCTGTAAAAATATCTAAAATAACTGATTCAATTTTGAATAAAGGACTTTTGGGGGGGGGCTATTACCAAACCCTTGTTACTCAGTGTTGTTGTCTAATGTCAATTTTCAGGTTTTTCTTTATAGTGCAATGAGAATTTCTTACACCCACATCAAGAATAAACTAATACAAAAATATTTACTTTTTCTTCACTAAATTTCAACCCCTATTAATCTTTAATGATAACCTAGTCAATCAGCAGAGTAATCCGTTACTAAATTCTCTCTCAATTCCCAGAAAGAAAAATATCGGCAGATTTAACTAAATGAATGAAATTACACTTTAAGGTGTTCTGTTAGATTTTCACAAGAATCACTGCAGAAAAATGTCATCAAGAAACACACATAAGGCAAACTCCGATATGCAAAAAATTGTAGGAAATGCAAAAAATACTCGGCTAATCAAAAATTCTAGTTAACACTCAGAAGATTTAAAATAAAAAGCAACCATATTTCTATGCAAGTACGCATATACTTAACAAACCTAAATAGGAAATTATTGCATACAGTAATGGTGTATGCAATAATAGGAAAATAATAGTGTCATAGATACTAGAATACAAGAGAAACACGCCAATGTGACAAACAAAATCGCTGAAACAACCTTGTATTTGGCGTGCATGTATTAAAACACTCAGTTGATTTTGAGGGCAGCTACAGGTCCCTCCTCATCAGGAGAACGAAATTTCAATGAGGAGGGACCTGTAGCTGCCCTCGAAATCAATTGAGTGTTTTAATAAATGTATGCCAAATACAAGGTTGTTTCAGCAATTTTGATTCTCATCGATAGTCTCAGATACCATCTACGAGAAACACTGAGTCATCTAAAAAATTCCATGATTTTTTCCACTCATATAATTTTTCTGCTTTATTTTTTATACTGCTGATAGAGAATGACCTTGATTCCAGCTTATAAGCCATTTCACACATACTAAAAAAGTGCAATATTAAAAGTAGTTTCAAAAACTTCATCTTTCTCTCTTTTATTTCAAATAACAATAATAATAAATACAAAAAATTGTAAAATTTGGGCAGTACATAGACAAGGTAATGCAATGTTTGATAATGCAGTTCACGGGTAATTTGAAAAGTTTAAAACTGGACATTTCAGGCTCAAAGAGGAAGCCCTGTCTGGAACTTTGTCTTTAAATGTCTTCTAAGAAAATTCACATTAAATGGTTCAAAAAACTAACACAGATTAATTAAGTAGTAAACATAATCAAAGCATGGACATATAACCTGCTATAATGTATAGTATTCCCAAATTTAGGAACCACAGTAGAAAATATTTGTTCAAGTTTCAACTTGTGACTTAAAAAAACAAAGATCCTTTCTTGAAATGGCTTATGAATGAGAAAGAAATAGATACTGGGACATATACACTCATTCTTTCTATTGATCTAATACTTCTCCTTCAAACATTCATCCATTTAGATCATTCAAAAATTCTTTGAATGGCAAAGAATTTTCTTTGGAAGCCATTAAATAGTACTTTCATGGTTTCTTTCCTAATTTGAGAAATTAACTAAAATGGAAATTTTTCAGCTGCCAGAAAGAAAACAAAATGGCACTTTTGTTGTTTGTTACTTAATAAAAAGTTTCATTAAAAAAAAAAAGTCCTGGGTTCAGCAAATAAATTTTAAATTACAGAATACAGTAGAAGTACAGAAATCTACAATGCTTGGGACCAGAGGTTGTGCGGATTTTAGGATTTCAGGAGAGAAAAGCCAAATCATAATATTAGACTAAAAGTGCAAAATAAATAATGCATATTAGATACATTTACTTAAATTATTATGTACGATAATATACATTATTTTATTATATTGTTACGTGCGTACGGGTTCGCTATATATTGAAAGCACAAGTCGTAAAAAGTAACAAAAATTTATTCTTTCCACAAGAAATAAATTAAAATGCTGAAATATTTCTTCACAGATCTTCGCACAGTATCACAATATCTCAAACGTTTAGCAAAAACTCAGTTCAAAACAGATAAAATAGTTCTATCTCACAGCGAAATCGCTACAATCAATACAGCATTAAGTAAACAAACAGCAGTCCGCTTTTTACAACTACAAGTAATAACAGCAACAACAACAACTACAACTACTCAAATGAGCTGTTTGAGTTCGGCTTTTATAAGCTTTTTTAATTGTCAGTAGAACAATCTCAATTTTTCTAGATTTTTCTGGATGGCAACAGTAATTACGAGATATTTATTTATTAAGCATTAAACGCACGTGCTCTTTTATTTTTATTGTTATTTTTTCGACGTAGCTTTCTCTTCAAAAATCGTCTGCGTTGCTAAGGCAACATGAAGAAAATCTAATTACAATTCTAAATAAATAGCCAAATAAATGTGAAATTCGTAACAATATGCTTTAAATTATTATATATATATTATTCATTTATATTAGTGATTACAGGAATATTTCAAAGCATTAAGGACATATATAATAGAGACATGTAAAAATAAGGGATACTAGTAAAGCATAAAATATTTAATTTTTTTTTACTTGTTTCAAACATTTTTCTGATAGAGGTTTGTTTTAAAACTTAAGGTGCTCCAGAGTAAGTTTTTTTTTTGTAAATTCTACAGGGTCATAATCTCTTGCTCTGTGACACAACTAAATGTTTTAGGTATTTTTCACCATGTTCCAAACCCTCATTAAAAGATATTTTCTCACTCCTATCAGATTCATTATCTGTGTCGGTGTCGGAATCGTTTTCTTGCTGTGGCGACTTCAAAATAGAGCTAATGATTTCATCATCGGTTATCTAATATGCCAGTGTTGGCTCATCTGAACATATCATCCATACTAAAAACTTCTTCTGGGCTAAGATCTTTTTTCTGCCACTAACACAGAATCATTATTATTCGGTAATTATGACATCATTATTGGATAAATATTTTTTCTTCGGTATTTCATTCTCCATTCTGCGGTTTCTGGAACCTATAAATTCAATGTTTATATTCTGAGAGGCAGTGCGGATTTCAGGAGTTGGTGGATTTTTTTTTTATTTAACTGTATATCCATGTAAAATACTTAAATGCAGCATACTTATATTTGAATATAAAGGCTGGAAAAATTTAATTTAATAAACGTAAAATATGCAGAGATATAAAGGCTGCATAGGTAAATATGTATCAAATACAATGAAAA